>OY740782.1:61432883-61777532 GCA_963514005.1 Raja brachyura | reverse complement strand
CTTGACACATCTGTATTTGGGTAATTTCTCCCATTTTTCTCTGCAGATCCTCTCAAGCTCTGTCAGGTTGGATGAGGAACATCTATGCACAGCTATTTTCAGTTCCTTCCAGAGATATTCGATCAGGTGCAAGTCGCAGGCACTGGCTGGGCCACTCAAGGACATTCACAGACTTGTCACGGAGCCACTCCTGCATTGTCTTGGCTGTGTGCTTAGGGTCGTTGTCCTGTTGGAAGGTGAGCCTCTGACCCAGTCTGAGGTCTGAATGCTCTGGAGTAGGTTTTCATCGGGATCTCTCTGTACTTTTCACCATTACTTTTTCCCTCGATCCTGACTAGTCTCCCAGTTCCTACCACTGAAAAAACATCCGCACAGCGTGTGCTGCCACCACCATGCTTCATCGTAGGTATGGTATTGGCCAGGTGATGAGCAGTGCCTGGTTTCCTCCAGACGTGATGCTTGTCATTCAGGCCAAAGAGTTCAATCTTGGTTTCATCAGACCAGAGAATCTTGTTTCTCATGATCTGGAGAGTACTTTAGGTGCCCTTTGGCAAACTCCAAGCAGGCTGTCATGTGACTTTTACTGAGGAGTGGCTTCCGACTGGCCACTCTACCATAAAGGTCTGATTGTGGAGAGCTGCAGATATAGTTGTCCTTCTGGAAGTTTCTCCCATCTCCACAGAGGAACTCTGGAGCTCTGTTAGAGTGACCATCGGGTTTTGGGTCACTTCCCTGACCAAAGCCATTCTCCCCGATTGCTCAGTTTGGCCGGGCGTCCAGCTCTATGAAGAGTCCTGGTGGTTCCAAAGATGTTCCACTTAAGAATGACAGAGGCCACTGTACTCTTCGGGACCTGCAATGCTGCAGAAATTGTTTTATACCCTTCCCCAGATCTGTGTCTCCACACAATCCAGTCTCGGAGGTCTACTGGGTTTTGCTTAATTTTGAGTGCCAAAGGGACTGAATAATGTAAATGTGATATTTCAGTTATTTCTTCATAATTATTTTTGCAAAAATGTTTAAACACCTACTTTAGCTTCTTCATTGTGTGGTATTGTGTGTAGATTGATGATAAGAAAATGAATTTAATCTATTTTAAAATAAGTCTGTAACGTAACAAAATGTGGAAATAGTGTAGGGGTCTGTAATACTTTCTGAATGCACTGTATATCAGCCATGATTGATAGGTGGAGTAGGGCTGAAATGCCTAATTTTACTCCTATCACTTATGACCTTATGGGTATGGGTTCATTTATGTTACCCCAAGAGAACAGTCAAAATTTTGTTTGTAGTTTCCTCCGCAGGTAGCATCTACAACCGTGGAAAAATGTTAGTGCTGAAATGTCAGCTTAGATTATATTTTTGAATTCCGAACCTTCGTCTGTATTTCTGTACATATTTATGATTGTCTCTCCGTCAAATTACGGATTATCTCACCATGCACACTGACAGAATTCTACTGAAGCTTGATAGCAAATCCTGCACATGAATACACAGAAGCGAACTGCCAAGATAGGTCAACTATAAACTTTATATCCAGAATTCAAACTGTGCAGTTAACAGAAATAAAGCTATTTAAACACATGAAAGATAATCTTGTTAATACATTCAATCATGTTATTGAGAACAGTTTTCCATTATGCTCCATTGCATACCTTGCATATTAGAAGTTAGGTCTTCAGAAAGTTAGTGTACTTTTTAAAGTCAGAAATTTCAGTGATTTAAAATTAGTGGTGCACTTTTTTAAGTCAGAAATGTAATTGCTTTATAATTTCTTTGAGATGTGCCATCAAGCTAATTATAATTAATAAATTTGAAGCAGTTACAATTCTTGTATGGCATTCAATCAGGTGGAAGAAATACAAATCGGACCTACATTTAATTATATCACTTATTTAATTATATCACTTAAACTTGGTAGCTAAAGTGCAACAAAATACATGAATGATCAGATTTAACATGATGCCAAAGTGTGATGGAAAAAGTATATGTTAAACATACTGTATTATTAAATAGACAAATAAATATTAATAATCTGATTAATTGGTTCTGTAGGGTGGAGCTGTGGCTATTCTAGTTCAAAGCTGTATTTATTCATCTAGTTATGTTATTTTCTCAGGGTCTTTAGTGAACATTCTACTTAGGGACCGTTGCAATTCACAGAATTGTATTCAATCTATGGATGTGCATGTAAAGCAAACGAAGACTTGCTCCTCAGAGCTGCTTAATTGTTCAATATCTGAAACTTTCGTAGTTAGTTCAAACACTTAAGGTTGCAGTATAGGCTTTAAATAGGGCTTCTCAATGGGAGCACAGAAGTGCTGAATTTACATTTCATGCTTGCTCCTGCTGCTTCAAACCAACTTATTTTAGAGTAATTAATATAGATCCTACTTATCCATGGTTCAATGACAAATCGGTACTGTTTCCAATGAATATTCACATGTATTCACAGTCATTCGAATAAAAATTCCTTGAAACAGGACCATAATTAGTAAGACTTTAATATGATATTATTATGTGCATTTATTGCATTTAAATACAACTCGGCACATAAGAGCTTTTTTATGCAGAAGTGTTATGAATTAATTTATGTGACAAATTAAGTATGTATAAAATCTACTTAAGGCAAATTGATTTGGGCCTGCTATGCAGCAAAGTCCCAAGTGTGTTAATTCCAACCATAAGACATCTGATTAAATAGATTAACTAAATCAAATCCATAAAACATTAATATGAAGTTTCTGTCATTTGAGTTATATGCTTAGTAGATTATTTTCAATGTTTCCAATTTGTTTCTTGACTGGAACCAATGTATGAATATTCACAATTGACTGCACAGTTTAGAAGGATGCTCCATAAAAGTACAAAGTACTGCAAATGCTGGTAAAGTAATAGGCTGATAGTTTTATAGCATATTTCACATCCCTTTCTGGATCCCTTTCTGAAACAACATTTCATGGACATAGAATATAGAACAGGAATGGGCGGTTTGGATCATTGTGTTTGTGCTAAACGTGATGCCAAGTTAACCTGCTCTCATATCCTGGTAGATGATCAACATCCCTCTATTCCCTACACTTCCATGTGCCTATATAATGCCTCTTAAATACCACCATCAAATCAAATCACCTGTGTATATTTGATTTTTGGGTGGAATAATGCTTTCATAACATGGCCATACTGGGCTGAAGATGGCTGCTGTTGCTGTGTGAGTGTTTGTAACAAGCTCTAGTCTTCTGGCTCAACTATTTGTCTACTGATGGTGTTCTGAGATATTTTTTCTACTCTAACTCTCCTGGTGTCAATGAACAACTTTTGGTGAATTTAAAAGGCAAGGTAAAACAACTTTAGCACTAAAAATAACTAATTACTGGACTACCTTCTACCTTCCGTAAAAAAGAGGCGCATACAAAGATGAATCTTTACTACAACTTTATTAATTAAACACACACATCACTGCCCTAGCTGCAAGTGGTCTGTCACGGACACTAGAGAGAGAGCTATGGGTGGGAAGGTCACAATTATACTGGATGATGGGGAGTGGTTAGCAAGGGCTGCATCACTACTGTTAAAGGTGTACACACATATCATCTAATCCTTCCTCTATAAAAACAAAACAATGAGCAGTGACAGGGCGACCACGTCTCCTGCGCTAAGGGAGAGTAAACAGCAGTAATATAGGAACTCAAAATCACACGTAATCACCATAACGATCTGGCGGCTTGACAAGGCAACCAGACCAGGTCCGAGCCTCGCTATTACATCCTCCCCCAACAGGAACGAGAGGGACCGGCGCCCGGGCAGGAGGGGAGCCCCTGACAGGAGAACCCCGGGGTGACGGTGGCAGCGGAGAGGATGGAGAGGGGGGAGATGAGAAGGCTGGAGAACCATGGATCACAGCGGGAGGATGCACCGGAGAGGGCCGAGAGGGAGGAGGACTGGGCAAGGCAGGCACGGAACGAGACGGCAAGCGCGGCACAGGGGGGAGAATACAGAGCAGCCGGAGGGGGATGAGGCTCGTTCACAAGCCGGAGGTGTTGACGAGACCTCCGGTAGATCGTACCATTGTGATTGACCAGGTACGAACGAGGGGAGCCAGCAGAACCGACAACAATGGCGAGCCTGGAGTGCCCGGAGGCAGACCGCATGCGGACGACCTGGCCAGAAAAGAGAGGACGGAGGACACGGCAGGACTTGTCATGGGAGCTCTTCTGGATATGGTGTTTGTGGGCAATGCGCTTCTGGACCGTGGCAGGTTTAAGGACGGAGGGAGCAAGCGACTACTGTGTCACCGGGATCGGAGGCTGCGTAACACGGGACATGAGGCGCTGAGATGGGGAACCCAGGGTATGGTCGCGGGAGATGTTGCGGAGGTTCAGGAGGGCTAGGTAAATGTCGGAGCGGGACAAGCGACAACGTTCCAGCAATCCTTTAGCACTGCGGACCGTGCGCTCAGCCAGGCCGTTGCTTTGCGGGTGCTCTGGGCTGCTGGTGTAGTGACGGAAATTCCAGCGATCAGCAAAAGCACGGAACTCAGCACTGGTGAATTGACTGCCGTTTTCCGACTGCAGGCTGACCGGGGACCCAAAAGTAACGGCGCAGGTTTTCGATGACAGCAGATGAAGATAGAGAGTGAAGTTGGTCAACCTCAAACCAGCTGGAGTAAGAGTCGACAAGCACTAGAAAATGCTTTCCGCGCCACTTGAAAATGTCAGTTGCCAGCGCAGACCAGGGGAGGTCAGGAGCAGGCTGCTGCAAGATGGGCTGCCGCTGCTGTTGCGGGGTGAGGCTGTTACAAGTAGGGCAGGAGGAAACCCTATCCCGGAAATAACGAACCATATCAGGCCAGTAGAACTGGCTATGAGCGATGGAAAGAGTGGCTTTGGCCCCGGGATGGCCACAATGAGCAGTTTCAAAGTATTGTTCTCGAAGTGCTGTGGGCACCACCACCTTGTGCCCCTTCACAATCACACCGTCACGCAGCACCAGCTCGTCACGAACCAGGAAATAAGGCACCGCTGCAGCCGGCAGGAAGAACGGCGGTCTGGCCAGCCCTGCTTGATAACCGCGGCCAGCTGTTGTAGCGAAGTGTCAGCCGCCGTGTGCTGGACCAAAGACTTCATCTGATTAGAGGGCACGAAATTAATGTTGAGAACTATCAAATCAGACGCCTCATAGGGGTGACGTGTTGTGGATGCGAGAGGCGCCCGAGACAGCGTGTCGGCAACAATCATGTCCTTGCCTTTGTGATAAACCACAGTAAAGTAAACCGTTGTAGCTGAAGCATCATGAGCTGAAGCCGAGAAGAGGCCACGTGTATCGGCTTGTTGAGGATAGTAACCAGGGGTTGGTGGTCCGTCTCAATAGAAAAGCAGGTGCCCAGAATATAGTCGTTGAACTTTGAACAGGCAAAGACGACAGCCAGCAATTATTTTTTGATTTTTGATAGCGCTGTTCGGCAGGAGTCATCGTACGGGATGCGTAGGACACGGGCAATTGTACTCCGTTGTGGAGCTGCAAGCAGGCGGCCCCAAGGCCAAACTTGGATGCATCGCATGTGAGAACGATGGGGTGCTGGAGGCCGAAATACTTCAACGTTGGGGTGCTGACCAACCTGGATTTGAGAATGTCAAAAGCCTTCTGGTGTTGCGGGAACCAGGCCCAGGCCGTGTCCTTTTTTACCAGGTCTCTCAGAGGAGCACTCAGCTCGCTTAGGTCAGGGATAAATTTCCCCAGGTAGTTGACCATGCCCAGGAAACGCTGGAGGCCCGGCATGTCAGCAGGCGCAGGCATCTTGGATATAGCGGCCGTCTTCTGCGGGTCAGGCTTCAGCCCCAATGCTGTGAAGACGTGTCCCACGTAGGTGACCTCAGGGACCCGAAACCGGCATTTCTTTGGGTTAAGCTTCAGGTTGACTTCCCAAGCTCATTCCAGGACCTGGTGGAAGTTATAGTCGTGCTCAGCGACATCCTTCCCGTAGACTAGGATGTCGTCGACAATGATGGCATACAGGAGCCCGGCAAACAGTTGTTCCATTGTCCTTTGGAACACCTCACTAGCAGAGTTGATCCCGAACGGCATGCAGAGAAAACGAAACCTGCCAAAGGGTGTGCTGAACATTGTCAGGTATGAAGACTGTTCATCAAGTGGTATCTGCCAGAACGAGCTCTTGGCGTCGAGAACCGAAAACACAGTGGCTGGACCGACTTGTGCAGCAACATCTTCAACAGTTCGCATGGGGTAATGCGGGCGCTTGATGGCCAAGTTCAGATCCTTTGGGTTGATACAGATTCGTAGTTCACTCTTATCCTTCTTTGCAGCAACGACCATGGTAGAGACCCACCGGGTGGGCTCACTCACCTTCTTCAGGATGCCCATGGTCACCATTTCACGAAGCGTAGACTCGACTATGTCTTTCATCGCGAAGGACACCCGGTGCGGTGGGCAGATGACGGGTTCGATATCCGGATTGAGGGCGATTTTGTAGCTGCAGGGAAGCTTCCCCAGCTTGACATCGAA
Organism: Raja brachyura; assembly: GCA_963514005.1. The sequence goes on along the minus strand of OY740782.1, from coordinate 61,771,010 downwards.
GCGGTCCGGGTATACGGCCAGCGGGTTCAGGGGTGACTGCACTAAGCGAATGTCACGGTGGAAGTTCACCAATCCGAGGTCTTGGCAGACCCGAATGCCTAGCAGGGGATCACATTTACTGTCCAGCTGAGAGAAAGTGAGGGGCCGAGAGGCCTTAAGTATCTTGCACTGGAGAGTGGCTTTCCCCACAGGAACGAGTACGCCTCCCCCATAGGCACGCAAAACAGAGCGGTCAGTGGTAACGAGCTCATTATTTTTTATCTTCTTGAACAAGCTTGTTGACATAATGTTGCCAGCAGCCCCCATGTCGACTTTAGCAGAGAAGGTGGTGCCATTCACAGTGACTCGCACGGTCGGGTCCGTTATCAATGCAGGTGCATTTCGTACCAAAAACACACTCAGCTCGCTCTGGGAAGAGCTCGAATCAGACAGGGGGAGTTCTTCTTGCTGGTGATGTGAACCAGACGCCGCATCAGCACGTGCCAGTTAGAGGGCTTCTGCTGTGGCTGTGCAGGCTTCCCACGGGAACGACACGCCGCCGAGAAATGGTTTTGCTTGTGGCATAAATTACAGGTCTTTCCCAGCGCAGGACAAATATTAAAACAATGCGAAGCAAAGTTGCAATTTGGGCAGCGTTGAAGGGGTCTGGACCCAGGCGCAGGGCTTACCCTCTGTCGATGTGGAGCAGAGTACTGGCGGCCGGCAAAACTGGCCATGTGGACCTCATAATCAGGCGGCGACACAGTGGAGGAGACAGCCTCTGCCAGGCGAGAGGCATGCAATGCCTCGTTAAAAGTCAGATCAGGCTTGCGAAGGAGCTCAGATCGCAACTTCTCATGCCGGAGGCCGTAGACCAAAATGTCCCGGGTTAAAGTTTCAGGGGTTAAAGCATCCAGGCTGCAGCAGCAAGCCAGGTGACGCAACGTGGCGACAAAATTGTCGACCAATTCCCCAGGGTTTTGGTGGCGGTCGAAAAGTTTGAAACACTCCAAGATACAGTTAGTAGGGATGTCACACAACTCAGTAAACTTTGCAAGTAAACAAACCGGGTCCTGAGCATTCTCATTTATCCCGTAGACGAACGACTCCAATCGTTCCAGAGCTTCGGGACCGGCCAAGTTGAGCAGGAATGAGGCTTTGACCGCAGGGGCAACCGCAGGGTGAGCAATGGTAACGTAGTGCTCAAAGTCACGTCTGAAAACGCTCCAGCGGTGAGCGATGTCAGCATCAAAGATCTGGATGTCAGGTTTACGACAAGCAGAAGCCATCGCGACACAGGGAGGGGGTACTGGGACTAAAGAAACAAAAACTGATAGACAGGAGACGCAGGATAGAAAACTTCTGACGCCATGTAAAGAATAGGCGCATACGCAGATGAATCTTTACTACAACTTTATTAATTAAACACACACATCACTGCCCTAGCTGTACGTGGTCTGTCACAGATACTAGAGAGAGAGCTATGGGTGGGAAGGTCACAATTATACTGGATGATGGGGGAGTGGTTAGCAAGGGCTGCGTCACTACAGTTAAAGGTGTACACACATATCATCTACACCTTCTACCTTCTACTATTTTACTGAGTGGAAAAGACTACTGGCCTTACAATGGGCAAGCCAATTGTCCTCCAAAGTTTTTTGAATAACATGCAGCAAATGCAGCTTAACATGATATTACACATGGACAACAAAATTGATCCAATTGGAGCAAGTCTGACTAACATTGAAGGCTCACTTCGAACGCTTGGAGAGCAAGTAATGGAGCTTGAGCAAAGAGTTAGCTCCAACGAGGATAATATAATAGACCTGGTTGGACGTGTAAAATCACTTGAAAAAGAAAACGCCGATCTAAAAATTTGGGCAGATGATGCTGAGAACAGAAGCAGACGTTCCAACTTACGTTTCGTCGGCATCCCCGGGAGGGTCGAGTCCAAAGATATCACCGGATATCACCGTACCGGTCGCAAGGATAACTCCAGAGCCAAGGGTCCGAGGCCGATCCTGGTGAAATTCCACTATTTTCAGGATAAGCTGAGGATAATGAAGCTCTCCCAGGAGTAAAATGTGCCCCTTGAGTACAACGGAGCTCAGATTCATATCTACCCGGACTTCAGCGCTGGTCTTGTACAGAGACGTCAGGAGTATGATGCGGCTATGAAGTAGCTACGCGACCGTGACATCAAATACGCATTGATCTTTACCTGCACATTGAGAGTTGTCCATGCTGGCAAGACACAGTTCTTTTGCACTCCTGATGAAGTTGAGACATTTCTTGGTGAGCTCTCCTCCATTAACTCCTCCATGGGCTCTGATATAACAGCCTAATGTTGGTGGCCAGTGGCTGGTGATAGCGTTAGCACAATAATGTTGCCTGCCGATGAACTCTGTGTTTAACTGTTTCTGTTGTATTTTTTCTATACTTTTCTTATTCAACTTTTGACTTTGATAAAATGATGCCTGCTTTACTACTATCTGCCGTAAAAAGTGTCGCAATTGACGTACAACGTCGTAACATTAAGAGTTGAGTTTTCTTTTTCCTTTCCTATATGTAATGTAAAAGGTTGTTTGAATGGTAAAGGATTGGTCCCTATAAACAATTGATTATAATCAATTGCCAATTATTTGAATATTGAAATTTGATAAATTGACAATTGAAGGCATATGAAGTTTAATCTAGATTTTCTCTCTTTTTATTTTTATTTTTATTAACTATATGCGATAAAATGTTGCTATTTTGCGCTTCATAATGCCCAATTAATTTAAACATAAATGGTCCAGGACTTCATACTTTGATCTATTTGCATAAATATGAGCTATGCAGACTGAGGTGTGTATGCTCGCTTTTTTTTTTCTTTCTCTCTCTCTCTCTCTCTCTCTATGATGCAGCCTGATCTTGTGTGCTTTGTCTGACCTGTCTTCTATGTGTGTGTGTTTGTGTCAATCTGTGCATGTGGCTCTCTTGGTTCCTTTCTCATGCTATTTCCCTGCCCCACTCCCCCAACATTATCTATACCCAATTGATCCACAATTGATACAGCTAAAGGCCTAAAAATCATCCATTTGAACATAAGAAGTCTTCTTCCAAAGATTGATTTAATTAGAGTTTGGATTGCACAGAATAAAGCTGATATAATAACATTTTCAGAAACATGGTTACATAGTGAAATTTGTGACAATTATATTCATATTGATAATTTTGCATTATATAGAGCAGATAGGCCTACGAGAGCTGGAGGTGTGGCTTGTAGTGTGTCAACTCGCTTTATATCTGAATCTGCCATCCCTAAAGTAACCTCATCTCTCTTTGAAAGCCTTTTCATTAGGTTAAAACTTCATGAGAATAAACATCTAATCATCGGCACTATCTATCGATCCCCCCCGTTCATCCTGACTCAACTAAGTCCCTAATTTCCACTCTCACCTCTATTGAATACCAATGTGAATTAGTGCTTCTTGGTGACTTCAATAAAAACTGGCTCGACCGCTCCTCTTCTAATGACAAAAATGTGCTTAAAAGTGTAAACCTGACCCAGTTAATCAACAAACCTACCAGAGTTCATGGAAATTCTACATCACTATTAGATTGGATTCTTGTTACCCATCCTGACCGAATCTTAACATCTGGTGTTTTGTCAGATTGCTTTAGCGATCATTCTGCTATCTTCTGTGTGTGTGAGATTAAACCTTCCCATCTTCCTCCTAAACTTATTCGTGTCAGGCAATTTAGAAAATTGAATTATGATAATTATATGCATGACCTGATTGCAATAAACTAGGACAGGTTTCAACTTATACCAACTGTTGAGGATGCCTGGAACTATTTATACACTGAAGTCACAAGAGTTATCGATCAGCATGTCCCCTGGAGAGAAATAAAAGTCAAGGGAAAACATTTACCATGGATTAGTGCTGATTTGATCAACCTTTTTAATGAGTGGGATAAAGTCTGGAAGACTTTCAGTGAAACAAAGGACCCTGCTGATTGGGAAAAATATAGGTCCTTAACGAATCAGTGTACGACAAGAACACGTAATGCTAAATCAAGTCATTTAAAAAAAACATCTTTCTGAAGACATGCATAATCCAACAAGTTCTGGAAAAGACTAAATAATGTTCTTAATAAATCAAATCAAAATATCAGCACTCAGATTCGAGTCAATAATGACATCATTCAGGACCCTGCTGTTATATCCAATGCTTTCAACCATCACTTCTCCACTGTATGTAGCTCTACCGTATTTGACTCATCTATTATATGTGACTTTCCAGCTACCTCTACACGTAGAAGCTCTTTTTCTTTTCAAAAAATAAAACCTGTTGACGTTCAACATGCTATTAATGAAATAAAGGATGATTGTGGATCTGGACCAGCTGGTATTGAGACTAAATTCACTAAGTTAGGAGCTAATATTCTAATGTACCCACTATGCGACCTGTTTAATTTGTCCTTCTCAACTTGTACCCTCCCTTCCGCATGGAAGTGTGCCAATGTTACTTCACTGCATAAGGGAGGTGACCCACACGATATTAACAATTACCGCCCCATCTCAATTATCAATTTGGTGGCTAAAATCCTCGAGAAACTAGTGTTCAACCAGCTATCACATTATGTCTCAACTTTCAATATTCTATCTCCATGCCAGTCTGGGTTCAGACCTAATCACTCCACAAATACAGCTCTGTTAAAACTCACCAGCGATGTGTTCTCTGCTTCTGAGGATGGTAAACTCACCGGTGCCATCTTTCTTGATTTAACCAAGGCCTTTGATGTTGTTGACCACTACCTACTGCTTGATAAACTTTACTCAATTGGTCTTTCTCAAAACAATCTACTGTGGTTTAACTCATACCTTCATAACAGACGCCAATGTGTTATCTTTAATGGAAGTCAATCCAATTCCTTAATTGTTGAGAAGGGGGTACCGGTAGGTTTGTCTTTGGGACCACTCCTGTTCTCTATTTTCATAAATGACCTACCTAATATTTGTTCTGACTGTCAAACACAACTATATGCTGATGATGCAGTGCTATATACATCTAGTACTATCAAGTCTGAAATTGAAAGATCCCCTCAATCAGATCTTACTTCTGTTCAGAAATGGCTATTATTTAACAAATTAATTTTAAATAAAAATAAATCCTGCAGTATGTTATTTGGTACCAGACAAGGCCTTGGTAATTCTGTAGATCTGACTATATCATTTAATGAAGGATCACCATTAGAACAAGTATTGAACTTCAAATATCTTGGTGTTTGGCTCGACCCAACGCTTTCATTTACGCAGCATATTGAGACGATTACTCAGCTGTAATCTAGCTATTCTTTACCGCCATATAAATTGTTTCACCTTTCAGATGAGAAAAAGAATTGTCTCTCAACTACTACTACTAACACTGGATTATGCTGACATTGTCTATCAGAATACATTTGATACACATCTTCAACACCTCAATGTAGTTTATAATAGTCTCTGCAGATTTATTTTAAGGTGTCCATATCTAACTCACCACTGTTCTATGTACGAAACTCTAAACTGGTTATTCCCCTATGCTCGAAGATGCTACCACTGGTTCCAATTCATCTTTAAATGCATCCATCTCAATTACCCTTCTTATTTTTAAACAAGACCAATTACCATACACACCCTCATATTTACCAAGACATATTCAGCAACCCTTCTTTTTCATTCCAAGAACTAACAAAGAAATGGGTGACGTGCATTTAAATTCAAAGCTCCTTCTGACTGGAACACTCTGCCTAGTACCATAAGAACTATTAGCTCATTTTGTCTATTTAAAAGTACACTTTTACCATTAGTTATAAAACCATGTACCTGTTTCTAGTATTAGAGTCTTCGAGCTCCTTTATCTAGCTTGCTCTGTGTGTGATCATTTGGCATAGCTATTGTATGTGCATGGCCATTATACTTATGTATTATTGTATTGCATAGTGTAACAAAGTCTTATATGGTATTATGTCACAATACTATGAAATAATATATCATGTAATAATGTTGATAGTATGTATTAACATACGATGTATGATAGGTGGTATATGGTATTATGCATCAACATTATGCTGTAACACATAACTTATTATTATTGGATATGTAAAGTCAATTAACAATTGTTATAAACTATAACAAGTGGGGAAGGAGGGGTTTTGGGATTGGTGTGTGGGTAGGTGGGTCAATGAGAGCCTCTATGTATGTTATGTCTTGTGCTGTATGTTCTATGTTGGACCCCCTCGAAAACAAGATGACTGTCCATCTCAAGGGGTTATCCATGAATAAACTTGAAACTTGATTACATGGCCATATGCACTCTTACTTTCACTTTCCTTTGTGGATTTGTAAAGGGGTTGTCCCACTTGGGCAACCTAATTGGCGAGTTTAGAAGTGTTTGAAAAAATGACATGTTGAAGAACTCTTTCAACCTCATTCGACTATGTTGAAGACTAGCTTCGACAAGCTATGACTAACTTCGGGAAAATTGGACACCAAATAGTGGAGAGTGAAGACAACCTTCAACCTCCCTTGGACCTCCCTTCGACTATGATGAAGACTATCTACTCGACTACCATCGACTACCCCTGATTACCTACGACTAACATGCCGACCTACTACGACCTACTACGACCTACTATGCCTAAACCTACAAATAAAAAAATATCGATTTTTTTCCATGTTGACCTTCTTTTACTCGCGGGCATTTTTTAACATATTGAAAAAAACACTGCAACCTAGCTGAGGCCTCGAGTATGCGAAGACCACTCTCGAGCATGAAGGAGAGTTACGAAGACCTCCTACGACCTTGTGCCGACCATGCTGCGAGTACAAGTCGAGGGCAAACTCGCCAGAACTCGTGGATTAGGTCGCCCAAGTGGGACAGGCCCTTAAGTATTATCAAATGCAGGATAATGTCAGTAGCTTAAGTAACAATTCTCCATTAGGTTCAGGTCATGATGTTGTCAATTGATCTCTATGATGGGAGAACTATCCTATGAAGAAAGGATAGCCTGAATTCAATCAGGTTCAAGAGGATAAAAGGTAATCTTATTTATATGTAATGTGAGTGGCAGTGACAGGGTGGATGTTATTACATGAAAGGTGTTTCCCATTAAATAATGTGACAAAACAGTTATTTACAAAGTGGGCTTTGAAACCTTGGCTTTCCTTGCCTCAGAGGGCTGTGGATTCTCTGAAATGCACAATTTACATTGGTTTGCACCAATCCACTTGTAGTGTTTGATTTATTTGTAGTATAGTTGCATGTAATGTGCCTGCAAAGCTGCAACAAATTGCTTGTTCTGGTCCCGGTGCATAGGACAATTAAATACTCTTGACTTGATCCTTTTACATTCAAAGCTCAGACTCTTGTATGTTTTTGGACGATGGGAATGATGGAATATGGGTTCAGACTGGACATGTGTAGGTGAGGTGGAGAATAGTAAGGTTAAATGAGAGCTTACCTGTTCAAAGTTTGATCTTTGATCTTTATTTTATGAGGAGTTGGTGATTACGTGATGAACCCCACCAGTGCGCAGGCTCGTCAATCTTCAAAGCAGCGGTATGAAATCACAAATCACAATTATCGAAGTAACATAGTAAGATGAGCAACTTGAGAACTACCAGATGACCTTTGTGGGGGAGGGTTGGGTGTGGAGGGCACGTAATCACCAACGTAACTACTCATAAAATAAAGATCAAACATCAAACTGGTAAGTTCTCATTTAATCTTACTATTTTACTTCGGAGTTACGTGAGTGATTCGGTGAAGAGTTTGAAGCTTTGTGATTTAATGCCGCAGATTCAAATCCCGGCTTCTCACTGCATTGATTGACTCGGATGAGAAATAATGCATTAGTGTTGACATTGCATTTAAATGCAGTAACAAATTTAGTTGAATAACAAAAACAACAGTACCCCTCTAACGCAGGGAAACTTTAAACAGAACTTAAAATAGTATTGACAAACAACCCCGGATCGACAATTGGCTGATGGTAGAAGTTTTGAAAAACCAACTAATTTGACCACCCGGCGGCTGCCAAAATATGGTATATGGGCACGTCCCTCGCCCTTGCCGCCGATGTTGCTACTGCCCTAGTGGAATGAGATGTGAAAACATCAATGTTAATACCTGCATCAACCAAGACTTGTTTCAACCACCTCGAGATAATCTGAACTGACACTCTCTTATGTGGCTTCTTGCAACTGATAAACAACCCTGTTTCCATGTTACATAAGGCCCTTGTAGCTGCAATGTATTGCATCAAATGTGTCTTTACACATAGGGATGGATCCATGGGATATACTGAAAACACAATCTTGAATCCTGACACACCTGACCTGCTTTGTTTGAGGAGGTCATAAATGTAGAATGTAACATTGTCTGCAGCTACTTCCATTCTGTCCAGTTGTAGTTTTTGTAATGTCTGTACTCGCTGTGCTGATACCATGAGCATGACTGCCTTCATGTGATTTTGGCCAAAGGCAGAGATGTGACAGGGGTCCACTGACGAAGTAGCTTGAGGACCACGATTACATCCCAGATTGCCATATATCTGGGTTTAGGGGGTCTGGAGTTAAAAAATCCTTTCATCAATCGAGCAACGAGAGGATGAGACCCAATAGGATGTTTGTCTGACCCCATCAATAAGTACGATGACAAAGCACTTCTGGCTGAATTGATCACACTATAACTCAGCCCTTCATCATAGTAGAGTGGTGACAAGAATTCTAGAACATGCAAAATACCTGCTGTACAATAGTCAATATTATTTTGTACACAGAAAACTTCCCATTATATTACATAAGAAATATACTGCTTTTGAGTACCCTTTCTCCAAGCTGTAGTGAGTATGTCCACACCAGACAATCCTCGCCCCAGATATGGCCTTCTTAAAACCTGCAAATTAACAAAACAATACGGTCATATAACGGATGACATTCAGCAGTTACCGGATGCACCAGTAAATCCCTTCATTTGGGAACTGCCATCAGGGGTTGTGTCAACAACTGCAATATCAAAGGGAACCATGGCTGAGTAGGCCAGTCGGGTATCACCAGCACCCCTGAAGTGGCATCCTGCTTGATTTTAAGCAGACATCGACATGAGACAGAATGGTGGAAATGCATATAAAAACATACCACCCCAATGAAGAGAGAAAGCATCAATCTCTACTGCCCAAGGATCTGGTTCCCATGACACAGATTTAGGTAGCTGGTGGTTTAGTCTGGATGCGAACATGTCGATATCTGGCTTCCATATTTGACAACTATATCATATGTCCCGATTCAACATCCACTCTGTGTTGTTAATGAATTTCCGTGACCTGGTGTCTGCTACTATATTGAATCTACCTGGCAGGTAAATAGCTGAAAGCCAAATGTTATTGTCAATACACCAGGTCCAGATTTGGTTAGCCAGTTTGTCACAAGATACCGACTTGATTCCACCTATGTGATTGACATACGCCACTGCCGTAGTGTTGTCAATTTGAAGGTGAACATGCAGATTACTTGTGTTAGAACAATAAGCTTTGAGTCCATAAAAAGCTCCCAAAAGCTCGAAGTAGTTAATAAATATGTGTCATGGGAACCAGATCCTTGGGCAGTAGAGATTGATGCTTTCTCTCTTCATTGGGGTGGTATGTTTTTATATGCATTTCCACCATTCTGTCCCCATGTCTGCAGAAACAATGCTTCGTCCACACTCCATCTGCCTCCTCAGCTGGAGCTCGTATCAGTGGCACCCCGCCTGAGTGCACTGACATCAGTCTGTAAGACCATGGAAGGTTGTTCAAGCACCACTTTGCTGAAACTACTGGAGACATGCTGAATCCACCACTGCAGATCAGTAACAGCACCTGCTGATAACTGCATGGGCCTGTTATAATGGCCCGAATGTATCCTGAGTGCCTGTTCCTTTGCCCTCTATAAGTGCTGGTAGTGTAAAGGCCCATACTGAACTGCTGGAAATGCTGCCACTAATTTTCCCAGCAGACTGGCCACCTGTCTGATTGAAAGGGTGTTGCTCTTTTAAAAGTTTAGTTCAACCATCAATTAGCTCCACCATTTTTTTCCCTGGGCAGAGTCACTACCATATTAAGTGAATCAATTGTGAAACCCAAATAGTCAATTGTTGTAAGTGGCGTTAATTTAGATTTTCCTAAATGAATGACAAACTCTAATTTTTCCAGTGTGAATTTAACAACTGCCACAGATGCTTCAGCTAATTCACTTGTTTGTCCTATAATTAAGATATCATCCAGATAAGCTGTAACCACATGGCCCTGAGCTCTAAGTAGACCCAGTACTGGTTTTAACAATTTAGTGAATATACTAGGAGCTGAAGTTAACCCATTAGGCAGTGCCCTGAACTGCCATAATTGATTCATCCAAGTAAATTTTAAATACTTTCTATCCTCCAAATGAACAGACACTGAGAAATATGCATCTTTCAGATCTATGGTTGCCATATAACAACCTCTGGAAATCAGTTGTTTGGCAGTAACAAATGTTTCCATTTTGAAGTGTCTATACTGTACAAAAGGATTTAGATTTGTTAGATCCAAAATAATTCCCCATCCTCCATCCTTTTTAAATCGGGGAAAAATATTTGACACAAATTGATGGACTTGGTGAACTGTCCTCTACATTACTCCTTTATTACACAAATTTTCAAGTCAGCCTGGACCTCCATTACTTCTGTTTGTGAAAAATGGAGTGTTCTGCTAGGAACATGCTGGAGAGACAAATCCCCATTTGGATCGAACTCAATCCGAAACCCTTGAATAACACTCATGATAAATGGATCTGAGGTAAGTTGCTTCCATTCTTCATAGAATACAGTAATCTACCCCCAACTTTTGGCTGTGTTATACTTAATATGTTCCCATGAGAACCAGGCCCACCTACCTCCTTGGTGACTGGTGTGACCTGCTGTCCCTAGTTCCTGGTGGGAAGCCCCATGTTTGCTCATGTTCCCATTGCAGAGCGCCAACCACGCCCCTGCGTCGACTGCCGGCTTGTTCCTTATGTAGACCCAGAATCTGCACTTTTCCTGTAGGGATATCTCCTCTTTACAGGTTTGCCGGTCATCATTGTTTTGATCAGGCCCACCGTTTACCTCATCATCCATCTCCTTGACCCGTTTCGCGAGGTTTTCTCCAAAAAGTAGGTTGGGAGGTTGGACATTCGTGGACTTGCAGAGGGCTGCGAACCTCGGGATGATGGTGGGCCTAATAGCACTTTTCCTGAGACAGTTATTTCAAAGTGGGCGCTGCACACTACACAATACCATTTATTGTCATTTGAACCTCATTGAGGATCAAACAAAATTTTGTTTCTGCAGTCATACATACAAGAAGAAAAAAACCAAGACACAACACATTTTACACAAACATCCATCACAGTGAATATCCTCCTCACTGTGATGGAAAGGCAAAGTCTTATCTCTCCCCTGCACTCCCCATTCTCCTCCCGGTCAGAGTCAAAGCAAGGCCCCGCTCCGGGTCTTGATGTTGGAGCCCCCGGCGGGCCCTAGCAAGTCCCGTGGCCATCAAAGCCGCGCCGGGTGATGTAAGGCCCCGCTCCAGGTCGTCTTCAACCCCGCAACTCGGGCGGGAGAAGTTGCTGCCGCGGGAGCTCCAAAAAGTGGTCTCCCACCAGAGACCCACGAGCTCCCGGTGTTACCGTCCACCGGCCTGCCGCTGGAGCCTCCGAATCTCCGGGGTCGGGCAGCAGCAGCGCGCCACCACAGCTCCTCCTGTTCCCAACTCGGCCAGCTCCACGATGGTGAGTACCCGCAGCTCTGCAACTGGAGCCCCAGGTCCGGTTGGGGGCCGCTCCACGGTGCTAGTCCACAATGACAGCGAAGATCCGACAGAGAAAAGGTCGGGTCCTCCGTACAGGGAAAAGAATTAAAAAGTTTCCCCACCCCCCACACATATCCAGCTAAAAAAACCACTAAACTAACAACACTCAAATGCGACAAAAAATTTTAAAAAGACAGACGGACTGCAGAGGCCGCTGCGACGAGAGTCGTGCCGCCCACAGCAACCTTAGTGTCTCTTGATGTGTCCCCGACACATGCCCTCCATCCAATGTTCTAGCGAACACCGTGATACCCGAGCCCAATAGCTTTAGAATCCTCTGCAGTTTTATTTCTTGGGCAGGCATGCCCACGCCTATCTGACTCCATATTATTTGGTTTACTGCTGGTACTTTTAATAAGGCGCAGTTCCTTGGGGTCTCATGCTTTTTAGCAGTTTCGTCCATGGGTAGTTCCTGGAGCTGATGGGACGCCATGTAATTGATTGTGAAGGCCAGCTCTTCTCCCAGCGGCTCTCCTGACTCTGATGGGACAGCGAATCATGCTGCCAGAGATGGAACATCTGACAACTCCCGTTCTTCGCCTGGCTCAACCTCACCATCAGGGTCGGGGTCAGAACTCAGCTGACCCATAGCACGCGCCTCATCAATGAGGGTGCTATCAAGCAGCCCTCTACTAGGTGCTGCTGGTGCCTCTTGTTCAGGGTGGTGCTGACACTCCTCCTTCTGGAGTGTGCCCTGCTGGAGCACTGTATGCAACAGGTGCTCCATTTGGAATAGCCATTCAAAAACGCTAACCAGCCCCGGAGGGGAATCTTCCCCCCGATTCCGTGGGCCTAGCAGACTTATGTGTTGTCTTGCGCCCAACTGATGCTGGCTCTGTGCTTTGTAGCACCAAGTCTGCAGTCGCTACACTTTCTGCCGGCGACTGCGTAGGGGTATGAGGCAGCCATTCACAGCCCGTACTCCCGCGGCTGGCTGCGGCTCAGCTCTTCCCCTTTCCCGTTTTGTCCATGGTGCTCAACTATAGAAAAGGAAAAAACGGCACCACAGAAAACGGATTCTTATTCCAGCTAAGTTTTTTGGCATTAACCTGGAGTCTAAATACTTACCGCTGGAGGAGCTCTGTTCCTCACAGCCTCCGTGCACCAATGCGGCTGACGCACATGGGCACTGGCGAGGTTCTTCATGGAATCACCCATGTGACTCAGAAGTAAAATCAGTCATTTATTTATTCAAAGGTGGAACATGCCCAAGAGTTGCTGGATGTACACTGGCTTTGATTTCAAATTTTATTGTGCTCCTACAGCACATAATAGTTAATATTGATATATTAATGGTACCCAGACATGGCGTCGAAGGGCGAGAAGCTGAAGCGAAGAAGTGGAAGCCAAATAACTAAACGGAAACGACGCTGAAAAGCCACATTACCGAACAACGCAACTTTGAAAAGCCAACTAACCGAAAAGGGCGGGACGCCGAAAAGCCAACTAACAGAAAGGGCGCAATGGCGCAAAGCCAATTCACCAAACGGACACAACGCCGGAAAGCCAAATAACGGACATGACATCTCTGGGATGCGGGACTTGTCAGCAATTGGTCCAGACCCCCGCATTCATCACATCACTGGTGGGGGGAGACGGGAGGATGGGGGTTATTTTCCCACACAAGGCTGTCTGAGGCTGGAGGGTGAATAGGCACTCTGAACCTGAGCACCAAGGTGGAAGCGGCCAAAGGAGCACATCCCTCGGGGTAGCCCCCACTCTTCCCAACCAGGGTCAGCGCTGTCCAGCCATGGGTGCCTTCTGCCCCATCTGCCCTGTGCGGCCGCATCGTGATGGGCCATGGGTCGGCAGCGCACACACACACGGGGTCGGGTGGAGCAGAGTTGGGGACAGTTGGGGACAGTCTGGTGCACCACCACCGGACCCCGACCCCCATACCAGGGTGGTTCAACCCCCCGACCCCATCCCACACATGGGGTGATTCACCCCCCAACACCCACACTGGGTGATTCCCCCCCCTCCGACACAAAGGCATGAATAACATATTTGCCACATATTTGCCTTCAGACTCAGTCTTCAGGTCTGAAGAATAGTCTTGATCCGAAACGTCACCCATTCCTTCTCTCCAGAGATGCTGCTTGTTCCGCTGAGTTACTCCAGCTTTTTGTGTCTGTCTTTGGTTAAAACCAGCATCTGTAGTACTTCCTACGCAACTGTCACACCAAACTAATTGTCCAGGTTGGCTTACTGAATATTGCATAAGACATGGTCAGAAGAAAGGGAAGGTATACTGCCTCTTTTATGCATATTTGGGGAACAGATTAAACATGTGGCAAATATGTTATTGCTGCCTTTGTGTTGGGGAAGGGGGAAAGTTGCAGTTGAATAATTTGTTATTTCCATTTCATTCTTTTCCACTCTGTGCGATGTGAGCTGACCGATACTGCATCGCTCGGCTATCTTTCACTCGTGCTCATGAGATTGATTTCAAGATGCTCAGATGATCTTCTAATGCCGGGTCATCTGTCCCCGGGGGGGGGTGAATCATCCAGTGTGGGTGTCGGGGTCCGGGGGTCGGGGGGTTGAATCACACTGGTGTGGTGGTCGGGGTCCTATGGCGGTGCATTGTGGTAAGTGACTCTGGGTGGAGGGACCTAACTGTCCTCCATCCGGCCCCGTGTGTGTGCGCTGCAAACCCACAGCCCATCACAATGCGGCCGCACGGGGGAGTCGAGGTGGAGGGCAGCCGTGGCCAGGCAGCGCTGACCCCGGGGGGTAGAGTGGGGCCTGTGCGGAGGGATATGCTCCTTTGGCTGCTTACGCTTTGGTACTCGGCTTCAGAGCACCCAGTCACCCTCCAGCCCCGGGTGGTCTTGTGTGGGAAAATGATCCCCATCCTCCCGACCCCCATTGCTTCCATTTGGTTATTTGGCTTCCACTCCTTCGCTTCGACGCCACGTTTGCACATGGTATTCACTGCACCATTGTTGAAGTGAGGAAGATAATGGGTCAGGTTTTGCTTCCAGTGTAAGTGTGAGTTTAATGGAACTTGTGTTTGTAAATATACAATTCATCTGGTAAATTTTAAGAAGGGAAAGATACCTGTGAATTAAAAATCACCACGGGCTGTTGGACAATTTATTTTACTTCACTATTTAGCTGCAAATCGAATATCTCCGGTTGAATCGTCTGGTGGCTTTTTTTACAGAAATTGTCAGATTAATTTTCCATTAAACTCATTAAATAAAATCTAATTGTGGAGCATAACAATGTAAGTATGATTTGAATGGGGATATTTATACAACCAATCAAATTGACCACCCTAGTGAAGGAACAATGTAAACTCTAATCTAATTGTGATAGGCAATAAATTAGGGCTAGTGATTTCTCAAATTTAGGATCTCTCTCAATTCAAACATTTTTTATCTCACCCCCTGTGCTTGATTTGTTTCGTGCTCAACTTATTTCTCTACCTTTCCTTCCTTTGTTCATTTCTTTACACTCCTGCTGTTTAAGGTAATAAACAATTGGTCCTACAATTGAATAAAATCCCGCAGGTCCTTTTGGCAGATTATACTAGAAAAGAGACAGCAAAATTAGAGCTGAATAGAAAGGGGAAATGTTTTTTTTTATTGTGCCTGTCATTACCAAAGTCATCAGTCCATTAGAGTTAAGAGTCTAGAGTTAAGAGTGTTTTATTGTCATATGTCCCAGATAGAACAATTACATTAGTACTTGCTGCAGCACAACAGAATATGTAAACATAGTACACTGTAAACAATATGATAAACAAGAGAGAAAAAAAGTTCAGTGTGTACAGTATATATACACATGCTCACAAGTACACACACACACACACACACACACACACACATATATACATACCATATGTATGTGTATATGTATGTGTATATATATATATATATATATATATATATATATATATATATATATATATATATATATATATATATATATATATATATATATATATACATACATACACACATACTCAAACAACAAACAATAATAGTTCAATAATAATAATAATTATTATTGTAGTTCAAAGCTTCAAAGTTCATTACAGTTGAGGAATTGATTCTTATCTCAAGGCGTAAGACGATTGATAAGTCTCCCAGGCCTGATGAGTAGCTGGAGATGGCCCTGATGGATATATGTGAATTATCATTAGACATGAGTGAGGTGCGGGAAGACTGAAGGGTGTCTAATGTTGTGCCTATTTTTAAGGATTTCAAGGAAAAGCCTTGGAAAAGCCTCAAGGAAAAGGAACTATAGACCAGTGAGCCTAAAATCTGTGGTTGGTAAATTACTGAAGAGATTTCTGAGGGATAGGATACATGCATTTGGCTGATTAGGGATAGTCAACGTAGTTTTGTACATGGGAGATGAAGTCTCATGAATTAGATTGAGTTTGTTGAAGAAGTAACCAAGAATGTTGATGAGGGTAAGGCCATAGGCTTTGTCTATATGGACTCCATAAGGTGCTTTATAAGTTACCATATAGTAGGCTGGTCTGGGTGTCAGGAAAGAGAATTGGCTTCATGGAATGAAGCAGAGGATGGTGGTGGAAGGTTTTTTTTCAGACTGGAGGCCTGTGACTAGTTGTGTGCCTCAGGGATTGATGCTGGACCCATTGCTGTTTGTGGTTTATATCAAAGATTCGGAAGATAATTTAGTTTAGTTTAGTTTAGTTTAGAGAACAGGCCCTTCAGCCCATCGACTCCACACCGACCAGCGATCCTGGCTCATTAACGCTATCCTACACACACTAGGGGCAATTTACACATACACCAAGCCAATTAACCTACATATCTGTATGATTTTGGAGTGTGGAAGAAAATCAAAGATCGCTGAGAAAACCCACGTAGTCACGGGGAGAACATACAAACTCCGTACAGACAGCACCCATGGTCAGGATCGCACCCGGGTGCCCGGCGCTGCAAGAACTTTAAAGCAGCAACTATGCCGCTGCGCCACCGTGCCACCCCCAATGTGCAAGGCATGATTAGTAAAGGGCCTGTCCCACCAGCATGCGATTGCATGTGTCTAGCGTGACCAAACGTGGTCGCTTGAGGGGTACAGCTTCGCGGGGTCGGTCCAACTTCGATCAGGGGAGGCGTATGGAGTTGTGTGGGGCTGGTCCCGACATCGCGCGGGGCTCCAAAAATCTTGCACTGTCCGAAAATCCTGCGTGCCAACGGCCTGTCGGCCCACAGGCGCATTGACGGCGTACGCCCGTCGAGATGCTGTGTACGCCCACAATGTGTCTTGACGTCGTATGCAGCGTCTTGACGTCGTATGCAGCGTCTTGACAGCATACGCCTAGCACATGGCGTTGCGCGATGATGTCACTGCCAGGCGTGCCGTTACGTCACCGTCCGACGCCGTGCGATGTCCAAGCTCAGTCAGCCCAGCTGATTGGTGACTATGATGTCGGGACCAGCCCCGCACAACTCCATACGCCTCCGCATTTCGAATTGGGACCGGCCCCGCGAGGCAGTACGCCTCAAGCGACCACGTTTAGTTACGCTAGATGCATGCAATCGCATGCTGGTGGGACAGGCCCTTTAGGTTGCAGATGACACTAAAGCAGGTGGTATCGTAGACAGTGAAGATGGCTATCAAAATTTACAGCAGCATGTTAATCAGCTGGGCAAGTGCACTGATGAATGACAAATAGAGCTCAATGCAGATAAGTGTGAGGTGTTGCATTATGGTAAGCTAACCTAGGGCAAGAACAACACATTGAATGGTAGGGCTTTGGGGTGTGTTGTGGAGCAGAGGGATTTAGGAATGCAGGGGCACAGTTCCCTTTCATCTTTGTCATGTCTATTTCCAAGTTTGGATTGTTTGGGACAAGAATCAGTAAGAAATAATTAGCATTTGTTGCCAAAATCGTTGGTCGGCATGGACTCAGTGGGCTGATGGGCCTGTTGTCATGCTATATCTCTAAGCTAAACAAAACTAAACTACGTGATTGCAATGTGTTAAAGAAGGAACTGCAGATTCTGGAGAATCGAGGGTTACACAAAAAGCTGGAGAAACTCAGCGGGTGCAGCAGCATGTAAGGATCGAAGGAGATAGGCGACGTTTCGGGTCGAGACCCTTCTTCAGACTGGTCAGGAATCAGGGAAACGAGAGATATAGACAGTGATGTGGGGAGATAAAGAACAATGAATGAAAGATATGCAAAAAAGTATTGAAGATAAATGAAACAGGCCATTGTAAGCTGTTTGTAGTGTGAAAATGAGAAGCTAGTGCTTAGGTTGGGGGGGGGGGAGATGGAGAAGGAATGTCAAGGCCCGAGGGCTGAGGGAGAGGTGGGGAGGGGGAGGAAGGATCCCTGACCCTTCTTCAGACTGGTCAGGGATCAGGCTCCCTACACCCCCCGAGCCTCCAACCTCATCGTTTCCCAGCCCTGCACAGCCCGATTTTACCTTCTCCCCAAAATCCACAAACCCGACTGCCCCTGCAGACCCATTGTCTCTGCCTGTTCGTGCCCCACCGAACACATTTCCACATACCTTGACTCCATCCTATCCCCCTTTGTTAAATCCCTCCCCACCTATGTTCAAGACACCTCAGACACTCTCCGTCGGCATTCCATTCCCCAGGCCCCCATCCTCTCATCTCATCTCATCTCATCATTCAATGATAGGGGGCGCCGTCCTGTATGGTATGGCTGCCCAGCCTGCAGCTGTATGTTTTTCACCCTTTTCTTTTTTTTTAGTGTGTTAAAGTGTCTTGTTTTTGGAGCCAATTCTTTTTTATGTGGGGGTGAGGGGGGGGGGGGGGGGGGGGGGGAGGGGGAAACTACTTTTCCTGGTCCCTACCTGGTCGGAGAGGCAGCTTTTCTCCGGGCTGCATCTTCGACCCGTCCTCTCGGCCTACCAGCGGGCCTGGAGTGGCGTTTCCCGAGGAGACCGCCCAGAACCTCGGCTTCGGCAGCGGCGGAGCGCTGGAGCGCTGGAGCGCCATCGCGGGACGGAGCGGGCAATGCATTGCCTGGGTCGCCGCGCTGGGACTCCGGTGAGCTGAGACCGCCGAGACAAACATCGTGGAGCCGCGGGTCTGTGGAGTAGCCAGCTGTGGGCGGCGGCGCTGAACTTTAACATCGGGAGCCAGTGGGGGAGCTTCATTCAGCGCGGCCTTGTCGGCTTCAGAAGCCGCGGACTCCAGTAGGAAGCGGCCGTTCCAGGTGTCCCAAGCCGCTGAGAGGATTCTCCCGACGCCGGAGCACCATCACCGGCGAGAACAGCCTGGAACATCGGGCCTCCATGAAGGCGACTATGGAGGCCTCAATATGCCTGACTATGGGTGGACATGGGTTGGGGACTGGACATTGTGCCTTCCCTCATAATGGGACCCATTGTGGGGGGATGTTTTTATGTTTAAATCTTTTTATTAGTGTTATGTCTGTATTCTTTATTTTATGTGCTGCATGGCAAGAAGCATTTCACTACACCAATTGGTGTATGTGACAAATAATAAACTAATCTTGAATCTTGAATCATCTTCACCATGGACGTCCAGTCACTATACACCTGCATCCCCCACCAGGATGGTCTCAAAGCCCTCCGGTACTTCCTCGACCAGAGGAGCAACCCATACCCATCCACTGACACCCTCCTCCGCCTAGCGGAGTTGGTCCTTACCCTCAATAAATTCTCTTTTGACTCCTCCCATTTCCTCCAAACACAAGGCGTAGCTATGGGCACACGCATGGGCCCTAGCTACGCCTGCCTCTTTGTCGGGCACGTCGAACAATCTTTGTTCTCGGCGTACCAGGGCCCCACCCCCGACCTTTACCTCCGTTACATTGACGACTGCTTTGGTGTCACCTCCTGCACCCACGCACAACTGACTGACTTCATCCATTTCACCACCAACTTCCATCCGGCACTCAAATATACTTGGACCATTTCCGACATTTCCCTACCATTCCTTGACCTCACCATCTCTAGTGCAGGTGATACACTCCTGACTGACATCCACTACAAACCAACTGATTCCCACAGCTACCTGGACTACTCTTCCTCCCACCCTGCTTCCTGTAAGGACTCCATCCCCTATTCCCAATTCCTCCGTCTACGCCGCATCTGCTCCCAGGATGAGGTGTTCCACACCAGGTCATCACAAATGTCCTCGTTCTTCAGAGAACGAGGTTTCCCCTCCCCCACTATAGATGAGGCTCACACCAGGGTCTCCGCCATACACTGCAACACTGCCCTCTCTCCCCATTCCCCCACTAACAACAAGGGCCGAGTCCTCCTGGTCCTCACATTTCACCCCACCAGCCAGCGCATAGAACAGATAGTCCTCCGCCAGTTTCGCCACCTCCAGCGTGACCACTCCACTCGCCACATCTTACCATCTCCCCCCCGTCTGCCTTCCACAAAGACCGCTCCCTCCGCAACTCCCTTGTCAATTCTTCCCTTCCCTCCCACTCCACCCCTTCCCCGGGCACTTTCCCTTGCAACTGCAAGAGATGCTACACTTGTCCCTTCACCTCCCTCATCCACTCCTTTCAGGGACCCAGACAGTCATTCCAAGTCTGACAGAGGTTCACCTGCACCTCCTCCAACCTATCTACTGCATCCGTTGCTCCAGATGCCAGCTGATCTACATCGGTGAGACCAAGCGGAGGCTGGGCGATCGTTTCGCCGAACACCTCCGCTCGGTCCGCAATAACCAACCCGACCTCCCGGTGGCTCAGCACTTCAACTCCCCCTCCCATTCCGTATCCGTCCTCTCGGTCCTGGGCCTCCTCCACGGCCAGAGTAAGCAACACCGCAAGTTGGAGGAACAGCCCCTCATATTCCGCTTGGGGAGTCTGCATCCTCTGGGCTTAAGCATTGAATTTTCTCAATTCTGTTAACCCAGACTGCCTCCTCCCCCTCCCCACCTCTCCCTCAGCCCTCGGGCCTTGACATTCCTTCTCCATCTCCCCCCCCCCCCCAACCTAAGCACTAGCTTCTCATTTTCACACTACAAACAGCTTACAATGGCCTGTTTCCTTTATCTTCAATACTTTTTTGCATATCTTTCATTCATTGTTCTTTATCTCCCCACATCACTGTCTATATCTCTCGTTTCCCTGATTCCTGACCAGTCTGAAGAAGGGTCTCGACCCGAAACGTCGCCTATCTCCTTCGATCCTTACATGCTGCTGCACCCGCTGAGTTTCTCCAGCTTTTTGTGTAACCTACGTGATTGCAATATTTTTCTCAATAAATGACAATTTGCAAGCATTTTACAAAAGTTATCTATTGAAGAATTAATGCACTTGTGTAAAACTCTGTTGCACTCTAATGCTCTTGTAATCAAAGCTAGAAAAATGATGTGCAGGGTAATTGTACGTGCATGCAATTAAGTGAAAATTAAGCTCCTGAGTGTATGAACAAGTTTATTTGATTTCTGGAATATTATAATCACAATTACAATTCATATTTTCTGTAATTTTGAATTGCAATAGTGGTAGAAGTCAAGTCAAGTTTATTCGTCACATACACATACGGGATGTGCAGTGAAATGAAAAGTGGCAGTGCCTGCGGACTTTGTGCAAAAAACAACCAAACAAACAACCAACAAACTATAGACAGAATCACATGTTCTTTTTCATATTAAATATTGTGGGCGGTATTGTGGTAAAGTAAGTTAGTAGAGTTAGTCTCTGGTGAGATAGTAGTTTACAGTCCGAATGGCCTCTGGGAAGAAACTCCTTCTCATCCTCTCCGTTCTCACAGCATGGCAATGGGGGCGTTTGCCTGACTGTAGCAGCTGGAACAGTCCGTTGCAGGGGTGGAAGGGGTCCCCCATGATCTTATTGGCTCTGGACCTCCTGATGTATAGTTCCTGCAGAGGGGCGAGAGAAGTTCCCATAGTGTGTTCGGCTGAACGCACTACTCTCTGCAGAGCCTTCTTGTCCTGGGCAGAACAATTCCCAAACCAGATTGTAATGTTTCCGGACAAGATGTTTAGACTTTTAAAGCTACTATAGGTGACTCAGTTAGGTATCTTATTAAGAGGATTGCGGGGAGCTATTAAAACAGATGCTACATGTTTCTTTGTTTAAGAAGGAACTGCAGATGCTAGAAAATCGAAGGTAGACAAATATTAGAGTTTCTCCAGCATTTTTGTCTGCCTATATGTTTCTTTTGTCAGTTAGGCAGCCTATTACTGAGGTTGTAGTTGGCATTCCCAGTTACAAGGTAGATTTTGTTTTCCCAATGTTGATTTAATGGCTACTGGAAACAATTGTTTTGAATTGGCAATGGACAATTTTAATGGGCTCCCAAAGGATCAGTGTAACATAGGTGCATTATTGATTCATCATAGTTTAATGAATGCTCCAGCAAATCTAATTTACCAAATTATGGTTAAGTCTATATTGTGTAGTAAACTGAGAGATGACGATAGACATAAGAGGTAACATGTGGGACTTTGATTGTGCATGCTATTTACAAAAAAAAGAGCATAGTCTCTTTCTTCAAGCTGAGTACCATCAACACTGGTCGCACTGAGACTATTATCCAGTCAATAAATGACAGTGATGAAATATCCATTCAGCGTTATAGAGTGTGAAAGCAAATCACAATGATTAGATGGCAATGACTATATTGAGCAACTGAATATTTACCTTTATTGGAGAATGGAAGTGGTTGGGTTAAAGCCAATCACTTTTTCCCAACAACTTTTGTTTTGGTGCGAAACAGAAACCACTTGTTGATCAGGTAAAATAAAACCTGTGGAGCAAAAAAATAAGTTAGCATTCCTGGTTGATGACTTATTGTCAGAACATACAGATGCAGTCTGATCTTCTTTGTGATTTTAACATTTATGGGGTTTTTAAGATGTCACATAATGTCCTATAGTTGTCATGTTTTGTTTTAGGCTTGTTGCCTTTGGTTTTAGGTATTAAAAGTAGACCATGACCGCATCCATACTGTAGCAGATAGAAGGCTTTGTTGTGCTGTTTACAGTGGCTAATTCCTCTGGTCACTATGTTCCACGTCTATGGAATGCTGGAAAAATATTCATGCTGACAATTGATGGGGCATTGCTTTAGCGTCTCTGTTGTCTGCACAAATAAGTTGTGTGTAAATAAAGTGGCTAACATTAGGTCTCACTGCTCAAAAATTAAAATTCAGTGGGCTGGAGCTAAAGAGGCAGGGCTCATCTCCTCAATGAGACACAAGGAACTGCAGATGCTACGATCTTGAGTAAAACACAGTGCTGGAAGAACTTAAAGGGTATACCTGCTATCAAAAAGACAGTCAGGTGGGCAGAGGGGGTGGAGTAGTTCTGTTGGAGAGGAATGAAATTCAGTCCCTTGCAAGTGGTGACATTGAAACAGGAGATGTAGAGTCAGTACGGACAGGACTAAGGAATTATAAGGGTAAAAATATCCTAATGGGACTTATCTACAGCCCCCCAAACAGTAGCCTAGACAGAGGGTGCAAGTTGAATCAGGAGTTAAAATTGGCATGTAGCAAAGGTAATGCTGTGGTTGTTATGGGAGATTTCAACATGCACGTAGACTGGGAAAATCAGGTTAGTACTGGACCCCAAGAAAAGGACTTTGTAGAGTGTGATGGGTTCTTAGAGCAACTTGTATTGGAGCTTATCAGGGAGAAGGCAATTCTGGATTTAGTGTTATGTAATGAACCGGATTTGATGAAGCAACAGAAGATAACTAAAAAGACAATACGGGGAGAAAAGATGAGGTACGAAGGTAAGCTAGTGAAGAATATAAGGGAGGATAGTAAAAGCTTCTTTAGGAAAGTGAAGAGGAAAGAAATTAGTTAAGACCAAAGTTGGATCCTTGAAGAACGAAAAAGGTTAATTTGTTTTATGAGAAACAATGAAATGGCAAATGAGTTGAACAGGTAC
Organism: Raja brachyura; assembly: GCA_963514005.1. The sequence goes on along the minus strand of OY740782.1, from coordinate 61,747,259 downwards.
TTTGGATCCGTCTTCACTAAGGAGGACACAAACAATCTTCCTGGTATAGTATGGCCAGAGGATTTGGGGTGACGGAGAAACTGAAGGAATTCCACATTAGGCAGGAAATGGAGTTGGGGAGACTGATGGGACTGAAGGTTGATAAATCCCCAGGGCCTGATGGTCTGCATCCCAGAGTACTTAAGGAAGTGGCTCTAGAAATCGTGGATGCATTGGTGATAATTTTCCAATGTTCTATAGACTCAGGATCAGTTCCTGTGGATTGGAGGGTAGCTAATGTTATCCCACTTTTTAAGAAAGGCGGGAGAGAGAAAACCCGTTAGACCCGTTAGCCTGACATAGGTGGTGTGGAAGATGCTGGAGTCAATGATAAAAGATGAAATAGTGGCACATTTGGATAGCAGAAACATGATCGGTCTGAGTCAGCATGGATTTACGAAGGTGAAATCATGCTTGACTAATCTTCTGGAATTTTTTGAGGATGTAACTCAGAAAATGGATAAGGGAGAGCCAGTGGATATAGTGTACATAGACTTTCAGAAAGCCTTTGATAAGGTCCCATATAGGAGATAAGTGGGCAAAATTAGGGCACATGGTATTGAGGGTAGAGTGCTGACATGGATAGAAAATTGGTTGGCATACAGGAAACAAAGAGTAGGGATTAATGGGTCCCTTTCCGAATGGCAGGCAGCAACTAGTGGGGTACCACAAGTCTCGGTGCTGGGACCGCAGCTATTTACAATATACATCAATGATTTGGATGAAGGGATTCAAAGTAACATTCGCAAATTTTCAGATGACACAAAGCTGGGTGGCAATGTTAACTGTGAGGAGGATGCTATGAGAATGCAGTGTGACTTGGACAGGTTGGGGAGTGGGTAGATGAAGTTTAATGTGGATAAATGTGAGGTTATCCACTTTGGTATTAAAAACAAGAAGGCAGATTACTATCTAGATGGCGTCAAGTTGAGAAAATAAGAAGTACAACAGGATCTGGGGGTCCTTGTTCATCAGTCTATGAAAGTAAGCATGCGAGTACAGCAGGCAGTGAAGAAAGCAAAAGGCATGTTGGCTTTTATAACAAGCGGAGTCCAGTATAGGAGCAAAGAGGTCCTTCTGCAGTTGTACAGGGCCCTCTGAGACCACACCTGGAGTATTGTGTGCAGTTATGGTCCCCTAATTTGAGGAAGGACATTCTTGCTATTGAGGGAGTGTAGCATAGGTTTACAAGATTAATTCCCGGGATAGCGGGACTGTCATGTGCTGACAGAATGGAACGGCTAGTCTTGTACACTCTGGAGTTTAGAAGGATGAGATGGGATCTTATTGAGGTTTACGATCGTTAAGGGTTTGGACATGCTGGAGGCAGGAAACATGTTCCCAATGTTGGGGGAGTCCAGAACCAGGGTCCACAGTTGAAGAATAAGGCATAAGCCATTTAGAATGGAGATGAGTAAACACTTTTTCTCCCAGAGTTGTGAGTCTGTGGAATTCTCTGCCTCAGAGAGCGGTGGCGGCCAGTTCTCTGGATACTTTCAAGAGAGAGCTAGATAGGGCTCTTAAAAATAGAGGAGTCAGGGAATAGGTGGAGAAGGCAGGAACGGGTACTGATTGTGGATGATCAGCCATGATCACATTGAATGGTGGTGCTGGCTCAAAGGGCTGAATGGCCAACTCCTTAACCAATTGTCTATTGTCTATTGTCTAAAGGGTCTGGTGGCATCTCTGAAGGAAATGGAAAGTGACATTTCGGAACGGGACTCTTGATCAGTCTGAAGAAGGATTCCGACCTAAAACGCTGCCTCACCTTTCCCTCCATAGATCCTGCCTGACCTGTTGAGTTACTCCAGCATTTTGTGTTCTAATCTCCATGAGATTCTTTACGAGCCATTTCTGTTAAAGCAGATGTTGGTGAAAAATTAGACATGTGGAGACGTGAGAAGTGGAGATACTCAAAATCACGCCCTGTTCCATTTCATACCACAAAGAATATATCCAGATTTCATAAAAGAAACCCAAGTCTCATTTAAGACTGACACCTATTCCTTTTTTTTCAGAAATGCTGCCTGACCTGCTGAGTTACTCCAGCATGTTGTGTCCGTCTTTGGTGTAAACCGGCATCTGCAATTCCTTCCTACACATCTTGTCTGCTCCACAGTGAAATTTCCTCAAGGTATGCTTACTTTGAAAAAGTTCTCCTTCCTTTGTACTGTTTCATACTTCTAGCTTCCCTCGCCCCTGACTCTCAGTCTGGAGAAGGGACTCAACCCATAACATTACCTATTCCTTTTCTCCAGAGATGCTGCCTGACCCGCTGATTTACTCCACAATTCTTCAGTATAAACCAATATCTGTTCCTTCCTACACAATTTATTTTCGCCTGGACACATGGTGAGCTAACCTGCTCCTCTTCAAAATATGCCATGGGATTTTTCCATGTTCATCTGTGTGACCAGACGGAGCACAGATAAGCACAGCAGACAAAGCTGCACCCAGGGCTCGGGCTCTTTGCACAAACCCCTGAACACAGGAATTAGTGACCTGGAAACATTTATTTGATTGTCACCTTGAATCAAGAAAGATATTGTGGAAAGATAAATATAAAAACATGAGTAATAGAAACAGAGGAAGGCCAATCAGCTCTCTGTTCCTGATCTGCCGCTCAATAAAATCATGGTGGACTTACTACCTCAGCTATGCTGTTCTGCACTGATCCTGCAACCCCTGATTCTTTGAATGCATCAATCTCTGTCCTGAGTATTCTTCATGTCGCAGCACCCTTCTGGAGACTCACCACCTTCTGGGTGGTGAGTCTGAAGAAGGGTCTCGACCCGAAACGTCGCCTTTTCCTTCTCTCCATAGATGCTGCCTCACCCGCTGAGTTCCTCCAGCATTTTTGTCTAACTTCTGGGTGAAGATGTTTCTTCTCATCTCAGATTTCATCAGCTTCACCCTTATGTTGAGCCAGTGACTCACGATTGTAAGCACGCCAGCCAAAGGAAACCACAACTCTGGACATGCCTGGTACTAAATTTGGACACTTCAATGAGCTTACATTTGAGAAAAGATTACTGAGATAATGACACTTGTCTTAGCTCTCTTTCTACACCTGACAAACTGTACATTTTGAAGTTGACACCACATTCAAAAGTTCAGTTATCTCCCATTCTGAAAGACAAGAGCAGATTAAATTGTTGCAAGTACAAAGCTGGATGGAAATTCTTTAAACCCTTGAGAGTTTGTCATTTTTCTTCGCATTACAGCACTGATCGAACTTCAAAATGTTGGTTGTAAATTGCTTTGAGAAATCCTGAGATGGATACGAAAGGAATATATACTTTTATTTTTTTGATCTCAGATGTCAAACTACAAAATGATAGCTCCTTAATGAGGCCAAGATGTAAACTCCACTGGATTGCTTAAGGCAATGGGCCAGGTTGTTCTTGACCCAGCCAAAGCCCAGCATTCTTCCGCTGTGATTTCCACAATGTTTTATTCACTCTTAGTTGCAGTGCAGCTCTTGGTGTCTTCCCAATCGCGTAGATACGGTTGTTTCAGTCTGCTCATCATGGCCGGGCCTCATGTGGTGCAAATTGTCCTGGTAGGCTTCCAAATGTGCTGTAAAAGTCCTTTTCACCTTTTCTAAATTATCTAAGGATCAAAAACATTTGGAGGCAGACGAAATATGCTTCGATTAAACAAACAAATCCAAAACGATGTGAAAAGAAAGTGTGTTTAGTTTGAAAGTGGATTTAAATTATAAAAATGGGGCGGCTTTACAGTGCCAGAAACCTATGTTTGATCCTGACAGTGTGTGCTGTCTGTATGGCATTTGTGCGTTCTCCCTGTGACTGCGTGGGTTTTCTCCAGGTGCTCCATTTTCCTCCCACATCCCAAAAGACGTGCAGGTTTGTTGGTTAATTGCCTCTGTAAATTGTCTCTTTTTGTGTTGGATTGACCTAGTGTATGGGTAATTGTTGATTGTCTTCGTTGGTAGGGAGAAGGGCCTGTTTCCGTAGTCTGTAAACTAAACTAAACTAAATTAAATGACAGAGAGATGGTAAAAGAATTATTTTTTTTTACAAACAGCTTCACCATCCGTTTTAATGAAGGTCAGGACCTCACTGAAATGAACGGATTTCCTGCTTGTGTGTTAACTATGTCTGGCATAAAGCTGAGGCATTAGATACAAAGAACATCTGGTTCTTCAGCTCAGTAAGATTAAAAACATCCTTGAATTGAATCCTGACTCCAGGAGCACAACAGTAAATCAGATGTGCCAATATCTGAGCACCACTGTGGTCATGCCTCCACTCCGCCATGTGCTGATATGAAAATTCGATAACCACTACAGACACAGCAGCCAGCTGTCACCTCTCCGCAGAACTGTGTGCCAACCAGTAGTTCAGTCCCATCCATTCCTTGCTACTCTTATACCGTCCATACAGGACAGTTTATTCAGCACTGAGAATCAGAGCACACACCTTATAGATATTGATCTAGATTTTCCTGAGAAATACTGCCAGTTTTTCATGTAACTATCACAATTTCTCCAAGTGACATTCAGAAAGTACTGGGTTCCTACATTACTTAACACAAAGTTCCGAAGTTCCTTGATACCCCATGCCATTGGTCAGCCAACTGTGTATAACTCCTCATGAAAAAAGTGGAATATCTAAATGGTGAACCTCTGGCAAGTTGAAAGTGTTTGGAGTGAATTGTGTATTTGACATGCACCCTCAATTTGGCTTTTACATGGGACCCCATCTTCCTCTTAATTACATCTGAGATTGGACCAGTACATAAAGAAAGTTTCAAACAATAGTGATGACTTCTTAAATAAGATGGTTTATTCATGCCCAATTACAGTAGATACCAGGGGAGCACTTTGATTGAGGGCTCAAAGATACTCCACTCACTCAAGAAACTTTCAGCAATATCCTGAGTTTGAACTTGAGCTGAATTTGAGATACAATAGTTACATGTATTTGCGGTTACATGTAATTTCTTGGGGTCTTGGGCAGAGCTGTTCCCAAACCAAGGTGTGATGCAACCCAATAGTATGCTTACTATGATGCATCTGCAGAAATTGGTAAAACATTGTTGAAGCCATCCTGAACTTAATTAGACTCCTTAGGACATGTACTTTTTTAGCTGCAGTTTTAATGTGGTTCATGAGCACAGGTTGTTGATGATATTACCACCTAAGAACTTGAGGTTCTCGACTATTTCCAATTTGGCAGAATTAATACTGATTGGGACATATACACCACTATGCTTCCTGAAGTCAATAATAGTTATTTCGACATTGAGAGAGAGGTTGTTGTCTTGACATGTTATTACTAAGCTCTCTATCCCTTGCCTGTACTACTTCTCTTCATTGTTCAAGATCCACACACTTCAGTGGCATCAACTGCAAACGCAGTTGAGGTTAGAGCAGAATTTGGCTGCACAGTCATGCATATATAGGGTGTATAGTAATGAGTTGATAATGCAGCCTTGCGTGGCACTAATGTTGAGAATTATTGTGGAGAATGTATTGTCGCCTATCCTTATGGATTGTGGTCTGTGGGTCAGAAAGTCAAGGATGCAGCGGCTATGAGTTTTGTTAGGATTATGATCGTGAAGGCAGTTATAGTCAATAAATAGAAGTCAGGTGTAGATTCTGGAACTAGATGTTTAGTGAATGTAGCACCAGGAAGATGGCATCAACCACGGACCTGTTGCAATAGTATTCAAAAGGCAGTGGATCAAGGCCATCTGGGATGCTGGAGTTAATGTGTGCCATAACCTAACTCTCAAAGCATCATCTTGGCGTTTGTCAGAGCCATTGAACATTAGTCATTAAGGCACACACACCCGGCTTTTATTTGAGCCAATTGAGACAATTGCAATTTGAGCCATATGAGTCAATTGCTTTCAACAGATTCACTTTTGAGAAGGCCGATCGGATATTTACTACAGTGAACGTAGTAGAGACAGGCGCACCCAAGGCTGTTGGGTGGATTATGTTATTCCACCATCCTTCTGTTCAATTATATCCAACTGTGGTCAAAAAAGCACTATTAGAAGAGAAGGAAATGTTGTAAATTATGATGTCCTTACCTGCTCTGACATATATGTGATTCCAGACCTTCAACAACATGGGTGAACTACCCTCTGAAATGGCTGTGCAAACTACTCAATGCAAATGCAATTTGGGATAGATAATGAATGCTATCCTTACTAGTGACACTCATGTCATGAAAATGAATGAAAATTAATCTCTTTCATAATGCAGTACTTTAGAATAGTAAGATTGAACGAGAACTTACCAGTTCAAAGGTTGATCTTTATTTTATGAGGAGTCGAAGTGAGGGATTTCGTGAAGAGCCCGACGGCGCGCATGCTCGACATACTTCAAAGTAGCGGCGTGGAATCACAGAAACCAACAATAGAAATGACTTTGCATAGTAAGATTGAAGTGACTAAGATTACCAGATGAAGGTGATTGAGGGTTGGGCGAGGAGGGCACGAAATCCCTCACTTCGACTCCTCATAAAATAAAGATCAACCTTCGAACTGGTAAGTTCTCGTTCAATCTTACTATTTCATTTCGGAATCACGTGAGTGACTTTGTGAAGACTTCAAAGCTTCTGTGATTACACGCCCTGGACCACGTCCATGCTGACACACCACTACCAGGGATGGATGGGAGGAACAAACTTGCTCAATAGTTCATACTGCAAAACAAGAGCATATTTATGAATAACAAATCAAAAACCCCTCATGCGGGGACATCTCCACGTTCTTGACCTGCATTCAGCACGGCTTCTGCGAATTGTAGAGGAGCAGCAACAGGCTTGTTATAAAAACGCTGGAACACAGCTTCATTAGCCCATCCTGCTGTGGCGAGAATTTGGTCCATAGGCACCTCCATAATCCTCGCCGCTGACGTCGATGCAGCCCTGGTGGAATGAGACTTGAACACATTAGTGTCGATACCTGACTTACCCAAGACGACTCGAAGCCACCTGGATATCGTCTGGACTGTCACTCGATGATAAGTTCTCTTATGAGTGACCAGCAGGTATCTCTCCATTCCTCTGATGCGTGCCGTCACCTTGACATAGTGGCGGATATGTGAGGCTAAACATAGCCTAGCATCTGCGGCGTATGCCGGGAACTTCAGCTGCAACCCTGTGCACCCAGGTCTATGCTGCTTTAGTAGCTCGTCAATGAAAAAGACTACTTCTGTAGGGGTAGATGTCATTCTGTCGACACGAAGTTTGTGTAGTGTCTGTACCCTCGGAGCTGAAGTCAGCGTTAGTAACATCACCAGCTTCATGGTGAGTTTGTCCAGTTGGAGCCCTTCCATGGGAGACCACGTCCTGAGCAGGTTTAATACGTCCCTGACATCCCAGGTGATATTATAGCGTGGTGTAGGCGGATTCATATTGAATATACCCCGCATGAGTCTGGACACTAGCCTGTTGGATCCTACCTCAATATTGAGGTAGAATGAGAGCGCACTTCTGGCGCTGTTGATGGCACTGTAACTTAAGTGTTCATCATGGTGCAACCCCGCGAGGAATTCCAGGACGTCGGTTATTGTCACGTCATCGTACGTGATGCGAGAGCGGCTGCAGTAGGCTTCCCACTTCTTAATATGCGAGCGGTATCTTCGCCTTGTTGACTCTCGACACGACGCCCCGATGGTATCCATGGTCCGAGCTGAGAGGCCGTATTGGACTAACAGCCTGTTCAGAACCTGCAAGCCAACAAATTTAAATGGCCATGGCAGGGATGTGGCTCCCCTGAGACAGGGTGAGTAACCAATTGTGGGCAACCCTTCAAAAGGACCCAAGGTTCGTTGAGCATGTCAAAGACCACCAGATACCAAGGCTGTGTGGGCCAGTCGGGTATAATAAGGATGCCCTTGGCAGCATCTGCCTGAATCTTACGCAATACCCGACTGATGAGGCAAAACGGGGGGAAGGCATAGAAAAACCAATTCCCCCAGTCCAGCGAGAATGCATCTAGCGCTATAGCCCCAGGATCTGGTTCCCATGAAACGTAGGTTGGTACCTGATGGTTCAACCATGACGCAAAAAGGTCAATGTCCGGTTTACCAAATTTGGCTGTGACTTTAGCAAAAATCTCAGGATGCAACATCCATTCAATATTGTCATTAAATTTGCGTGACCTGGTGTCCGCCACAGTATTAAGCTCACCTGGCAAATAGGTAGCTGAAATCCAAATGTCTCTTTGAACACACCAGAGCCAAATTGAGTTAGCCAATTTGTCACACAAAACTGACCTGGCACCACCCATATGGTTTAAGTATGCCACTGCTGTGGTGTTGTCTATTTGGAGACGGACATGTGCTCCAACAAGCTTGGAACAATACGCACGAAGTCCGTGGAATGCTGCCAGCAACTCCAAATAGTTAATGCCTTGAGTCAACAACATCGTTGACTCAAGGGTGTCCCATCTGCCCCCACAACTAGAGCAATTATCCGTAGCTCCCCAGCCATTGGAGCTTGCATCAGTCTGCAAATATACCACCGGATTAGCCTCCCTGATAGGCTTGAATGAGCTGCTAATGTGGCACACCCACCATTGCAACTCATTTATCGCTTCGGACGGCAGCTGCATTGATCGATCATAATGACCAGCGTCCTGTTTTAACGCAGTAATTTTAGCTCTTTGCAAACTCTGATAATGCAAAGGTCCATATCGCGCTGCCGGAAACAAAGCTACAAGCTTACCAATTACTGTAGCTGTATGCCGAGTCGATGGTATATTGGTGCGGATTAAACCTTGACACACCTGGGTAACCTCCTCAATCTTGTTAATTGGTATGGTAACCCTCATGCTCATAGAGCTCACCGTGAACCCTAGGTAATTAATCACCTGGGCAGGGCAGAACTTTGATTTCTCTGGATGGACAATAAACCCTAATTGTTGAAATATATTGACAGCAGCTGCAACTCCCTGTTCAGCCAATTCCAGGGTGCGGCCCACAATTAAGATATCATCTAAATAGGCCATAACTATATGATGTCGCTGTCTCAAATAAGCCATAATTGGTTTCACTAATTTAGTGAACAATCTAGGGGCTGTGGTGAGCCCATTAGGCAAAACCTTGTACTGCCAGAGTTGCCCCATCCAGATGAATTTCAAAAACCTCCTGTCGTATTTCTGGATGGATACTGAATAGTATGCGTCTTTCAAATCGATGCATGCCATAAAGCAACCATGAGAAATCAATGATATGGCTGTTTCAAACGTATCCATTTTAAAATGAGTATATGTTACAAAAGTATTCAAACGGGTTAGATCAATAATGACATGACAACCTCCATCCTTCTTAGGTCTGGTGAATATATTCGAAACAAATTCAACTGGCTCATGCACCGCTTTCTCAATCACTCCCTTCTGTTCAAGCCTTAAAATTTCCTTGTAGCCTGCTGCCTGCTCTGCAGCAGATAATTTAAACGTTCGACCGGGCATGTGCGGGGATGGAGGAATGTCGCCATTAATAAACTCAATTTTATGCCCCTGAATATTGTGCAACACATACTCGTCACCAGTAAAATTACCCCATGCACCCAAAAACAGCCGAAGGCGACCACCAACATGTGAAGTTAAACAAAGAGAAAAGAGAGAACCAGACCCCCTCACCCCCGTGGTTACCGGCGGTCCTTGACACGTGTGGGTGGACGTGGAGGTGCTGGGTTGGCTTGAGGGCGCGGCGTCTTCGTTTTCCACCAGGGTCTCTGCCGACCCTGTCCTAAAAAAGACACCTGGTGCTGGGTCTGATGTTGCTGTCATTGTGGAGCTTGAGGGTGGGTCCTCGTCGAGGTACTAGCAGACCCTCGTGAGCGAATGTATGGAGCTTTTGAGCCTGACGGTGTGGGGGCACTCTGAGAGCGCATGATCCCCACCGTTTTGGCTTGTTCGTCAAGCTCTTTGACTCTCTTCGAGAGGTCCTCCCCAAAGAGTTGACGGGGCGGCGGCGGCGGCGGTGGTTTGCAATTTTACCTCTTGTTGACGGATAGCCGCACTGATGTTGCCCCATATCGGCGTATTGACCACAGGCACGTTGAGGGAGTTGCAATTGGATGGAGCCTTGAGACGGCTCATTGCCTGAATGAGGACTTCTTCCTCTAGTTGCTGGTTGTTAAGAAAGTCCACAGTGGCTGCCAGCTTTGCGTTTAAAGGAAGTCCAGATGAATGTGGGGCCGCAAATTTGGTCGCCACATCCAGAAGATCCGCTGCTGGCACCTCCAACGGAGGTGGTATGGAATCCACCAAAACCTCCTCCTCCTGCTGCTCCAGGCTAATGGTAGAGGCTGGTGACGACGCCCTGTGCCTGTTGCTGCCCTGCTGTAGTTGACGTTGAAGCAGGAGCTCCAGCAGCCGCTCCATACGGTCAATACGCCCTTCACCCTGAACACTCAGGTGATCGGAGTCCTCCGGCTCTGAAAAGAAAACCGGGCTCCTATCATCGGCAGGCACCTCATCGAGGCCCAGCCGGTGCCGGTAGTTGTCGCTAACAGCCGCCGAGGCGAAACTGCGCGATTCCCGCTCGGGCGTGTTCAACCGCCTCCGTTTAGCGGGAGCTGAAGCCGCTGCCACTAAGGGCACTTGCGGCGTGGTGTCGGCTCCAGCCGAAGCATGGCTGCCTGAAGCCCGCGCAGGCTTGCCAGCTGCCCACATCGTGGACTTTGCCGACGCATGGTCTCGCCCACCCATCCATGGGGGGCTCGGCGACCGTGACGAGACCCGACTCAACCGACCCGTCCCGGCGTCGAGAGTCGGGGTGTGCCGGCTGGACCTCACAGCCGCCCCGGGTCTCGCCCTGGAACCTGACCGCTCCTCCGTGTCAGGCAATGCCTTAGCCCTGGCAGGGTTAGGCTTCTGGGCTGCTGCCCTTCCCCTACTCGGAGGGCTGAGTGGAACGGGCCGTGCAGCCGCACGCACCCTGCTCGAGGTCGCCAGCGAGCCCGCTGACGACCTGACTGCCATGGCAGGGTCCCCCTGCACTGGCGGCACACCACACTCCTCCTCGTCGAACTCCTCCGAGCTGTGGTGTGCTGGCAGATCTGGACCTGTAATCACAGGGCTTACCCACATCTCCGCCTGAGTCCCGGCCTGCGTTGCAGGTACTGCCGATGGTAAAGGCCCCGGAACTGTTGACCGGCGAACTCGTCCTGACGTCCTCCGGCCCTTGGAACTCCCATCCATGTCCTTGCTGCAAGACATAACCAACAACAAGGACCACCAACTAAAGGTAGGATACTTACCTCCGTGGCCCCTTATGAAGGGCTGGCGAGGAGCGCGCTCCACCGCCAGCCGTCGCAGCAACGCGGTACGATGATATGTCGAGCATGCGCGCCAGCGGGCTCTTCACGAAGTCACTCACGTGACTCCGAAATGAAATATAGCATATGATTGGTTCCTTAATGCTGATTCATAATCAGTGCACGGTATGAAAGATGAAAGCAACACCAATCCCATACTCCTTCATAGGGATGATCCTTGCATGATTATTTTTCAATTTACAAAGTATTTTTGCACATTTCTATTCATTTTGTTTTCATGAGAATATTTCTACAAAGGTTATTGGTGTGATGATTTCACATATCTCTAGGATATACTGTGGAGAGAGTATCGCTTGCACACAAATATCATACTCCATACAAGGTGTTAGTGTATTCAATGCTTTAGACACATCAGGTCTATGCAACATAACTAGGGTGGGTGGAGATGGGGCTAGTGGTGGGGAAAGGGGTCAGTCAAGCCTCATGTTGGGGCTACACGAGAAATTGCAGATGCTGGAACTTTGAGCAAAACATGGAATGCTGAAATAACTCAGCAGGTCAGGCAGTATCTGTGGAGGGAATGGACCGACAATGTTTTGGGTCGGGACTCTTCTTCAGACTGCGAGTTAAAAAGAGGCTTTGTTAAAGATGGGGCCAAGTTTAGCCAGGTGTAGGAAAGGTAAGGGGAACTAATTGAGTCACTGCTCAAGGAGGGTGCTGAGGCCTTCCTGGTGAGGAATTGATCTGTAAAGGGGACTGACATCCATTATAAGATGAAGTAATTGGGATTTAGGAATTGAATGTTATTGAAGTGTTGAAGAACATGTGAGATGTCTCGGGTGTTGATTGTAATATTCTTTGTTTTGCACCAAACAAGTTACAAAAGTGATCAATATAGTCCCTTTTACTTCTTCCCCCCCCCCCCCCCCCCCGGCACTGGATCCGTCTGTTCTCGGCACCGCCAGGACTCACACGGGTGATGGCTCTCTGATGGCCTTCCACTCTCACTGTTGTCCCCCCTCACTTGTTGATGTGCCTCACACTAGCCAGCATCCCTCTTCCTTGGCCAGAGGCTGGGCCTGCTATTCATGTGTAATGGTGGTCAAAAAGGACAAGGTATAGGAGTGGGCAAGGAGGATCAAAAGAAGGGTCCCGACCTGAAATGTAATCTGTTCATTCCCTCCACTGATGCTGCTTAACCAGTTGAGTTCTTCCAGCATTATGTGCTGCACAGTGATACAGTGTGGTTTGACTGAAGGTTGGAGGCCATCAAAGTGTGATATGTACAGCAATTGGGGCTTTGCTGAAAGTGAAACAAACTAGCTAGAAATTGGCTGGATGTGGAGTGCCATGTATTGGAGAATGGAGTCATGAAGGATTGTGAATTGCTGGGTGTGGGGAAAGTTGACTGGAAATTATGGCTAGATAGCGAGCGGCAGGGTATTAGGTCCAGGTGTCAGGATAGCTGTGAGCAGATATCAGGCCCAATAGAGATGAACTTTCTGAATACAGAGACAGAGTCTGGAGTCCAGGGTGTCATCAGAAGATTATAACAGGGCGAAAGTTAGTGCACTAGGGTGGATGGGGTGATATTGGGCTTAATGGAAGCTGATGTTAATAAAAGTTAGAGGGGGATTTCTTGGGTTGGGTTCCTGCTGCTTGCATCATGGTACTTGCATCATGAGCCTTTCCGTAAACTCCAGATGCAGCAGAATTATGAAATCATGGTGGCATCAAGACAGACTGATGACTGGTGGGCATTCTTGGGGGGAAATGATACTTTAATTTTCCAAGCAATTTTGTTCAAGTAATGCACCATCTCGTAAGCTTGTGATTCCTTCAATCCCACAGCCTGTAATTACAAGGTTTTTTCAAGTGCAAGAAAAGTGCGAGTGACATCTTGATTGAATAGTTTCAAGAAAAATCAATGATATGGCGTGTATAATATCCTGAATGTATCACAATGAGATTAATATGTCTCCATTTGTGGCACAGATCCAACTGTTTTTGACAGTTGGCAAAGACCATGCAAAACAATCCTACAAGATTTGAGGTTGAATGTTAATCATGGTCCCAAATAAAGGTCATCGGACTCCACATTTTAAACAGATTCTGGGGCTTGTATATTCTGCTCAATTGGACTGGCACCTCCCAGATATGGCTCGCTGCTTTTCCGTCTGTCAAGTGCTGCATTGAACAGAACGCTGGTTCATATTCATCCCAAGAAAGCAGCAGGCTGATGCTGTGAATAATTTACAGCCCTCACTGAAAAGGAATGGCCAAGGTTTGATAGAAGAGTGCATTTATTCTAAAGGGCACATCAACCATTGCAGGATTACAATATTTTTTCCAGCTCTTTGAATCCCAGAGTCATATTTACATGTTGCTCCTCTCCCTTTTGCTTGAAGAGTTCACTGCTGCTAATCATACAGTTAGAACAGTTTTTCCATGTGGCTACATTGGCTAAATAAAGAAGTGCCACTTTTGCCCCGATTTATGACAACCCCCTTCTTTAATGTTATTGGTGACTTGCAGTTCCTAGAGAATATTTGTTTTTTATGTCATGCTTCGAAAAGCCTCCCACGTTGTAGCCTGATACTATTGACAAATATGTATATTAGACATGAACTGGTTTCCCACAGTATCCCAGGAATGGGTTAAGGGGAAAGGAGTACGAAGTGAGAAGAGAAGAGAACTGGAGAGGAGATGGAATTGGTGCATAACTTCATCCCTCTTTGCTGCAGAGAGCAAAAAATGAATAGAAATTTTGAAAAATAATCATTTTTAAATATAATTTTTATGAATGATGAGGACACTTGCATCATAAACATTGACGGATGAGCGAATGTGTGATGTCAATATAATTGAATTATGATGATATATCTTTCCTGTTTTTTCATTACATTTAGATTATCTCCATGTTCCCAGGTGTGCTTCAAAGAATAACCATGATTTTTTTTAAATATTCCCTTTTCAATTAAATGTTTCATTCATCTTGTGGGAAAAAAAGTGGGACTTGCTGTTCAGTTTCCTTACCAGATCTTAAATCAGTCCGGGGAATCATTCTTCTTTTGAGCAAAATGATCTAATTCCTTCCCAATTTCTCCCTATATCTAGAACCAGGGAAGAGGAAATCTTTATGAATTTCCAATTTATATCAATAGGTGTCCAGATTTCACCAGCAGATGGTATAATTACACATAGGAATTTTGATGATAAGATCAGTCCTTGCATTTTATTTGCATTCGACCAATGATTAGGAACTGTTATTTTACCTTTTTTCATCCCAGGCTGAGGTGAAGCTCTCCTTCTCTATCCTATCTTCCTCATTTCTCCCTTTCCTCCAAATCCCCCCCTCCCCCATTTCCTTCTCCTTTACTTCTCTTCCCATTCCATTTCACCCTCTTTCCACTCCTTTCATTTTCTTCTCCATATACCATTTAATGTCTAGTCTCCCCTCTCCCCCTTGTTTAGGCTTTTCACTTTTTTCTCTCTTAATCCTCTCAGATAAGCTTTGGCTCCCCGCCTCTCCTTTTCCTTTATTCATTGTTTCTGCCCCACCAATTTTGGGTAACACCAGCGAGGGGGTTACCTCTTGGAAATTGCTTGAAATGGTCTTTAAATCAGCTGGAATGTTTTTTTATATATATTTAAATATATATATTTAATAGGCAACCTCAAATTGCATATTATAGTAGCATTTTAATATTGGTTTCTAAAATAAGTTTATCAATAACAATGTTAATGGGCACTGGCATACACTGCTGTTAAAATTTATATATTGAGGTTCAGTCCTTCACATTAATAAATCCTTGTCACCAGGACAGAACCGGTGGATAAAAAAATTACTTTATACAAACCTGCGCTGATTGGTGTCATAGTCATAGAGTGATACAGTGTGGAAACAGGCCCTTCAGCCCAACTTGCCCACACCGACCAACATGTCTCAGCCACACTAGTCCCACCTGCCTACGTTTGTTCCACACCCATCCAAATCTGTCCTATCCATGTACCTTTCTAACTGTTTCTTAAATGTTGAGATAGTCCCTGCCTCAACCACCTCCTATGGTAACTTGTTCCATACACCCACCAACTTTGTGTGAAAAAGGTGTAATTGTACTTTCATATGCATAAATCAAACATTAATACAGTTTTCCACCAGTTTTAAAGCATACTAGACTAGGTAGGACCCACTGGGTCCCATTCTCACATGGGAGACCTGGTCCCCCAATCCAATATTCCACCACTCACCCATAGCTCCCAACTGCGCAGGCACGGCTGACAGGTTCCCATTGTGTCGCTCCCGATCCATCCTCACCCCCCCCCCCCCACTCCGCCCTTGCCCTTCCACCCCCACGCATTGACTCTAACACCCCCCATCCATTCTTAGTGACTCTCCAACGGCGCAGCCATTCCCACCCTTTGGGTTCCCATTGTGATGTACAATACGCAGGCATTGCTGCGCAGGCACAGCTGACAGGCATGGCAAGTGGAAAATGGTTATATATTATGCTTAAAATGTGAATAACTCTTAAAATACAATAACAATTTGAATGTTAAAGACAAGTTCAAATTCAGTTCAGTTCATTCTTGTTGCGTCTCTTGTTGCATTCTGCTGCTCACTGCATCTCGATGTCTCTTTGCAGTTGATGAAAAAAAAGACACACAATTTTAATATAGAGACATTATTGAGTGGTCAAACTTTAACCTGAAGAAAACCTGAGAATTTACTTCAGAAGTCATCGTTCAACCAAGCACGCATTTAATGACAACATTCTTGGTTGATGTTCCATCCTTCAGGAAAACTTTGACATTTTCCTTCACCTTTCCTCTGCTGACAGCCACATATAGTTGTCCATGCTGAAATACCGGTTTCTCAATGTACACTTTCTCCATGGTTTGCCCTTGCACTTTATGGATCATCATAGCAAAACTTGACTGAATGGGGAATTGGCTCCACTGCCCTTTAGTTTGTTTTGGTTTTGACTGTTTTACTGCTCTAACGTTCTCTTCACAAATCTTGTTCTCGGGGTATCTATAATCTAAAACCTAAATTTTATAAGCCATTTAAGTTATGACATTGGATGGAGTTGCAAACCAAAACTCGTTGCACTTATGTGTAATCACTATAAAAAATATTATTATTATGAAGGGGAATGTCTTCACTTTCTGTCAAATTGAGCGTTATCCTAGGAATGAGAACAATGCCATCTTTGAAGGCTCCCATGTTGATTCTTGCAACGATCAGATTATTCTGTAGCTCTTCCACAATCGTTCCATCCTCGTTCCATTGCATAGCTTTGGGGGTTCCGTGCCTGCCTTCTCGCCATATCTCTCCACTAGCCCCTAGAGCTCCATCTAACTCTCTCTTAAATCCAACCAGTGACCTGGCCTCCACTGCCCTTTGTGGCTGGGAATTCCATAAATTCACCACTCTCTGGGTGACAAAGTTTTTCTCACTTCAGTCTTAAATGACCTCCCCTTTATTCTAAGACTGTGGCCCCTGGTTCTGGACTCGCCCAACATTGGGACCACTTTTCCTGCATCTAGCTTGTCCAGTCCTTTTATAATTTTATATGTTTCTATAAGATCCCCCTCATCCTTCTAAACTCCAGTGAATACAGGCCTAGTCTTTTCAATCTTTCCTCATATGACAGTCCCGCCATCCCAGGGATCAATCTTGTGAACCTACGCTGCACTGCCTCAATCACAAGGATGTCCTTCCTCAAATTAGGAGACCAAAATTGTACACAATACTCCAGATGTGGTCTCACCAGAGCCCTATACAACTGCAGAAGAAACTCTTTACTCCTATACTGAAATCCTCTTGTTATGAAGGCCAACATGCCATTAGCTGTCTTCACTGATTGCTACACCTGCAAGCCAACTTTCAGTGACTGGTGTACATGTCATCTCAACAACATCATTTTAATCATTATTTAATTATTTTAGGATAAAATAATTATGACTTACTATATTTGTATAGAACTCAAAATAAAATCACATTGAAAGTAACAGAATATTTTGAATTCAAATAACCTGTGGGAGCCCCATTTTATAATTAAGCATTCTTGGTATTTTGTTTTAATTTTAAAAAAAGCACATGTAAGCATCCGTCAGTAAAGAGCAAGGCATCCACAACTGCAAAATATCCTCACAGATCTCTGATCTGATGCTGCAGCTGATTGCAGGGGCTTGGAGCCATTCTTGTTCATGGAATCAATCAATCACTTCATAGTTGGTGGGTGGCTCCACAAAGGCACCATTATTAACGGTCTCTTTGTGGCTCCACCAGTGTTCTTAACCGCCACACACCCCTCACCAAATTTCCACCTTTCACCTATCACCATTTACATGATCCACTGTGCAAACCTGCCAGGCTATGACTTTGCATGTGTTAGTGATTGGATGTAGTCCTAAGCACGAGGCAAGAGAGTCATAGGGTCATACAATATGGAAACAGGCCCGTCAGCCCTATATATCTATCAGCTGATGAATGAAAAGGTTGCCCATTAGCTTTGTATTAAACCTTTCGCCTATCACCTTAAATCTAAGTCCTCAGATTATTGATTTCCTTAAGCTGGATAAAAAGATTCTGTGCATTCACCCTATCAATTCCTCACATTATACATCTCTATAAGGTCAACCCTTTTTTAATTGCACTCCATGGAATAAAGTCCAAGCTTGCCCAATCTCTTCCAAAAGCTTTGCCCTCATGTTCTGGCAACTCCTTTGTAAATTTCCTCTGCATTCTTTCCAGCTTTCCCACATCCTTACCAGTAGCAGTCTGTCAAATATGCATGTTGATCTTATGCTCTTAAATGAGATTCAATTATAATCAGATTTCCCATGGTATCGATATCTGAATTCTGAATTGTTTTTGTGTTTACAATTTGTTTTTTTTTTAAAGTTTTTTAGAGATACAGTACGAGATACAGACCATTTGGCCCACCGTGTCCACACCGAACAATTATCCCCGCACATTAACATTGTCTCATACTCATTAGGGCCAATTTACATTCATACCAAGTCAATTTACCCACAAACCTGTAAGTCTTTACAGTGTGGGTGGAAACTGAAGATTTCGGAGAAAACCCATGCGGTTACAGAAGGTCCTGTACAGACGTAGTCGGTATTGAATCCGCATCTCTGGCACTGAAAGTGCTGTAAGGAAACAACTCTACCGTTGCACCACCGTGAACAATAAATACAGAAATGGTTTTGTACAAGAAAAATGCCTCACGTACAGTTTCTACCATGGGTGTTCTGTCTTGACGTATCCCTTGGTGTATCGTCATCCCTTGAGGAAGATAGACACAAAAAGCTGGAGTGATTCAGCGGGACAGGCAGCATCTCTGTAGAGAAGGAATGGGTGATGTTTCGGGTAGAGCCCCTTCTTCAGACTGGTTAGGGATAAGGGAAATGAGAGATATAGTTGGTGATGTGGAGAGATACAAGATACAAGATACATGATACATTTATTTGTCACATGTACCAATTGGTATAGTGAAATGTGTGGTCGCCATACAGCCATATGAATAATGAAGAGCACAGAACACGATAGTCTTTAACACAGACATCCCCACACAGCGGGATCAAAGTTTCCCACTGTGAGGGAAGGCTCCAAAATTCCCTCATCCTCCTCTGTTGTCATCCCGTGGTCGGGTGGCTCCTGAACCCCCCACTGTCCCCCTGCCCAATGTTCATGCCCACTCTCCGGGGTGATGGAAGTCCGACGTCGGGACTGGAGGACATCCTCAGTGGCTTGGACATCTGAATCGGCCACCACCCACCGGAGTCTGCAGCTCCCGAAGTCCACAGGCCGCGCTGGGCGGAGATTCAACACTGGCGGCCCTCGGCAAAGGGCCCCAGGACTCAACGATGAGATAAAGAACAATGAATGAAAGATGTGCAAAAAAGTAATGATGATAATGGAAACAGGCTGTAAGCTGTTTGTAGGGTGAAAATGAGAAGCTAATGTGACTTGGGCGGGGGACGGATAGAGAAAGAGAGAATGCCGGGGCTACCTGAAGTGAGATAAATCAGTATTCATGCCACTGAGCAGTAAGCTGCCCAAGCAAAATAGGAGATGCTGCTCTTCCAATTGGGGAAGCATCCCCTGCAGATACTGAAGGCAAAACCCATGCTCATCGTCCATATTTGATATTCCTGCAACATTTTGGATTGTTGGGAGACATTGAGATTGTTCTGCTTGTCAAGTCTAGTCTTCTATGTAACTTTAACAGCACCAAACCATCAACATGCATCAACACACATATTATATTGTTATAAATATATAAGCAATAATAGCACCATTTAGTCATTCCCTCAAGCCTCTTCCAACACTCAAGAAGATCGTGGTTAAGATGATAGGCATATCTTCTTGGTCCAGCCAGTTCCCAATAACTCTCCAGCATATCACAGATATTCTATTTCTTCTTCCCATCTGCTCCCCTTGTCTGCCATTTCAATGTACCTGAATTTTAACTTTTCCTTGGTTTAAATTTTGACTTTTTCCCTCAATTGATGTTACCCGAGTTACTGCTTTGATCTCATAACCCTTATCTCACTGACAGTCCACATTTCTACCTTTCTCAGCCTTGGATATATTCTAAAACTCAACCTCCACAGTAATCTGGATTACAATTTAAAGCTTCACATCTCTCTGTGAAAATGAATTCCTCCTCAGTTCCATAATGAGTAGGCAACCATTAATCTGATAGCAAGCTCCCTGTTTTTAGATTGCCCCATGAGCAGAAACATCCTCTCAACCTTTATTCCATCCAGATCTTTCTATATTTCAATATGACCACATTATTGTACAGCAGGATTTGTGATCAACATACAAAGTATTCTCAGGATACTACAAAGAAAAAACATTCCCCGTTGGCAGAGTGTCAAGAATAAAAGAATAAAGATTTAAAGGGCTTTTAAGTGGAGCCAAAACATGGGAAATATCAATTTCACACAGTGAATATTTAAGGTCTTGGATTTACTGTCTGAAATTGGTGAAAGGTAGCAGAACAAATCATGGCTATCAAAAGAAAACTGGATAGGCACTTGAAGGAATAAAAAATGAAAGATTACAGAGAAAGAAAGGACAACTAATTGGATTACTCTTGCAAAAGAGTAATGGTCTGAATGGCCTCAGTCTAAACAGTAACAGTTCTAGATTTCATGGTGAATTTCCTATTGATAAATGTCATTGTAGAATGCATTTAGATGGAGTGATTTTCTTTTATTTATATTAGATGCAGAATTGGATATTCAGATGGATAAGGCGTTTTGGTGATCGCTATATTTAAATGCATTAATCATATAAATGCATAACTGTGCATATATTCACAACACAGAGAACTAAATTTGATTCAAATTGCCAATGCAACAGCTAAAAAACTATTACACTGAAGAGGTTTGTATGATGTATAAACACTCAGTTTAATATTTAAACGATACAGCTCAACAATTAGTACAAAAGGGCAAGGTGTGTGTGTTGAGGGCCTATCCCACTGCAGCGACCTAATTGGCAAGTTTAGAAGACTTTGCCCTCGACTCATACTCGCAGCATGGTCGACACGAGGTCCTAGGAGGTCTTGTAACTCTCCTTCATGCTCGAGAGTAGTCCCCCCTTACTCGAGGCCTCAGCTAAGTCGCGGCATTTTTTTCAACATGCTGAAAAATGCCCGCAAGTAAAAAGTCGCCATGGAGAAAATGGAGATAGGTCGGAGTAGGTCGTAATGCTATCATTGGTAGTCGAAGGCAATCAAAAGTAATCAAAGGTAATCGAAGGTAGTCGAAGGTAAAGCTCATTGAGGAGAAAAAAGGTTAGTAAACCGACCGGTAATGTTAAATGCCCGCTAAACTTTATTAAAAGTTGTCTGGCTTCTTAAAAGTATCTCCTCCCCTTCTCTCCCCTTCTCCCCCCTTCTCCCCCCTTCTCCCCCCTTCTCCCCCCTTCTCTCCTCTTCTCTCCCCCTCTCTCCCCTTCTTTCCTCTCTCTCCTCACCCCCCCCCCCCCCCCCCCACTCCACGCTCTCTAAAGGACTTACCGTAACTGTGCCAGCCGTCTTTTACCTTCCTGTTAATTGCGGGTGTGAATTTCAGACAGCGCTCCCCCGCTTTCCATGGCCCCCGCCTTTGTGATGTGTGTGTGTGTGCAGACGGTCAATCCAGCTTGCAGTTTAATCGCTGACGTCGATCCAGCTCGAGGTTTTACAGGCGAGTGCCCTCGAGCTTGAAGGTCGAAGTCAGTCTCTGAAAAGTCACATTAGTGGAACAGGCCCTTTAACGTGTTGACTGTGAAGTGAAGACTAGCCCCATCATCCGCTGCACCCCCTCTGCTGGTCACCCAGGTCGGTATTGATTGGTCGGCCCAGATCACGCTAGGTCCACGCAAATGCTCGAGCTCGACGAACGATGGTTCAAGACCAAAGTGGCTCAGCACGCCACAATTCTCTGTCTCTGATCATGAGCTAACTTTTAAATTGATATTCTGTGCTCTTTACTTGCTAAGTCTTGGTATTTTAGATCAACTGCAGAAATAAAACAAAATACATTCCCAATGTCTGAAGAAACGTCACCCATTTCTTCTCGCCAGAGATGCTGCCTCATCTGCTGAGTTACTCCAGCAGTTTGTGTCTACCTTAAACACTTTTTCATGTATTTTAGCATGTTCAATAGCATTATCTTCCCATCCACCTTCCCATCTCCTTTTGCCTCTGTCCCCCATTTCTCTCCTTACCCCCTCTCACCATAAAGTATGGTCACTGTTGTAATAGTGGAAACCTTACAACCAATTTTTATGCAGAAAGCCTCGTTATATACAGTAGCAGTGTAATAAGGATCAAATAATTAGGTTCTTCGGTAGAGAATAATACCCATTCCCTCTCTCCAGAGATGCTGCCTGTCCCGCTGAGTTACTCCAGTATTTTGTGTCTATCTTCGATTTAAACGAGCATGTGCAGTTCCTTCCTACACCTAATAATTTGTACTGAAAGGCAGGAAACAAGGAGGAATTCCCCTGCTCATCTCTGAAATCATGCTTGGGGATCTTTTGCATCCACATGAGAGAGCAGTTTCACATGTCCTCAGAAAGGCAGCATTTTCAACTGTGCAACTATCCCCTGGCACAGCATTGAAATATCAGTCTACATTTTGATGCTCTTTCTAGAGTGGGACTTGAAGGCAGAGCATTCTGATCTATGGTACCTACTGAGTCTAAATCATATAAAATGAAAAGTTCTGCAAGTATTGGCAAGGTGCCAAGAGAGTAGTTAGAATTATTTAGATCTTAACATATCGGCAAAAGCAAAGTGAAAGCTTATACCTTTTACCCACGCGCTCATTAGGTATGAACAACTAGCTGAGTCAACTGGGTAACCCATTTGGATTTGTAGAACACTTGGCATGTTGTGCCAGATGTAGTTCACTCGGGTGGTGGAAAGGGTTTGCAAGAGTGGCTCTCGTAAAACAAGTGCTATGTTTGCCATGGCTCGTTTCCTGGTCAATCCTGTCGTGGACCAGTAGTTCCTAGATCCAACTGTGAGAATCCTTCAAGAAATTATGTGCCAAGGAGGAAGTCCTGCTACAGGTTTTATCTTAAAAAGAAATACGAGACAATAAAAACCCTATGGACGGTTCTTAACCCTCTAGTGCAATACCGCAGATGTTAAAAATATAACCAAAGTCACAAAATGCGAGGATTATTCAGCAGTCAGGCAGTGGCTGTCGAGAGTGTAAAACAGTTAAGATTAACTGTGTTTCTTTGTTCATAGATGTTTCCGAACCTGGTGAATGGTTCCATCATCTTCCATTTTATATTGTGCTTTGTCAGGGTGTGTTTTTTTTAATGTGTTTGCTTGGTGGCTACAGTTACAAGCAGCCTGTTCCATTTCCATAAAATAATCTTGAAAGTCCCGGCACTAACATGATTGACCTGCCCCTCTACTAACTGGGCAATTGCTTTGTGGTCTGGCACTGGCTGTGCAGCACTGCACAGTGGAGATATAGGTTGCAAAGTATAAATACCAGAACATTACCTTTACATTCCTGCATCGGTGTGGAATTTGTTGAATGTGTCTAAGAAAGGCTTCTTAATTAATAAATAGAGGGACCTACCAAGGGTGGAATAATACTGGACTCTGCCTTAAAAATATCGATTGGCCTCCACAGCCTTCTATGGCAATGAATTTCACAGATTCACCACCCTCTGACGAAAGAAATTCCACCTCATCTCCTTCCTAAAGGAACATCCTTTTATTCTGAGGCTATGACCTATGGTCCTAGACTTTCCCATTAGTGGAAACATCTTCTCCACATCTACTCTGATAAAACCTTTTTACAATTTGGTAAGTTTCAATGAGGTGTTCCCTCATCCTTCTAAATTCCAGTGAATAGAGGCCCAGCGCTGTCAAATGCTCATCATTTGTTAATCCACTCATTCCTGGGTTCATTCTTGTAAACCTCATCTATACCCTCTCCAGCACCAGCACATCCTTCTTCAGATATGATGCCCAAATTTGCTCATATATTTCAAATGCAGTCCAAACAGTGCCTTATTGAGCCTCAGCATTACATCCCTGTTTTGGCATTCTAGTCCTCTCAAAATAAAAGCTAGCATTGCATTGGCTTCCTTACTACTGATTCGACATGTAATTAACATGATTAACAAACCTTTTAGGATTCCTGCACCAGCATTCCCAAATCCCTTTGCACCTCCGATTTCTGAATTCTGCCCCCATTTAGAAAATAGTCTATGACTTTATTCCTGCTAACAAAATGCATGACTCCACACTTTGCTATGCTGTATTCCATCTGCCCCTTTTCAGCCCACTCTCCCAACCTGTCCAAGTCCTTCTGCAGAGTCCTTGCTTTCTCCACAGTACCTGCTCCTCGACCGAACTTCGTATCATCTGCAAACTTGACCTCAAAACCTTCAATCCCCTCATCCAATTCATTCATATACAATGTTTAATTCTGAGAAGTAATTTCTACAGTGGTTTTAATTTATAAAGGTCTTCCAAAACGAAATACAATAATAATAATATAATAATATCTTTTTTTTATTGTCATTGCAACTTCGAGATTTCAGTTTGCAACCCCCGAGAACAAGGTTTGTAAAAACGAACATTTGACCAGTAACATCTACACAGACTAAAGTGCGAGGCCGAGGGAGATAGTCAATGGTGGTGGGGGGGGAGTACTCAGCAGGGCCAGTTCAGAGCCGCTATAGCTCTGGGAAAGAAGCTGTTCCTGAGTCTGGTAGTGCGGGCGTAGAAGGCCTTGTAACGTCTGCCGGAAGGGAGTAGTTCGAACAGTCTATTACAAGGGTGAGAGGAGTCTTTATGTATGCTGACGGCCTTCCGTATTTCTGTAATACTTGCAATATTAGAAAAAACACAATGTTAGAGACAAGTCGTCAGTTGACAACAGGAATTGAGGATTCTGTGTCTTTTCTCTGTAACTCCGACTATCTCCTAATTTTACACTGGTTTTCTATGTGCTGATCATGATGTTGAATGTATTAATTGCAACAACATTGACCAGGTCAGATGGATGGTGGGCCTTAAGATTTTGACTCACCTGATCCAAGAACTGATTAAAAAAAAGATCCACAGGTGCACTGAAACATTATTGTGATGTTAACAAGTAAGGCTCACCATCTACTTTTTAAACATCCCAATAATGTTTCTGGCCCTTTGGGTTTTTTTTATTAGTTCTTGGATCAGGTGTCAAAGGTTATGGGGAGAAGGCAGGAGAATGGGGTTAGGAGAGATAGATCAGCTAGATCAGATAGATCGGGATACTGAGTTGGATGATCAGCCATGATCATATTGAATGGCGGTTCAGGCTCGAAGGGCCGAATGGCCTATTCCTGCACCTAATTTCTATGTTTCTATGTTTCTATGATTAAATGGCGGAGCAGACTTGATGCGCCAAATGGCCTAATTCTACTCCTATTCCTTATGACCTTACGACCTTATGAGTCAAAGTCTTAAGATGGTTGGTATTGTTTTTCTTGATAATGTCAAGATAATGGGCAAAGTGTTCTGGTCAGAAGCTTATCTTAATTAGCAATCAGCTTTATCAACTTAGGTCAGCTTCTGCTGCTGTGCTGAAAACTGAGGTCAGCATTAAGCCTTTTATGCCTGGAAAGTGAACATCCATCAAAATGTATAATTTGTGTAGAACTTTTGTATGATTTTTTTTTGTGTTGTCTGAGACCATACAATATGCACGTGATGCTGCTGTAAACACGATCCTCATTGTTCCTGTGCATACTTGTGCATATGACAATGAACTCAAATTGGCTATTTAGTTCCAGTGTAGTCAATGGGAGAATAGTAAATCTGAGAACAGTGTAAAACATCTGTTTTCCACAAATAACCAAGACCAATTTTGAGCTAGCATCATCGGATTGATTAACCAAGTTACCAGGGCTAGCAACGTCCATGTGATCCTTGATTTCATACATTCTCCCATATTTTCTTGAACTGCATTCCATTTTCCAATCATTTTCTGTCAAATTTGCAGTACAAAAGTACAGATGTTTATCACTATACTTTACTGAAACATACTTGAACTAAAAGCATCGTCCTTCTTCCTCTGCACTCCTGGGATCAAGGAAGACCTTCATCTACACTGTTTCTGTGGGCACTGAGGTGACTTGTGTGGCCAGTGTGGGTCGTGCAGATTTAGTCGTGGTGCAAGGTGGTGCTAGTTTGGCAGGGCAATTGGGCAGCTTGGACAGTGGTGTCTTTTTCCACCAGTTATATTGGATTTTTTTGTTCTCTTGACAAATGACCTGAGTTTCACAATGCTGATCTGTACACCCTTAATCCACTTTGAGTGGCTAAAACCAGGATTTCTGTGAATCACTGGAGATCTTATACTTTGTTCAAGAAGGCTTTGAGAAAATGCTTAAATTGATTCCTCTGTCTACTTAGCAATTTGTTTCCTATGAAAATGCTCTGAAGAGAGAGTCTGTTTTGGTTGTCTGGTGTTGAGCATATGTATGACATGGATCACCATTCAAAGCTGATTGAGTGTGATAATGGTGAGGGTGGGAATGTTGGGTACAATGCCACGTTTATCCTGGCAATGATTTGGAAAATGTTGTTGATCAAAACATGTGAGCTTAGGGTCAGTATGATTTGTTCCAACACAAAATTACAGTCGGGTGTGAACTTCAAAATTTTTCCTGGTTCACAAACTTTTTGTGGGTTGCAAAACCCATGATTACATCACTGTTTTCCCTATGTGGCTGAAGACTGCTTCTTCTCACTAGGGCTCATCATGGCTTCTCCTTCTCTGGGCTTGCTGTGGGGCATAGGGTGGGGGCATGGTGCCTGAGTGACTATTGTGGGAGGACACTTGCTGAACTCAGGTGATGGAGAAAGGTCATCAATGTGCTGAAGCTCCACGCCAGGTGATGTCTCATGGGACCAGGTAGCTGTTTCAATGGCTAAAGGTGAAGCAGAACAGGCTGACAGATCCCAATCACACATCCCTCCTCCCTGCTGACTCCATGCTTCTCCTTAGAGTTTTTTCTCCACACAATCTGAGCAGGAGGTCTGTTGACCATGCAGTGTGGTGTGATCAAGGGGAGAGTCCATCAAGAAGATATGATGGGTCACGCCAATACTCTTGCAGAAGAGAGACTGGTCCCACCATTTACCTGGTTTGCTAGGAGAGCAGTCTGATCACATGTGGTATCCTCCTGCTCTTCCCAGAGAGACTTCAGCAACTCTCAGTCTGGAATAACTAACTGCTCACAAGCACAAATCTCTTGCTTTTGGAGAACCACTATGTGTTTATAGGAGGTATCACTGTATCCATTGAGAAAGACAATACACTATTCACTGGCAGTACATTGTTCCTGATGCATTTCAAGCTGCTTCCATGAGTGACCAGACCACTAGCTGGACCAGAGTGAGCTTATTAAGCATTAACATTTCATGTGTCCTCCTTCTGTGCCCCAGAGCATCCATCACCTGAACCAGTTATGGGCAAATGATAGAATATTCACCAACCCACAGCAAAGAAGAGGAGATTATAGTCTTCTGGTCCTGTACAACCTCCTGCAAGAACTTTCTGTTTTTTGTCAGAATGGAAGAGATGAAGGACATGTAGTAATTATTTAATTGTCCCATTGGAAGTTTCAACTCTGAATTGGTCATCATCATCGGCGGTCACTTGAAACGAGTATGACAGTCCTCTCCATAGGGTTGTCTACTTGTGAGTCTGCAGATGTCTGTAGAGGCTGATCCGTGACCCACACACCTTGGTGCAACGTGGGCAGTGGAGACTGGCGGTGGTTGGTAGACGTTGAGTCTCCTTTCTCTCTCTCCTTATGGTGCTGTCACTTTGTCTCTGTGACATGGCGTAGTTCCATTTCATGACGTGCAGCTCCTTCCTGCACAGATTTCCTCCAGGAGCGCCTGTCCAGCGCAATGTGCTTCCAGATGCTTGATGTGATGTGGAATTTCTTCAGACTGTTCTAGGTGTTGTCCTTAAAGCATTTCTTTGGCCCGCCGGGGGCTTGCCGACCTTCCTTTAATTAAGAGTACAGGATTTGTTTAGAGAGACGTGTGTTGGACATGCGGATGACATGTCCATCGAAGTTGGTGCTGCATTATTTTGGTGGTGATGCTGGTCATGTTGGCTTCCTCCAAAAAGCTGATGATGGTGCATTTGTCCTCCCAGCTGATCCTCACAATCTTTCATAAAGATCTTTGATGGTATTGTTCCAGGGCTCTCAGATGCCTGCTACAGGTGATCCATGACTCGTCTTCATACAACAGGGTGGAGAGGACAACGGCTCTGTAGATCAGCAGTTTTATTTGAGCCTTTAGGTCTCGGGCTTCAAAGACTCTTTTCCTGAGTCTGGCATAGGCTCCGCTGGCACAACTCAAGCAATGGTTGACCTCAGAGTCGATGTCAGCTTTTGAGGAAAGTATGCTGCTAAGGTAGGGGAAGTGGTCAGCGTTTTCAAGTTTGGTGTGGTCCACTTTTATAGTGGGCTGGGTAGATGGCTGGTTGGGTGGAGGTTGATGTAGGACCTGGGTCTTCTTGATATTTAAGGCTAGGCCCATGGCTCTGTATGTCTTGGCAAAAGCTTTCAGGATGCCCTGGAGGTCTTCTGCAGAGTGTACTGCAATGGCGCAGTCGTCCGCGTACTGAAGCTCCATGATGGCGGTGTTACTGACTTTACTCTTGGCCTTCAACCTATTAAAGTTGAAGAGCCCACTGTCAGTTCTGAAGAGGATTGGGATCCCATGTGGCAGCTCTTCACCAATGAGGTGAAGTATGGCAGCAATGAAGATGACAAACAGGGCGGGTGCAATGATGTATCCCTGTTTGACCCCTGTTTCCACAGTGAAGGGCTCGGACTCAGAGTCGCAGTTGCTGAGCACTGTGCCCGACATATAACCATATAACAATTACAGCACGGAAACAGGCCCTCTCGGCCCTTCCAGTCCGTGCCGAACATTTATTTTCCCCTAGTCCCACCTACCTGAACTCAGACCATTCCCCTCCATTCCCTTCCCGTCCATATACCTATCCACTTTACTTTTAAAGAGCCATCATGTAGAAGCCTCAATATTCTGATTACTTGTTGTGACAACCGGACTTTGATAGTATGCTCCAAAGAACCTGGCGGTCTACCAAGTCGAAAGCCTTTCTCAGGTCTATGAAGGCCATGTACAAAGGCTGCCTTTGTTCACGGCATTTTTCCTGGAGTTGGTGTGCTGTGAATATCATGTTTGCTATACCTGTGGATGGGCGGAAGCAAACAGTAGTAGAAGTCGGTTTGCGAGGACACGAGCTAGGACTTTGCCTGTTGTTGACAGCAGCGAGATGCCTCTGTAATTTCCACATTCATCCTTGCCCCCCCTTCTTGAAAATAGTCACTACTAGAGCATCCATGAGTTCTGAGGGAAGTTCTTCTTTTTCCTCGACATTGAGGAGTAGGCGTGGATGTGGTACAGAAGCTCCAGTCCACCTCCCTTTAAGATCTCAGCTGTGATCCCAACTGAACCGGTGGTTTTGGTGTTCTTAATGGCATCTTGAACCTTTGTCACAGTTGGAGGTTCTTTCATGTCTTCTCTGATGGGACTCTGGGATATGCGATGGGTGATGTCTGGTTCAGTTGTGCTGTCACGGTTGAGGAGTTCCTGGAAGTGCTCTTTCCATCGGGCGTTAATGGACTCATTGTCCTTCAGCAGTTCTTGTCCATCTTTTGAAAGCAAAGAGTGTAAGCCGCAGTAGCTTGGCCTTAGTAGCGCTGAAGAAGCCAATAGACAATAGACAATAGGTGCAGGAATAGGCCATTCAGCCCTTCGAGGCAGCACCGCCATTCAATGTGATCATGGCCGATCATCCCCAATCAGTACCCCGTTCCTGCCTTCTCCCCATATCCCCTGACTCCGCTATCTTTAAGTGCCCTATCTAGCTCTCTCTTTGAAGTATCCAGAGAACCAGCCTCCACCGCCCTCTGAGGCAGAGAATTCCACAGACTCACAACTCTCTGTGAGAAAAAGTGTTGCCTCATCTTCGTTTTAAAAGGCACTCCTTATTCTTAAACTGTGGCCCCTTGGTTCTGGACTCCCCCAACATCGGGAACATGTTTCTTGCCTCTAGCATGTCCAAACCCTTAACAATCTTATATAAGATCCCCTCTCATCCTCTAAACTCCAGAGTCTACAAGCCCAGCCGCTCCATTCTCTCAGCATATCCCGCTACCCCGGGAATTAACCTTGTAAACCTACGCTGCACCCCCTCAATAGGAAGAATGGCCTTCCTCAAATCAGGGGACCAAAACTGCACACAATACTCCAGGTGTGATCTCACTCAGGTTCGGTACAACTGCAGAAAGACCTTTTTGCTCCTATACTTGATTCCTCTTGTTATAAAGGCCAACATGCCATTCGCTTTCTTGCTGCTGTACCTGCATGCTTACTTTCATAGACTGATGAACAAGGACCCCCAAATCCCATTGCACTTCCCCTTTTCGCAATTTGACACCATTTAGATAGTAATCTGCCTTCCTGTTTTGCTACCAAAGTGGATAACCTCATATTTATCCACATTAAACTTCTTTTAAACTTCAAATGTATCCACATTACGACAGTGGAAATGTTGGAGACATTACAATTGGAGAGAATTAGATTTATCCTAATGGATAAACCTGAGATTTTTGAACAAATATGGTCTCCATTCACTGATTATATGAAGGGGTAGCTGGGCTCAGCATTGAAACTCAATGAGTACCCGGTGGAAAGATCAAACAAAAATGTTTAAGATCAGATTTATATACTTGTCTCCATATATTATAATTAGAAATTGTTCCACTCATTGACAAGTTGTATACCGTTTTCTTTTCCACAAATATTTTTATTTTTATTTTTTATTTTTTTGTTTTTTGTTTTTGTTTATTTTATTTTATTTTATTTTTTATTTTTTTTTCTTCTCTCTCTTCTTTATATTAATCAACTATAATCATACTCTTATAATTATTCACTATTCTTTCTTTATACTTTTTTCACTCTATAAAAAAAAGTGAGGCCAATATATATATTTTGTTAACATTTATATAATTTTGGAAAGATGTATCAACTATATTTGGAAAAAAATGCTATATTATTTGTTATATGTATGGCCTCTAATAAAAATATATTCAAAAAAAAAAAATGTATCCACATTAAGCTTCTGGTGTCACCCGAGTCTGGATTTCCAGAGCCTTATCTGTCCACCAAGTCTTCTTAAGCTCCCTCACCTGGCTCTGGACGTCCGCCTTGGCTCTGGAGTGAGCCGCTCTTTTAGGTTATATCATTTTGCCAGGCATGAAAGGCTTTCCTTTTCTTGGAGATGAGCTGTTCTATCTCTGTATCGTTCTCCTCAAACCAGTCCTGGTGTTTTCTGGACTTGCACCCAATGATGTCAAGGTATCAAGGATGGTGCATTTGAGCCAGCTCCAGTCCCCTACAATATCATCAGGAGATTCCTGTTGGATGCTTTCCATAAGAGAAGCCTGAAGTCGCTGCTGGGTGGTACTTTCCACCAGGCTTTCAAGGTCAGCTTTGGCCGGATCTGCTTCATTCGAATCCTCCGCTTCCTCTTGAATTTGATGGACATCATGGAATGGATGAGGCGATGATCTGTCCAGCAGTCATCTGCATCGTTCATGGCCCTTGTTATGTTCGCGTCATATAATGACATTGTCAATGAGATGCCACTGTTTGGAGCGTGGGTGTCTCCAAGATGCCTTTAGTTTGTTTTTCTGGCGAAAGAGGGTGTTAGTGATAATGAGGTCATGCTGAGCACATATGATGAGAAGCAGACCTCCATTGGAGTTGATGTTCCCGATGCCTTATTTTCTTATGGTACCCTTCCAGAGGTGTTGGTCCCGGCCGACCCTGGCGTTGAAATCTCCGAGAAGAATAATCTTATCCTCCCTGGGTGTTTTAGACAATGTCTCGTCCAAGCAGGCATAGAAGGTGTATTTTACTTCCTCTTCAGCTTCTAAAGTAGGGGCATAGGCACCTGGCTGTTGCCATGTGGTTGTTGGCAAGCACTAGATGGATGGTCATCAGATGCTCACTGATTCCTACAGGAAGTTCAGAGAGGTGGCTGATGAGCTGGTTCCTGATGGCAAACCCAATACCATGGATCCTGGGCTCATCAGCAGCTTTTCCTTTCCAGAAGAAAGTGTAGCCACCCTTCTCCACCTTCAGTTGTCCTTTGTCTGCCCGCTGGGTTTCAGAAAGGGCAGCTATTTCAATCCGGCATCTTCTCAGTTCTCTTGCGATGATCGCGGTTCTCCTGTCTGGTCTATTACTGGTTGCACCATGCTCCAAAGTTCATATTCATATTTCTGTCTTTCTAACCACATGTGGTGATACCAGTCGGTAAGTTTGAGGCAGGTTATTTTTAGGGCACCTTTTCTAGCCCTTTCCCCAAGTGCGGCGAGCAGAGTGGATCCTAAAGAGGACTGCTCAATCGTGGGTGCAGCTGCTGAAAGGCTCTTCTGCCTCGTTCCAAGACTCCAGCAACTGAATCTAGCACCCACCGCTTGATGTGCCAGCTCATGACTAGGGGCTTCCATATCTCACAATCCCGCCCCCGTCGCCATGCTGATCGCCATAGGACTTAATCCAGGGTGTTAGGGTGAATTCCCTATATGGAGGACGCCTGTGCATGACTTGGCGTCTGTAAATGGGCTGGATGGTTTGGAGTTTGTAAAATGTGTGCAGGATAGTTTTTTGCAGCAATACATAGAGGTGCCTACTAGAGGAGGGGCAGTGCTGGACCTCCTGTTAGGAAATGAGACGGGACAGGTGGTGGAGGTATGCGTAGGGGAGCACTTCGGGTCCAGTGATCACAATACCATTAGTTTCAATATAATTATGGAGAAGGACAGAACTGGGCCTAGGGTTGAGATTTTTGATTGGAGAAAGGCTAACTTTAACGAGATGCGAGATGATTTAAAAGGAGTGAACTGGGACATTTTGTTTTATGGGAAAGATGTAGAGGAGAAATGGAGGACATTTAAAGGGGAAATTTTAAGAGTACAAATTCTTTATGTTCCTGTTCGGTTGAAAGGAACCAGTAAAAATTGGAAAGAGCCCTGGTTTTCAAGGGTAATTGGACATCTTGTTCGGAAAAAGAGGGAGATCTACAATAATTATAGGCAGCATGAAGTAAATGATGTGCTTGAGGAGTATAAGGAATGTAAAAAGAATCTAAAAAAGAAATTAGAAAAGCTAAAAGAAGATATGAGGTTGCTTTGGCAAGTAAGGTGAAAGTAAATCCAAAGGGTTTCTACAGCTATGTTAATAGCAAAAGGATAACAACGGATAAAATTGGTCCATTGGAGAGACCGAGTGGACAGCTATCTGCAGAGCCAAAAGAGATGGGGGAGATATTGAACAATTTCTTTTCTTCGGTATTCACCAAGGAGAAGGATATTGAATTATGTGAGGTAAGGGAAACTAGTAGAGTAGCTATGGATACTATGAGTTTCAAAGTAAAAGAAGTATTGGCACTTTTGAAAAATATAAAAGTGGATAAGTCTCCAGGTCCTGACAGGATATTCCCTAGGACATTGAGGGAAGTTAGTGTAGAAATAGCCGGGGCTATGACAGAAATATTTCAAATGTCATTAGAAACTGGAATAGTCCCCGAGGATTGGCGTACTGCGCATGTTGTTCCATTGTTTAAAAAGGGTTCTAAAAGTAAACCTAGCAATTATAGACAGGTTAGTTTGACTTCAGTGGTGGGCAAATTAATGGAAAAGATACTTAGAGATAATATATATAAGTATCTGGATAAAGAGGGTCTAATTAGGAACAGTCAACATGGATTTATGCCTGGAAGGTCATGTTTGACTAATCTTCTTGAATTTTTTGAAGAGGTTACTAGGGAAATTGACGAGGGTAAAGCAGTGGATGTTGTCTATATGGACTTCAGTAAGGCCTTTGACAAGGTTCCTCATGGAAGGTTGGTTAAGAAGGTTCAACTGTTGGGTATAAATGCAGGAATAGCAAGATAGATTCAACAGTGGCTGAATGGGAGAAGCCAGAGGGTAATGGTGGATGGCTGTTTGTCGGGTTGGAGGCAGGTGACTAGTGGGGTGCCTCAGGGATCTGTGTTGGGTCCTTTGTTGTTTGTCATGTACATCAATGATCTGGATGAAGGGGTGGTAAATTGGATTAGTAAGTATGCAGATGATACCAAGATAGGGGGTGTTGTGGATAATGAAGAGGATTTCCAAAGTCTACAGAGTGATTTAGGCCAGTTGGAAAAATGGGCTGAAAGATGGCAGATGGAGTTTAATGCTGATAAATGTGAGGTGCTACACCTTGGCAGGACAAATCAAAATAGGACGTACATGGTAAACGGTAGGGAATTGAAGAATACAGTTGAACAGAGGGATCTGGGAATAACCGTGCATAGTTCCTTGAAGGTAGAATCTCATATAGATAGGGTGGTAAAGAAAGCTTTTGGTATGCTAGCCTTTATAAATCAGAGCATTGAGTATAGAAGCTGGGATGTAATGTTAAAATTGTACAAGACGTTGGTGAGACCAAATCTGGAGTATGGTGTACAATTTTGGTCACCCAATTATAGGAAGGATGTCAACAAAATAGAGAGGGTACAGAGGAGATTTACTAGAATGTTGCCTGGGTTTCAACAGCTAAGTTACAGAGATAGGTTGAATAAGTTAGGTCTTTATTCTCTGGAGCGCAGAAGGTTAAGGGGGGACTTGATAGAGGTCTTTAAAATGATGAGAGGGATAGACAGAGTTAATGTGGACAAGCTTTTCCCTTTGAGAATAGGGAAGATTCAAACAAGAGGACATGACTTTAGAATTAAGGGACAGAGGTTTAGGGGTAACATGAGGGGGAACTTCTTTACTCAGAGAGTGGTAGCGGTGTGGAATGAGCTTCCAGTGGAAGTGGTGGCGGCAGGTTCGTTGGTATCATTTAAAAATAAATTGGATAGGCATATGGATGAGAAGGGTATGGAGGGTTATGGTATGAGTGCAGGCAGGTGGGACTAAGGGAAAAAAGTTGTTCGGCACGGACTTGAAGGGCCGAGATGGCCTGTTTCCGTGCTGTAATTGTTATATGGTTATATGGTTATATGGACTTTTTTTGACATGGGGAGACTGGTGCACAGACAGCCACCACATGGTTCTTGACATAACTGGGTCAGGCTCCAGTGACATGGGGTCCACGATGACCGGAGACCCTTTTATGCTGCAGCCTTCATCCACTCTCCCAGCGGTTGTGACGCTCAACTATAGTGTGCCATCATCCTCCGCCTGTTCCTCTGTTGGATTGCTCTTTGTCAGAGACCTCCCCCTTGACCTTACCGCCATGGGTGGCCCTACCAGGAGCAAAGCTCCAGACAGCATCGATCTCAGGATCACACGAGCTTCTCCACCATGACAAGGTGACAATGCACGGAGAAGGTGGGAGTGAAGGAAAGTGTGTTAATGGTGATGAATGAATGTCTGTGTGCATGACCATGTCAATATCTGCACTTGTCAGTGAGGGTCAGGGTGAAAAAGCAGCTTTTGTATAGCTATAGCTTATTTAGTGTAGAACTAGTCAGATCCCGAAATTTTGTTCAGCATCATTCCATGCTGCGGTGACTGCCGTTGTTGGAGGAAATGATTGTGATGTCACCTCTTACCAAGCTCTTTGATAGTGCCCTGCTATACCCTGACAGAGCTTTTTTTGGTTTAGCACACAACACAGCAATGTTAGTGCATCTGAAGAAGGGTAAAATTCAACTTCTTGCATTGATTATCAGAATGTACTTATCAAGGGTCCATCTCGTGTTTAGTTAATGATTTGCATTTGACTTTTCTATCGTCATTCTGATTGATTTGCAAGTACAGAAATAGTCATTCCTAGATAAGTTGTACAAAGTGAGCTGCCCAATAAACATGTTTCCAGATAACTCTCTGGATAACCAGCTTACAAACATTCTGTAAACTTTGTGCTCACTAATCATCCATTGTGGTTACTAGTTTTCAAAATACTAGTTGGTATATCTAAACTAAACTGAAAACACAGAGAATGATGGGGATACTCAGCAGGACAGTACGCAATTCTTTGTTGTTGAACATAGAACATAGAACACAGGAATGTAGAAAACATGATGCCTAGCTGAACTAATCTCAACTGCCTGCACATGATCTATATCCCTCCATTTCCTGCATTTTTACTTGGCTGTCTAAAAGCCTCTTAAACACCACTATCATGCCTGCATCCACCACCGCCCCATGCAATGCATTTCAGGCAACGCTGCGAGTAAAAACAACTTGCTTGGCATATTTCCATTAAACATTCCCCCCTCACATTATAGCTATGCCATCTAGAGTTGAACTTTTCCACCCCGGAAAAATGATTTTGACTGTCTACCCCATCTATGCCTCTCATAATTTTCTATCAAGTCACCCCTCAACCTCTGACATTCCAGAGGAAACAAAGCAAGTCTATTTAACCTCCCCCTGTATCTGATCATAATAAGTCTGATTTCTATTTGTTCTTTCTTCTGTTGAAAGATCAGCAATCAGATTCATTAAGTCAAATTCTATCACCACAGATGCTGCCTGAGCTGCTGAGTATTTCTTGCATTCTGTTTTTATTCCTGATATTTGTTCTGCGGCTTTTTGTTTCTGTATGATCTGGTCACCATAATATGTTTGTGGCCGCCAGTCAGAGCTCTTCTCTGGCTGTCCCCAGAGATGGAACCCAGGCTCCAGATGGTAAGTCCACTCCCGCTGCTTCAGGATGTTGTAGGCCGCAGGCCAGCGGTCGGAGCTCTTCTCCGGGGATCCTCGGCGAGGTATCTCACTCCGGATGTCACGTCTATGCCGCGTGCTGTAACAGGCTGTTATGGTCCGCGGGCAAGCGATCAGAGCACTCCCTTCTGGCGACACAGGTAAGGGCTCGCCCCTCCACGATGAAAAGTCCATGCTGCGTCAACTGCTGAAACTCTGGGCCCGACTCTGGGAAAGGCCACACCAATCCATGGTGTTAGGCTGAGAGGCAGGCAACATGGAAAAATTTGCCTCTCCGTGGAGGAGTTGATCAAAAGCAGTTCCCCCCTTACCCCCTCTCACCACCCCCCATTCAAGACACACCAAGAGACATTAAAATACACATATGGACACACTAAAAAAAACAAAAAAAGTAGAAATGATGAACACGCTGCTGGCGGGGCAGCTGACTTGCACCGCCCCCAAATATAAACTTACTCGCAGCGCCCCCAAATAAAAATTTACTCGCATCTTCACCAATCTACCCTTCTCAGATATATCCATGCATGAGAACATTGATAAAGGTCCTTATAAAGACAAAGGCTAACTGCTATCCTCGTCTAAATCATGCTCCTTACAGACTCTCCAAATTTCTAATCAAGTTACAGGAAGTTTTATGTTCTATCTCTCCATGTTTCTCCCTTCTTGAAAGTTTCAAATGCAAGTGCTAATTGATCTTGGTTTGAATATGAGATTACAAGTTTTTTCTTTGGGTTATTACAGGAAACAGGAAACAGGACGGTTTATATCTACAAATTTGAGGAAGGCTATTGAGGGAGTGCAGCGTAGGTTCACAAAGTTAATTCCCAGGATGGCGGGACTGTCATATGTTGATAGAATGGAGTGGCTGGGCTTGTATACTCTGGAATTTAGAAGGATGAGAGTGAATCTTAATGAAACATATAGGATTGTTAAGGGATTGAACACGCTAGAGGGAGGAAACATGTTACTGATGTTGGGGGAGTCCAGAAGCAAGTCAAGTCAAAGTCAAACAAACTTTATTGTCATTTAGAAATACATTGATATATGCAGTTCCAAACGAAATTATGTAGCATTTGGCTCCCTGTGCAACACAATAAATTAACCGAAGGATAGGCATGGAAGAAAAGGATAAATAGACAATGGTGGCAGCCCATTACATGGCATTCAGGAGTCTGATGGCTCGTGGGAAGAAGCTGTTGCAGAACCTTGATGTTCTGCTCCTTATGCTGCGATATCTTTTTCCCGAGGGCAGCAGAGTGAACAGTCCATGATGGAGATGTGTGGGGTCTTTTATAATACTGCTGGCCTTAGACACGCAGCGTTTGGTCGCAATATCCCCGATTGAGGGGAGAGAGGTCCCGATGATTTTTTCAGCTGTCCTCACCACTCTCTGCACAGACTTCCAGTCGGAGGCTCTACAGTCCCCAAACCAGACAGAGATACAGCTGGTCAGAATACTCTCTATGGTGCCCCTGTAGAAAGTAGTGAGGATGGGATGGGGGAGATGAGCTCTTCTCATCCGGCGCAGAAAGTGCAACCGCTGCTGCGCTCTCTTAACAGTTGATGAGATGTTATTCAACCAGGTCAGACTGTTAGTGATCTGCACCCCCAGGAACTTTGTGCTACTGACCACCTCCACATCGCTGTCGTTGATGTGAAGTGGTGTGGGACTGTGCCAGGTTTTCCTGAAGTCGACGATAACCTCCTTTGTTTTTTCGACATTCAGGATCAGGTTGTTCGTATTGCACCAGTCCGCCAGTTGTTTCACCTTCTCCCTGTAGGTGAGGGGCCACAGTTTAAGAATAAGGGGTAGGCCATTTACAACGGAGATGAGGAAAAACTTTTTTACACAGAGAATTTTTTTACACGGAGAGTTCTCTGCCTCAAAACGCAGTGGAGATTAACTCACTGGATGCATTCAAGAGAGAGGTAGATGGAGCTCTTAAAGATAGCGGAGTCAGGGGATATGGTGAGAAGGCTGGAACGGGATACTGAATGTAGATAATCAGCCATGATCACCGTGAATGGCGGTACTGGCTCTGAAGGGCCGAATGGCCTATTCCTGCACTTATTGCCTATTGTCTATTGTCTATTCACAGGTTTGAGGAATGAGGCCAGAGAGGAATGTAACTTTTATTGAATGCTGGCACAACCTAAATGTTTACCTCATGTTCTTATGTGATTAATCTGTCAGCTTTATTGATCATACTATACCTTAACTGCCACAAT
This sequence comes from Raja brachyura, assembly GCA_963514005.1. The sequence goes on along the minus strand of OY740782.1, from coordinate 61,708,403 downwards.
GAGCAACCACTGTTTAAGTTTTGAAGCAAACGGTATTCCTATGACAAATATTAAAGTACTTCAGGCCGCATTTGTGGGAGAAATAGGACCCTTCAGTTTCACCAGCCATGTCTTCTTTGGCCAATAATCTAAGAATTCTACATAGTTAAACTACTGCCTCCAGAGGACAATTACATACCTTGTCCAGTGTAATGTGAAACACTGCATATTGGAAACACTCCTGCAAAATGCAGAACTGAAAAAATTCAAATAATCAGACTCAGTATTGGAAGGCCATGACCAGACATTATGAATGGAAGTGCTCCCACTGCAATTCACATCCAACAGTATAATGGTGCTCTCCGAATATTAGATTGATCAATCCTGTCAAATCATGATAAGCAGATTTTAATGATACAAGATAGCCTAATGCTTTTAAAGCAAATAAACTATGTGAATTATTCTTAATACTATGTTGTCAAAACCTGAATTTGTTTAAGAATTTAGTTATTAGAATGCTCCTGTTTTTTCACCATTCACGATCTATCCATGTGTGATTAAGTGATAATTTCTGATTTCATTATGGCCGATGTCCCAAGTATTTAAATTGCTTCCATCTCATAATGGGGATAAAATCCATTAAGATTTTGTTATCCTTGCGGTTTTTCCTCTAAGATGAGAATGTATTTGACACAGCGCTATTTAAGCAGGTGCAATTTTAATGTTTTGTAATTGCCATTTATGTGCTGGCTTGCAATGGCTAAAATGACTCAAGGATCATAAAGGAGGGAATTTATGCTTGGAGTCAGGGGATGTAGGCAAGATATTCAAAGGTTCAAAGGTCTGTTTATTACCACGTGTGCCAATTAAGCTACAGTGAAACTCGAATTCAGTGAATACTTTGCATCTGTATTTACCACGAAGAAGGACATGGAGGACAGTGAGATCAGCGTGGTGCAGTCATATTCTAGGGTAATTTGAGATTAGAAAATAGATGTTTTTGTGTCTCTTGAAAGGTAAATTGGATTAATCTCCAGGTTGATGAGATCTATCCCAGGCTATTGAAAGGGGCAAGAGATTGCAGGAGCCTTGACAAAGATCTGTGTATTTTCTCTAGCCACAGGCAAAGTCCCGGAGGAGTAGAGAGTAGCTAATGTTATTCCTTTGTTTAAGAAACACCCTATTCTTCAGGGTAGGATTTGATCATATTTTGAAGACAATGCTCTAATTAGGGACAGTCAGCATGGCTTTGCCTGGGGCGGGTCATGTCTCCTTGATTGATTTTTTTGAGGAGGTAATGAAAGTGATTGATGAAGGTAGAGCAATTTGTGTTGTTTACATGGATTTTGGTAAGACATTTAATAAAGTCCCTCATGAAAGGCTGACCTAGAAAATTAAGATGAATTATATCAATTGTGACTTGATAATTTGGGTACAGAATTGGCTTACCCATGGAAGAAAGCAGGTAGAAGTAGTTATTCTGGCTGGTGGTCTGTACCCAGTGGAGTTCCACAGGCAGTGCTGGGACCTCTCTTGTTTGCAATGTATTTAAATGACTTGGATATATATGCAAGTAAGTTTTCAAACAACATCAAAATTGGTGGAGTTGCCAACAGAGAGGAAGGTTGGCAAATAGTATAGTGGGATATGGATAAGTTACAGATATAAGAGTATAAATGGCAGGTGGAGTTTAATCCGAGCAAGTATTAGCTGTGGCACTTTGGGGCTCAAATATAAGGAGGAAATATACAGATAATGGCAATACCTTCAATAGTGTTGAGGTACAGAGAGATCTTGGAGGCTGAGGACATAGGTCTCTGAAAGTGGCAAGTGAAATGTGTAAGTAGACATATGTGAAAGAGGGCATATGTGATGTTTGCCTTCATCACTTGAGGCATTGACTATTAGAGTCAGGAAGTCATGTTGTAGCGTTATAGGACTTATGTTGTGCTGCATTTCGAGTATTGAGTGCAGTTTTGGTTGCCCTATTATAGGGAAAATGTGGAGACTTTAGGGAAGTTGCACAGAAGTTTTACAAGAATGCTCCCGAGGTTAGAGCATTTCAGCTGCAAGGAGAGGTTAAATAAACTTGGATTGTTTTCTCTGGAACATCAGTGGTTGAAGGAAAACTTGAAAGATATATATAAATTATATGAGGCATAAACAGTTAAAACCTTTCTCCCAGGGTGGAAATGTCAAAGACTAGAGGCCTTGGCTTTAAGGTCAAAGGGGGAGAAAGTTTAAATGAGATAGGCGGGGCAAGTTTTTTTTACACATAGTGGTGTCCAAGTGTGGTAATGAATGTAATTACAATAGTGGCATTAAAGAAGCTTTCAGATGGACACATAAATATATAGAAAATCGAGGGATATTGATCATGCGCAGGCAGAAGAGATTAACCAGGCATTATGTTCAGCCATGTTCATGGACATGGTTGGCTGAAGGACCTGCTCCTATGTTGTGCTGTCCTATGTTCCATAGAAAGAGCAAACTCCACAGTAGTACATATATTTATGGCAGATATTGACCTCGGTTGCATTTAGAGTCAGACATTTTTAAAAAATCAGATTTGCAGTATTTTCACAAATAATGAGTGTTGTCATCTTTGAGCTTTGTCTAAGAGATAGGAATCCTGGCAGGTTACCAAAACTCATGGCTGTACAAATAATGCAAGAAGTGGGAGTCAAAATAAATTGTTCAGTAAGGCTTGAAGAGTCAGTGATTCAGGCCACTGAACTTAATAGTTGCTGAATCTTAAATTAATATAATTCAGTCCATCTCATGATGAAAGATAACTCTTCGTCAACTGTTACTGGATTGGCAGTTCAGGATGACACTGGAGCATGAAAATGGCCATTCATATTACCAATTTTACTTCGGAGTCACGTGAGTGACTACGTGAAGAAGCCCCGCCTGGCGCTGGATCGGCATTACGTCGATGCTATCGGTAGAGGAAGAGCTGCAGAGCACAGCTGCAACACAGCGGTAAGGAAACGGCCCGCAGGTAAGTAAAATTATTTTACTTCCAGGGAGTTTTCTAAACTCCGTAGGCTGGTGGGTAAATCAGGAGGAGTTAAATTAAAATAATTTTTTTTTAAAATAAATAAATAAAAAATTGCGGGTAAAACGTGCGTCCCGGGGTGTAGAAAAGTCAGGACAGCAGATTATTGCGGAGCTGGTTCCGATACCGGTGGCCGTTGAAATACCCGTTAGTGAGGCTTTGATTGCTCCACAAACAGAAACTGGAGGAAAACCCAGTGCCTAAAAAATGTAAAAGAAAAGCTGAAAGGCCTGAGGTTTCTGAGGATTCTGATTCGGAAAGTCCAGAAAGAAAAGCCTTATGGCTCAGAATGGATCAAATGGAGAAAATGCTCCAAACTATAATCAACCAAAAGGTCTAAGTACCCAGAATATTCCCAGGCAGCCCCTGAGGGGGTTCCATATCATGAATATGGTGCCAGTTTGAATTGGGAGTTTGAAACACCAGTGCCCGGGATTGGGCTGGAGGAAGTCTCCTTGAACAAGTTTCAGGAGTACCAGGGCTGTATGAGACAGACCCTGAAAGTGGTGATTGAGGTCCGGAGTACACACCACAATACAAATATATTGATCCAGGTGTGCCTGATGTGGCACAAAGTTTTGCTATACCTGGAGGAGGCGGTGAGGCCATGGAAGAAAACCTGGCGGCCAATATTAATTATATGGTCTCTCGCCCGCTTCAAGAAGCTGCTATGGTTGAGACAGCAGAAATGTATAAAACACCTATTAATTGTGCCTCATTGAAGGTACCTACAGTGAATCCGGCTATTTGGGCGCCAATGTCATCGATGATGCGGGCTCAGGAGATTCGATTTCAAAGAATCCTCACGCTGATTTCAGCTGGCATTACTGCCTTTGGAAGATAAGTGGAAGGTTGTGGAGTGACCAAAGTTCAGAAGCATATATTGGCTTTATTCTGCAACTCATTTTTTTAGATAAATTGTATGAGGAAGATTGCCATTCGGCCTCTGTTACATCCAAGATTTGCAGGGTTGTGCAAGCCAAGCCATGTTCAAACTCCTGGTTATTTGTTCGGAGAAAATTTGTCTAAACAAATTAAAGAAATGGATGAAGAGGCAAAAACTATTGGCCTTATGAAACCCTTCAGTTTTGGCCAGGGAAGTGCTGGTCATATGAAAAGGGGATTTGATTTTGGAGCTGGAACAAGCCGAGGCAGGAGTATGATAAGAAAGAATTACCGGCCAGCACAGCCGAATGTACACCCATTTATTGGGAAAAGGAGATCATTTCGTCCAGTTGGAGAGGTACAAAAACTTTATCCTATCAAAGAAGAATGTTTGGATGAACCTCAGATTGGTGGTAGACTCCGAATGTTTTATAATGAATGGGACAGTATAACAGCTGATCGTGTTGTATTAGATACTGTGTTAGGATCTACCATTGATTTAGTAGAAGGTATGGATCCATTGGGACAGAATAAGCCTAATCATTCTTTGATGTTTTCAGTTCTTGAAAAAAATCAAATTGACAAAGAGGTTAAGAATTTGTGTGAGAAAGGAGTTATTGAGAAAACAGGAGAGGATCCACATCAATTTGTATCAAATATTTTCCCCAGACCAAAGAAAGATGGGGGTTGTAGAATCATTTTAGATCTCACACAATTGAATACATTTGTCCAGTATAAACATTTTAAAATGGACACATTCAACACTGCAATGCAGCTGGTATCAACAGGTTGTTATATGGCTACAATAGATTTGAAGGATGCATATTATTCGGTCCCAATTCATCATAGTTTTCGCAGGTATTTAAAGTTTAAATGGATGGGACAGCTGTGGCAATACAAAGCATTACCTAATGGATTAAGTTCAGCACCTAGATTGTTCACTAAATTGTTGAAGCCAGCACTTGCACTGCTAAGGGCACAAAAACACATCATTATGGCTTATCTAGATGACATTTAATTGTCAATGCTAATCAGGAGTCAGCTGAAAAATCAGTCTCAGCAACTACAAACTTGTTTGAAAGGTTAGGATTCCTGATTCATCCAACAAAATCTAAGTTACAGCCATCCCAAACCATTGAATAGCTGGGGTTTGTGATTAATTCAGCTACCATGTTGGTAACTTTACCAATGGATAAGGTGATAGATTTGACAAATGTGTGTCAGAACCTGATTAACAAACCTTATCCCTCCATCCGAGAAGTTGCTAAGGTTATTGGGAAGTTTGTAGCAGCATTTCCAGCAGTAGAATTTGGTCCACTACATTACCAAAATCTTCAAAGGGCAAAAACTCAAGCGCTTATTCAGCGAGCAGGCCATTTTGATAGGCCTATGCAATTGCCAAAGGAAGCCTTATCAGAATTGCATTGGTGGGTTGAGAATGTTCCACAAGCTGCTAAGAACATTTTAGTTCAGCAGCCAGTAGTGTTTTTGCAAACTGACGCAAGTTCTCTCGGATGGGGGGCTACGGATAATGAGACCAGCTGTGGGGGCAGATGGGCTGTCCAAGATGATTTATTGCTCCAAACATATGGTATTCATTATTTGGAGCTACTGGGAGCATTTTATGGATTAAAAGCTTATTGTTCTACATTAAAAGATTTGCATGTCCAAATACAAATAGACAATACCACAGCTGTGGCATGTATCAATCACATGGGTGGTGTCAGATCATTATCATGTGATCATCTGATAAACCAGATGTGGCAATGGTGTATTGGGAAAATATTTGGCTGTCGGCTATTTATCTCCCAGGGAGAGACAATGTTGTGGCAGACAAAAGATCACAAATATTTAAAGACAATACAGAATGGATGTTAAATCCACAAATTTTCAAAAATATTGTCAGTCGGTATGGAGTACCGGACATTGATCTGTTTGCATCTAGATTGAATCACCAATTGCCCAAATACGTGTCTTGGGAGCACGATCCAGAGGCAGTAGCGGTGGATGCTTTCTCGCTACACTGGGGGAATACGTTCTTTTATGCTTGTCCCCCATTCTGTCTGATTGGGCAATGTCTTAAGAAAATAGTGCAAGACGCTGCCAAAGGCATTTTGGTGGTGCCAAATTGGCCTCCGCAGTCATGGTTCCCATTGATGCTTAAAATGATTGTTGAACCATGTATGACAATTCCCAGTTGCGACAATCTGTTGACACAACCAGTAACAAAAGAAATTCATCCATTGCATGATCATATGAATTTGTTAATCTGCAGGTTCTGACCAGACCATTGCAAGAGTTTGAAATGTCGGACAGGACCGTGGATGTTATAGATGCAGCTTGGAGGAATAGCACTAAAAAACAATATATGTCACATATAAGGAAATGTGAAGTTTTTGTACACAGTCAAAGATATCTTATCATACTGCAAACATTTCAAATGTATTGGAGTTCCTTGCTGGGTTACATTTTGATGAGCATTTGAGTTATCGTGCCATTAATTATGCTCATAGTGCATTGTCGTCCTACTTAGGACAAATTTCTGATCGGGATTCAGTTGGGTCTCACCCATTAGTATCCCGATTCATGAAAGGAATTTTAATAAAAATCCTCCCAAGCCGAGATATACAGAATTTTGGGATGTTAGCATTGTTCTCACTTGCTTAAGCAATGGACTCCAATTACTTCAATGTCTTTGCAAAAGTTAACATTGAAGGTAGTAATGTTAATGGCATTGGTATCAGTTCAAAGAGTACAAACTTTCTAATTGTTACGGTTGGATTGCATGCATGTGACTGCAGATAACATTGTGTTTTATGTTTATGACCTGATCAAACAAAGCAGACCAGGGAGAACTGGAGTTAAGGTAATGTTTAAAGCATATCCTATCGATGAAACATTGTGTGTAGTAAGCATTTAACTCAATACATTGAGGTAACCAAAAATCTCAGAGGTTCTGAGGAAGCGTTATTGATAACGCACAAAAAACCACATACAAAATTTCAGTTCAAACCATTTTTAGATGGTTAAAACAGGTTTTGGATCCAGCAGGAATAGACACTGATATGTTTAAATCTCACTCCACTAGGGCGGCAGCTACGTCCGCGGCGAAGGTACAGGACGTACCACTCGATCAAATTTTAGAGGCCGCAGGGTGGTGTAGAGAAGAAACGTTTTCAAAGTTCTACAATAAACCTGTTGTCACGGTGCCAGGATTTGGACACGCAGTACTGGGTTCTCTTTAAATGCTTGCTTTGTTTTATATTATCGATTTATATTATCGATTTATGTTACCATTGACATCATTTATCATTTTTCTTTTGTAATATTCTCCTACGATAGAGGGGTTATTATTTAAAAAAATGTTCTTTTTTAAAGGACTTATTACATAAATTGTAACAATGTCTTAAAATACCATTTACTCACTACTGTTTTGACTAAACAGAGAGTCGTATGGAATGAATCTACGACATAAAAAACACAGAGCTTTAAAATCTTCACGTAGTCACTCACGTGACTCCGAAGTAAACTAGTAAGATTAAACGAGAACTTACCTGTTTGAAGTTTGATCTTTATTTTATGAGGAGTTACGATGAGGGATTACGTGCCCTCCGCTCCCAACCCTCATAATATAAATGATCTGGTAGTTCTAGTCTATGTTGGGCCTTATTATCTTACTCCGGCTATTGGTTCTGTGTTTTTCATGCCGCTGCTTTGAAGTATGCCGATCCAGCGCCAGGCGGGGCTTCTTCACGTAATCCCTCATCGTAACTCCTCCTAAAATAAAGATCAAACTTCGAACAGGTAAGTTCTCGTTTAATCTTACTATTTTGTATCAAAGTAATGGATCATTAAAACCAATGCCTCTGAGCTTTCAGTAACTCATTGACCATTAAACATTACATTTTGATGCAGGTGAGATGGATAATCCTTGGCTTTATAGCAATTTAAAGGACAGCTTTGATCAAATTCACTGTTTTATCGGGGTACATACAGACAAAGGTCACAGCAATATAAAATTAGGAATGAAAATGCAACCCAATTGTCATGTGACATATTAACTTGTTACTTGTAACATCAAGTATCTGTGGCAGGAATAATTTTATGAGGCGATTAATTATTCCATTCTGCCATAATTTTAGACACATATCGAAAGAGCCTCTGAGTCAGTAGATAAACAGATCGGATTCAGGCTTTACACTCCACAGAGTCCACGCAGAACACCATGTCCCCATTTACACGCATTCTACCTTTTTGATACTCTTCTGACATTTTCACCAATTCCCCCAGTTTCTATCACTCACATAAACACAAAGGGAATTTACAGTGGCCATAAAATCTGCCACACTGATATCTTGAGGATGTGGGAAGAAGCCAAAGCCCCAGTAGTAGCCCAAGTTGTCATAGAGAGCATACAAAATCCACACAGACAGCAGCATTGGAGATTAAATCAAACTTGGTTTCCTAGTGTTATGAGGCAGTGGCTCCACCACTTGTGCCACTGTTCTGCCCCAAAACTATCCAGATCTTCGCATTTGGAAACAAATCCAAAATGTTGAACATAAAGCAATAATTCTAGTTAGATGGCTATAAAATGGAATTTATAACACAGGTAGCAAAGTCATGAATTCCAAAGTACATTTAGTATCAGTAATGTTATCCAAGCCAGCAAAGGTAAAATTTCATGTAACTGCTTGAAGGCTAAATTAATACCCTCGTACAGAGAAAATAAATGATTGTAACATCTATAATATTATACATATCTTCACATGGTGCACTGGTATTAGATATTTATGTATGGTGAAACATGTTTATTTCACTGCAATAATTAATGAGCCAAAGTTAAATGGTCAATCTCATTAGAAATCCTATTTCTGTCCATGAAATTCCCAAGGGTTAGGTGATAAAGCTGAGGGAATAACTTCAACAGATAGAGAGGTCCCTCTTGGCAATGTAACACAGCTCTTTAGAGAAGGGTAAGGACTTCTGCAGCTGAGAACAGCTTTCTGACCGTTTACAAATCTTTATAGCTCACCATAAAAACCAAATCACCTCTTTGTTTTTATAGTGTTGAACATTTTTCTTTGTGCTCTGTCATTGAAGTTGTTGGCACAGCTAAGTTGGCTGAAAACCAGTTGTCATTATTGTCTGCATTATATGTCGGGGGAACATTTTATCTTAACAAGGCTGGCAATAAATCACCATATAGGGAGCATGTTTCACAGAATAAATATTCCACTGTTTTAATTAAGTTTGAATATTTCAATAACTAGTTTTGTTCCCAATTGTTGACTAGTTGTCTGAGTTTGACCTTCAGTGCTTTATAACCACAGCTCCCTTTGCCCACTTTTCCTTCTGTTCCACATTGCACAATCATCCTTGACATTAAAAGTGTGCCTTCATTCACTTACATCAGAGTACGTGACTGCAGTTGTATTAATACAACATTTGGTCGACACAGCTTTCAGCAATCATGCTTTTGTGACCTACTGTGTCAGACCCTGGTTTGGACTGACACACTGATTTATAACATTGCTTGCATTAGTTCCAAGTAAAATGTCTCTTTAGGGACAAGCTGTTGCTGTCAGGATTCTTCTCTGGGATATAAAATACAACACAATTTATCGTTCTATGCTTTGACTTTTATTTAAGTTCATGTAGTGTTTTTATACTGAAGTTCATAGCAGTTTATCTTTGTCGGTAAAGCTAATCACTAATCAAATAACTTTTATCTCCCTTTCATCTCTAACCTTTGTCACTTACTCCACCCATCTGCCAATTAAACCCTCTCAGATGCACCTTTCATTTGCCAGGCTTTATCCTGCCTCCAGATCTATTTTTCAACTTTTTCCCCACTACTTTTTCCTCCTGACCTCAAACGTCATTTTTCCATTCCTTCCAGGGAAGATACCTGAAATGCTGAGTTACTCCAGCAGTTTGTGTATCGTTCAAGATTTCAGCATCGGCAGTTCCATGTGTCTCCACTACTACAATATTGGTGCCCATGACAGAAGCCTCCTCGTGGCGATCCCCGGAAGCGACGACACGATGCATTCTGTGATGCATCGGGTGACCAATTCTGTCAACATGTTGGACGATGACAGAAGTTAACAGTGAGCTATACGTCATTTGACACACGAGCGAACAAACTACAATATTGGCCAATGGTTTGGCACACCTCTACGTAAATTCTTTGTTGGAATTGAATGTGTGAAGATGAGTCTGCCTGCCCAAAAATGGGAAACAAAGATAACTTTCCCTTCCAATTAACAAGGTTTATATGATGGGACAAGTGGCTGCATTGTATTATTACATATGTCAGGGGTTATGGGGAGAAGGCAGGAGAATGGGGTTAGAAGGGAAAGATAGATCAATCATGATAGAATGGCAGAGTAGATTTGATGAACCGAAAGGCCTAATTGTGCTCCTATCACTTATGAACATTATCATCTGATTAACAGAGCATTCCTAGAAATGCAAATGCAGGAAAAATCTAAAAGATGGAGAAACTCAGCGGGTGAGGCAGCATCTATCAAGCGAAGGAAAGAGGCAAAGTTTTGAGTCGAAACCCTTCTTCAGAAAAGTTGCATATTTCCTTTGCTTCATAAATGCTGCTCACCCGCTGAGTTTCTCCAGCATTTTTGTCTACCATCAATTTTCCAGCATCTGCAGTTCTTTCTTGAACATTAAAAATCTAAAAGATCACACATTTCAATTTTACCCTTAACATTCTTCGCTTAAAAATTACATTTGATATCTGAACTGTCATTAAAAGTAAAATATTAATTAATGACTTTTAAGGAAGGAACCCTGCCCTCCTTACCTGGACTGGCTTTGATGAGTCTTCAGACTCACTGCAATGTTGTGAACACTGCAATGTTGTTTGGCTAGCAAATTTGAACAGCAAACCGAGTACGATTTAGGTTTTTTTTCAGGGCAATGAAATTAGATGCATTTATTTCATTCATTGGGGATATTGCTTCGAACTAAGAGCCATGTGATCCATGGGTTAGTCAAATTAAAGCACAAGAGAGAGTCATTTCAGTCTGCAAACACTGGCAGAAGGTTGGAACTCATTTCCATAAACAATCAGATAATGCTAGGTTAATTTTTAATGCTATTTTGTTACAGATATTGTTCTGAAGATCAAATCCATTAAGACAAGAAACCTTTGGTACATGGAGTTTGGCTACAGATCAGCCATGCTTTCATTATGGCACCACCAGGATTGGCTGAATCTCCCTATTTCTGTGATATATTTTCTTGTGTGTATTAAACATTGCCAACATTCAGTACTGGCAGGTTAAGCTGTGTTATTCATCACTCGTTTGCTTTATTTTAAAGTTCTTCCTTAGGCAAGACAAAAAATAATAATATTATTCTTCAACAGAAGGATAAGCAAGATAACAAGTTGCCATTAAGAAGGAGGTTGTGCTTTAATTTCCAGGGTATTAATCAAACCAAACATCCTTTACCACTGTGATAAAGCAAGTGAGCACTGGAAAACAACAAGAAGAATATTGGAAGAAGGGAAATAAGGCAGATAAACTTTTATGTTGCTTTTGTTAAGGTTTTTTTTTTAATGTTTTTTTTACATTACTGCAAAGAGAAACAATTCCAAATAATTATTGATTGTTTAGTATCATACTAAATTAATGGAATAAATAAAAGAACTACACATTTATCCAATTATTTTAATTGTAATTATTAATTATGTGTGGAAATAATGGTTAATAAAAGATGTGATGACTGAAAGCTTAAGACTGATAGTACATTCAGAAAATAACATTTCATTATATCGGGATGACATAGCTCAGTCACAAACATGTTTTCAGATACTGTATTCTCATATTATCGAGTCATTTATTATCCAAGTCTTACACACCGGCCTCCTTCAATATAGTAATAATTGAAAGATATTGCATTTCCATGGTCAGAGGGCTTGAAATGTTAGTGTTTGCAGAAAGGCTGCCAATCCTATCAATACAGGTACTATTTATGGCTGTGCAGTGTTGACTGTATTCCCTCTGCTAGTGCAATTTGTTGAACTTGGCAAATCTGCCATTTCAAAATATTACACTTGACTTAAAGTGAGCTTCAATTGAGCAGCAAATGTCAAGTTGCCAAATGCTATTCTACCTTTTGAGTAACTCATTTTCATACTTACTACATATTGTCTCTTCCACATTGTTTTAATTATAGGTGACAAAAACGTTTACTTCAGTAAAAAATTAGAAAATAAAATCTCATGGAAACAAAGTTCAAGTACTTAAACATATTTTAGTGTTTGATCCTGCAGAATGAATGAATACAAATGCTGCACAGTTATATGTTGCAATCCATTTCACGCAATTGATTTAAGTCCAGGTGTATGAAACAATTATTGTGTATATGCCATCAACTCTACATTAAACACTGAACTGACGAAGATTCCAATATCTGTGCGTTTTGACAGAGGTCAATTATAAGATAAGGGTCATTGATCTAAAGCGTTATCTGTTTATCACTACACAGATGAGAGCTGACCTGTTGAGTATTTTCAGCATTGTCTGTTTATATTTCAGATTACTGGAGGGAATGAATTTTGAGTATTTCATGGAAGGATTAGATGGCTATTGAGCTGTAATGTATATCATGTCATGCAGGGTTATTTTCTGGAACATCATCAAAATTTTGAAGGAGGCAAAATCCATCAGTGCTTTTAAAATATATCTAGACACACACTTCATCAGCTTTACTCTTTTTGCTATTGGCAGAGGGCTGGGAAGAGAACTAGGTATGATAGTGCTTTCTCAGCTGTCTAGACATAAGTGGCCAAACAGCTTCTTTCTATGCAAAGGGTGTGCGGTTCTGATTTTGATGCATGTAAAGCATTTTATGGTGCCTTCCATAACTAGACATCCAATGTGCTTGAAAAGCAGCTGAGTAGGTTCCGAGTGCAGTCCCTGCGCCTCTGCAGGCAATTTTGGAATATATCAGGTCAGAAGTGCTCTCTTTACAATGAGATAGTAAACAGAAGCCACAACTCCTTTATTGGGTGAACCGAGAAAATCAAACAGCATCATTGAAAATGGCAAGGCAGGTTGAGAAAGTAATTAAAAGCATAGGACCTCTGGTTGTCACAGATTGAGACACAGAGTTCAACAGCAAAGAAACCTGTGGTGAACCTTTTTAAAACATTGATTCTATGCCGACAGCACTATTTGTCGTTCTAGGCCCAACATTTTAGGAAAGAGATAATGGCTTTCGAGAGGGTGCCGAGGACATTACTGAAATGATTCCAGGAACCTTTTGTTCAGTGGATGGATTATAGAAACTGGGGTTATTCTCCATGGGACAGAAGAGTTTCCAAGGGGATCTGCTGGAGGTACTTAAAATCATGAAGATATAGACAGAATAAATACAGGGTAACAGTTCAAGTTGAAGGGGAAGACAAGGTTCTCAAGTCAAAAGGTTCTGTTATTGACAAAAGAACCAAACCCACAGGTTTTTCTTTTACACGGTGAGGGAAAAGAGTCTGGAATGCATTGCATTAGGTGGCAGATTCAGTTGCAGCGTTTGAAAGGGGTCTGGATAACTACACAACATGAAATAATTTGCAGGACTAGGGTGAGAGGGTGTGGGGCCAGCTATTGCCATCACATAAAGCTGCCATGGGATCAACAGGACAAAGTGACTACATCCATGCTGTAAACATTCTGCGATTCTGTGACTTGAATAAAGAACATGTGCAAATTCCCATTTACAGGGACATTCGTTCTTTAGCAAATATCTAAAAACAGGTTATCACCGTGTGTATGAATCTGAGTTCGCAATTTTCCTACAAACCTATTGGCTGAAATTAGAACATACTGACAAGCATAGGGACACGTGTGCATACATTCAAGTTATTCAGCTTCCATTTGGCACTAATAACCAGCAACTTAAACAAAAATTCAAGGATTGATTCTGCTTAAAGGAACAGCAGAGCTTCTCCTGATTTCACAGTCCATGTAATAGATGTTTCATCCCTGCCATCTGCTGCTCCAATCCCCCCTAGTATTCCAGGGCCCTGTTACTGAGGCAAGAGTTCCAATATAACAAGTGTGTGGATGTCCGTGGCGGCTCAGGAAATAAACAACCGTAAGTCCAAATTCCACCTGATTGGGGCACTCTACATGCATAGCAGCCACAGAACGCCTATCCGTCAACCTACTGTAATTTCCACCATAAACTATGTTCATTACTTTAATCCACAATCTGAAAGAACTAATTATGTTTTCTATTGCTGCCATCATTAATAACAATGCAGGGTTGTATTTGTCTAACGCCCTATATCCGTTGGATGGAAGAACAAAATAGTCCACATAGCCAAAAATAGTTCCACCTTAACTTGGAGATAACATTTATTTATAAGTTATAGGTGAATATCACAGGAAGAGGTTGAACTGCTAATCCTCCGTAGCAAAGGATTTACATTTATATGGGACCGAAAAGGCATCACAAATAAATAATCTTTGAAATATAGTCATTATTATGCCAGCAAACAGCAATCAGGCTGCATGCAGTAAGGTCCCACTAGCAGCAATTAACCTATGTGTTTTTGGTGATGGAACTGAGGGAAGAATGGATGTTAAATCATCAGGATAATGCCTTACCCAATAAGAAGTGCCAGAGGTCCATTATACCCAGCTGAATAGACAGATGGGACTTTGGTTTAATATTTTCGGAGCACAGATCCACTCACAGTACAACAATCCTGTAATGAAACAACAACTTAGCTTATATGTTTTTGCCACAGCGGGATTTAGACCCAAACCTTCACACTTGCAGGCAAGGCATGGTGTACTAAGATGACCATTGTACTCCTACCAGACCCCAATTGTTTTCATAATACGTTTGCATTATAAAGCTTCAACTAACAGACAAAGTTGTTAAATATGTTTACAAATGACTTAACAGGCAGCATTTTAATTTTACTTCGGAGTCACGTGAGTGACTACGTGAAGACCCCGCCAGCATGCATGCGCGACATATCATCCAACACATTGCACAGCGACAGGCGGGAGGAGCGTCGCTCCTCCAGTGGTAGGTTTAAAATGGACCTGCAGGTAAGTTTTCACTATTCTGAGGTCGTTTTTGGCCGCTCTGTGTAATTTATTTTACAGAGCAACAACTATTATGGACAAGTCCAGGACTAAGTCCGAACGGACCGCAACAAACCTGACTGCGGAGGATCGTGGGTGCGGGCATTCAGCAGCGGTCAACTTCACCTGAGCTGCTGACCATTTGGCCAGCAGCCCCCAACTTGGCACCACTACAGCCCGTAGGTGTACCTCGGACTGGTGGTTAAGCCACCCGAAAGTCGGATAAGCCCATAGACTCGGCAGGGTCCAGGCTGGAAGTTTCACCGCCTGCGGATAATGACAGTGGTCGTTTATCCCGCATGGAGCGGTTGATGGAACAATTGCTCCAACATGACCTACTCCAGCAAACGGAGTCTGGTCACTGTGGGTCTCCTTGGATACCCACGGCAGCACCTTTTACAGGGCTGCCAAATGTTTCCCTCTCCTCGGAGGGGAGCATAAGGAGTCAATTCTGGGCTGACTCTGAACATGGCGATTTGGCTGCAGATTCGTCCAGCGTGCTAGGGGTGCAGGAACAAGAAGAGCCGTTACAGCCGCAGCTGGAAGCCAGCATAAACTACCTCACCACCAACCAACTGCAGGAACAGGCCATGAGTGACATGGCTGCTAAATATTTAGCACCAGAGAACTGTGTTTCCCTCAATGTGCCTGCGGTGAACAACCCCATCTGGGGAAACATCAGTACTGGCATCAGAAACCAAGAAATAAAAATGCAAAAGATCCTGAAACTACTGGCCTCTGGAATAACAGCATTTGTCAGGTTGGTGGATGGCAAGGACATGTCGGAAGAGCAACAAGGCGCCCTGGCACTCTTCTGCAATGCACAGTTTGAAATAAACTGTTTTAGGAAGAGTGTCATCCGACCTGCCCTAAACCCCAAATTTGCGGAGTGGTGCAAGACCAGCAGCACGCAGACGCCTTCTTTAATGTTTGGGGACAACCTGCCGAAGCAGGTTAAAGACCTCGATGAAGAGGCAAAAGCCGTCGGCCTAATGAAAGCACAGTCCACTGCCAAGACATAGAAACATAGAAACATAGAAAATAGGTGCAGGAGTAGGCCATTCGGCCCTTCGAGCCTGCACCGCCATTCAATGTGATCATGGCTGATCATCCAACTCAGTATCCCGTACCTGCCTTCTCTCCATACCCCCTGATCCCTTTAGCCACAAGTGCCACATCTAACGCCCTCTTAAATATAGCCAATGAACTGGCCTCAACTACCTTCTGTGGCAGAGAATTCCAGAGACTCACCACTCTCTGTGTAAAGAATGTTTTCCTCATTTTGGTCCTAAAGGAATTCCCCCTTATCCTTAGACTGTGGCCCCTTGTTCTGGACTCCCCCAACATCGGGAACAATCTTCCAGCATCTAGCTTGTCCAACCCCTTGTATCCTCGGCGGCAGTACCCCTACGCATCCACCAGCAAACCACGTTACTACAACGAAAGGGCATCAGCTGGTGAAAGCTCCAAGGCCGTACATTCAGGACAAAGGTCTTTTTTAGACCATGGCCCAGAACGGCCTTCATGGATGTACCAACCCCACACCCCAGTGCCTCCACTCCCCAAGAAACAAGGATGGAAGAAACCAACACAGCACCACCGGTAACCATGGAGGTAGGTGGGTCTGGTTTCTTCTGGGTCTGTGTAAGTTCTTCACAGACTGGGGGAAGGTTACACTTGTTTCGAAATGCATGGAGCTCCATAACTTCTGATCTTTTTATACTGCAAAGTATCTAGGGATACAAAATTGAATTTGTTTACCAACTCCTTCTTCTGGTTCAGCATGCATCTAGCCGAACGTTCATGCTTTCACAAAAAGAAAAATTGGAAGGCCATGCGGAACTCTTAAGACTACATACAAAAGGAGTAATTGAGAAAACCAAACACAAATCTCTTGAGTTTGTGTCAAATATCTTCACAAAAAAACAAAAAAGATGGTGGATGTCGCATCATCATTGATTTGACATAACTGAATACTTTTGTGCAGTACACCCACTTCAAAATGGAAACCATTGTTACTGCCAAACAACTAGTGTCCAAGAGATAATTCATGGCTTGCATCGACTAAAAAGATGCATACTATTCAGTACCAATAGAGTAAGATCACCGCAGATATCTGAAATTTAACTGGATGGGGCAGCTCTGGCAGGCTAAAGCGCTGCCTAATGGATTAACATCAGCCCCCAGACCGTTTACTAGTATATTGAAACCAGCCTTGGCGTTTCTCCAGAAACAAAAACATATTGTCATGGCATATCTGGATGACATCTTAATTGTCGGGAAAACTCTGGAATTTGCTAAATTGGCTGTCTCGGCCACCAAGCTCCTATTTCAAAAGTTGGGGTTTATCATCCATCCAGATAAATCCAAGTTAATGCCTTCTATGACAATGGACTACTTGGGGTTCATAATTGACTCTGTTCACACGTCTGTCACTTTGCCAAAGGTCAAAGCAACAGACTTAATAGAGGCATGCAACAGCCTTGTTTGCGTCAGTCAACCATCTATTCGACAAGTAGCCAGCATAATTGGGAAGCTCGTGGCTGCCTTCTCAGCCACACAATTTGGACCCTTACATTACCAATATTTACAGAGGGCCAAGATTGAAGCACTCAAATACCATGCTGGCCATTTTGACAGGCCAATGCAGTTACCAGCCAAAGCAAAATTGGAATTGCAATGGTGGATTAACAATATTCAACATTGCTCTAATGCCATCATAGTCACAAATCCTTCAGTTGTGTTACAAACTGACGCCAGCACTCATGGCTGGGGAGCAACCAATACCACCTCCATTTGTGGTGGTAGATGGAAAGCACTGGGTATCAATCATCTAGAGATGTTGGAAGCATTCCACGGACTTCAGGCTTACTGCTTGGACATGCACCATCTGTATGTTTGCCTACAAATTGATAATACCACCGTGGTGGCATATATTAATTATATGGGTGGAATTAAGTTGATATCTTGTGATGAATTGGTCAATACAATCTGGCACTGGTGCATCGAAAGAAACATTTGGATATCAACAACTTACCTTCCAGGTAAGCTCAATACAGTGGTGGACACCAGGTCACGCAAATTCAATGACAACACCGAATGGATGTTGGACCACCAAGTATTTACTGACATTGTAGCTCGGTATGGAATGGCAGATATCGACCTACTTGCATCCAGACTTAATCACCAGATACCAACATATGTTGCATGAGAACCAGACCCTGGGGCAGTAGCGATGGATTCCTTCTTGCTACACTGGGGGGAATTGTTTTTCTATGCATTTCCCCCCTTCTGCCTCATCAGTCAAGTCTTGCGAAAAATACAACATGAAGCCACGTCGGATATTTTGGTAGTACCTGACTGGCCTACTCAGCCATGGTTTCCTGTGGTACTCGACATGGTCTCGGAACCATGTATTCCAATTTCTAAATGCCCGAGTTTACTGGTTCATCCTGTGACAGGTGAAAGTCACGCATGCCATGACAGAATAAACCTGTTGATTTGCAGGATTTGAAAAGACCACTCCTGGAATTTGGACTGTCGGACCGAACCATGAACATCATCATGGCAGCATGCAGAGAGTCCACCAGGAAACAATACCTCACATATATCAGGAACACCATTTACCATACAGCTACTATTACAAATGTGCTGGAATTTTTCAGCTTACACTTTGATGAAGGCTTGAGCTACAGTGCCATCAACTGTGCCAGGCGTGCCCTATCATTATACCTGGGACAGAGTTTAGGACACCACGGGGTCGGATCTCACCCTGTTGTATCAAAACTTATGAAGGGTATTTTCAACTCTAATCCCCCCAGGCCTAGGTATTCCCAGACATGGGATATTGGTATTGTGTTAACCCTGCTCAGGGATTGGGCAGCAGCTACGTCCCTAACACTAACAAAACTGACATATAAAATGGTAATGCTGATGGCACTTGTAATGGGACAGCGGGTCCAGTCTCTGCACAAACTAAGACTGGACACCATGGTAACATCCAAAAATATGATAACTTTCTATATATTTGAGTTACTTAAACAGAACAGGCCTGGATCATCTGGCCTCAAATTGGAGTTCCTGGCTTACCCCATAGACCTTTGTGTATGTATAGTGAGCCACCTATACATTACATGGAGGTCACCAAAAGTCTCAGGGGCATGGAAATGGCTTTATTAATAAGTCATAAACGTCCTCATAAAAGAGTGACAGTGCAGACCATCTCAAGATGGCTTAGGCAGGTATTAGGTGCTGCAGGGGTAGACACGGATGTTTTAAAATCTCATTCCACCAGGGCTGCAGCTACATCGGCAGCAAGAATGTTGGAAGTTCCCATGGACCACATCCTTGCAACGGCAGGATGGTCTAATGAAAGAACCTTTCAACGGTTTTATAATAAACCCATTGCCAGACCTGAGACATTTGCAGACATGATTTTGAGTTCTCTATTATGATTTCCCCCTGAAGTAGGGGTTATTATTATTTGTTAATAAATGCATCATTGTTTTTCAGCAACCGATTCATGTCTGAATACGTGAACATACTTCCTCCATTGGTTATTATGGAAGTGTGTGAGCATTGACTCATTCCATGGCATGAAATCACAGAGCTTTGAAATCTTCATGTATTCACTCACGTGACTCCGAAATAAAATAGTAAGATTAAACGAGAACTTACCAGTTTTAAGTACGAGTTTCAATTACGTGCCCTCCGCTCCCAACCCTCTATTATAAAGGTCAACTGGTATTTTAGTTTCTCTTATCTTACTATCTTTTGTCAACCCTATTATCTGTGATTTCACACCGCTGCTTTGAAGAATGTCGCACATGCGTGCTGGCAGGGTCTTCACGTAATCCCTCAACATAACTCCTCATAAAATAAAGATCAAACTTCAAACTGGTAAGTTCTCATTTAATCTTACTATTACATTTCACAAATAATGTAACAATTGGAATGGATAATAGGACCAGTTACCATTGCAGGTATAAGCAGTAATGGGAAATTGTAGTCACCTTAAACTGGTGCCATTGTTTCCACATTAAAATAGTGATTGGAAAATTAAGAACAAACTGTAGAGTTCATTGGTGTCCACATAGATTACCTGTTCTTGCAGCCATGGTGGCATGAAATCTGCCAGCTCACAGATTAACTCAGTGAGCCTTTGGTGTTGCAGAGATTCCTCCAGGAAACAACTTGAAATAGTCAACAGTGGCTTGAGGTTTTTCTGGGAGCTTGTGATTAGGGAACCAGGAAGAAAATTGGACACAATTTGCCCAATTTTAACAAGAGAGACTGCAGGATTTCAAACTGAGTCAAAAGTTGAATATAACACACTCCGAGAGGAAGCAGCAAGGCAACCTCCGTGTTTGGTGGAGGAGATCCGTTCAACACTGTGTCATGAACATTTGGCTGTGAAGGCAGAAATCTGTGGGAAGATTAACAAGATTGATGCCCGTATAGAGTGGGTGAATTCCGACCAGAAAGGGATAATCGACAGGCTTGAAACTGACATCAGCCGTAAGTTGGAACCTATTCTTGCTACTTCACAAAAACAAAGCGAGGTTATTCGGGAATTGGAAACTACTGCGGCTTTAAATGTAGAGACAACACACAGGCTGACGGCTGAGGTGGAACGTATCTCCAGGTTACTAGTTAAAGTAACAGAAAAATGTCTAGATTTGGAAGGGTGCTCTAAACGTCAGAACCTAAGGATTGTTGGAGTGAATGAAGGCAAAGAACTTGGTCAAAACCTTCGAGATTTTACGGCTCAACTACTTCAAGACATACTCTCTTTGGATGAAAAACCTAAACTTGACCGGGCTCACACCGCTCAGAGAGCCCAGTCAGACATCACAGCCCCACCAAGACATTTGATCCTAAGGGTGCACAACTGCCATGTTCTAGTGGATATTCTGCAGAAAGTTGCCAACAACAGAAAACTAGGTTTTCAAGGTGAAAACATACGAATCTTCAGAGACTTTCCTTCCAAAGTCGTTAAAAAAAGAGCACTCTTCTCCAAGTCAAGAGCTATTCTGAGGGAAATACCTGACCTCTGATTTGGCCTATTATATACTGCCAAAATGTGAGTTACTTATAAAGGGGTTGAACCCTTCTGTACTGGGATCTGTCAAGGGATAAGTAATACTTTAGAGTTTATACTGTGACGATAATCAATAAGTTTATACTGTGTTTATAATCAATAAGTTGTTATAAATCTACTGACTTAGAGTCGGTTAATATGTCAAACCAGTATTAATAGTGCCGTATGTTAGTTAAATTTCTAAATATTCAACTACTTAGTTAGATCCCACAAAGATACTTAACTTCATGGGAATGTTGATTCCCGGACGGATTTAAATATTTTAAAATATATTTAAGGTTTGTTCTGTTTAGTTTTTATTAACTCCTTAAGGTGCGGAGTTATCTAATGTTATCTATCTTACGGAAGCTTTCATTAACTTAACCACCGTTGGGTGGTATTCACTAGCAGCATTCTTACAGTGGTTGGCAAAAGATTTCATACCCCTTGAAACTTTCCACATTTTATCACGTTACAAGCACAAACGAAAATGTATTTTATTTGGATTTTATGTGATAGACCAACACAAAGTGGCACATAATTGTGAAGTGGAAGGAAAATGATACATGATTTTCAAATTTTATTACAAATAAAAAACTGAAAAGTGTAGCGTGCAAAAATATTCAGCCCCCTTTACTCTGATACCCCTAAATAAAATCCAGTGCAACCAATTGCCTTCAGAAGTCACTTAATTAGTAAATAGAGTCCACTTGTGTATAATCTAATCTCAGTATAAATACAGCTGTTCTGTGAAGGCCTCAGAGGTTTGTTAGAGAACATTAGTGAACAAACAGCATCATGAAGCCCAAGAAACACACCAGACAGGTCAGGGATAACGTTGTGGAGAAGTTTAAAGCAGGGTTAGGTTATAAAAAATATCCCAAGCTTTGAACATCTCACTGTTCAATCCATCATCCGAAAATGCAAAACGCTATGTGTGGCGGAAAACTAACACTGCACATCACCCTGAACACACCATCCCCACTGTGAAACATGGTGGTGGCAGCATCATGCTGTGGGGATGCTTTTCTTCAGCAGGGGTAGGGAAGCTGGTCAGAGTTGATGGGAAGATGGATGGAGCCAAATACAGGGCAATCTTGGAAGAAAACCTGTTAGAGGCTGCAAAAGACTTGTGACTGGGGCGAAGGTTCACCTTCCAGCAGGACAACAACCCTAAACATACAGCCAGAGCTACAATGGAATGGATTAGATCAAAGCATGTTCATGTGTTAGAATGGCCCAATCAAAGTCCAGACCAAAATCCAATTGAGAATCTCTGGCAAGACTTGAAAATTGCTGTTCACAGACACTCTCCATTCAATCTGACCGAGCTTCAGCTATTTTGCAAAGAAGAATGGGCAAAAAATTCAGTCTCATGATGTGCAAAGCTGGTAGAGATATACCCCAAAAGACTTGCAGCTGTAATTGCAGCGAAAGGTGGTTCTACAAAGTATTGACTCAGGGGGGCTGAATACGTTTGCACGCCACACTTTTCAGTTTTTTATTTGTAATAAAATTTGGAAACCATGTATCATTTTCCTTCCACTTCACAATTATGCGTCACTTTGTGTTGGTCTATCACATAACTCCAAATAAAATACATTTACGTTTGTGGTTGTAACGTGACAAAATGTGGAAAGTTCAAGGGGTATGAAAACTTTTGCAAGCCACTGTATATGCTGTAAATTTTGTTGTTTTTCTTCTGCACTTTCTAATTTCTTTATTAAATATCTCTCTATCATTAGTATGCAAACTTAAAGCACACAGTATTTTAGTAAGCAAACTTAAGCACACGGTATTGGGGGTTCAGTATTGATGTGGATACTGAAGTGGCTAGCAGACAGGAAGCAAAGAGTAGGTGTAAACGGGTCCTTTTCAGAATGGCAGGCAGTGACTAGTGGGGTACCACAAGGCTCAGTGCTGGAACCCCAGCTATTTACAATATATATTAATGATCTGGACGAGGGAATTGAATGTAACATCTCCAAGTTTGTGGATGACATGAAGCTGGGGGGCAGTGTTAGCTGTGAGGAGGATGGTAGGAGGATGCAAGGTGACTTGAATAGGTTGGGTGTGGGCAAATGCATGGCAGATGCAGTATAATGTGGATAAATGTGAGGTTATCCACTTTGGTGGCAAAAACAGGAAAGTAGATTATTACCTGAATGGTGGCCGATTAGGAAAAAGGGAGATGCAACGAGACCTGGGTGTCATGGTACACCAGTCATTGAAAGTAGGCACGCAGGAGCAGCAGGCAGTGAAGAAAGCGAATGGTATGTTAGCATTCATAGCAAAAGGATTTGAGTATAGGAGCAGGGAGGTTCTAATGCAGTTGTACAGGGTCTTGTGAGACCACACCTGGAGTATTGCATACAGTTTTGGTCTCCTAATCTGAGGAAATACATTCTTGCCATAGAGGGAGTACAGAGAAGGTTCACCTGGGACTGATTCCTGGGATGTCAGGACATTCATATTGTGAGAGATAGTTTGTGCTCACAATCACTACTCAGAGACTATAGCATGGAAACAAGAGATGCTTTTTATTTGCAAATCTGCAGAATCGGGTGCCTCTCCAAATTGAGACACACCAAAGTCAGAAAAGTAAAGACCCTTTATACACACAATTCTGCTGGCATAACCTCCCCTTCTGGCTCTTCCCAATCAGAGCATTGAGGTGCACGGTCTATAGGTACATCTCCCAGTACCTCCCACATCATACATAGCATGTTCATGATAATGAGCAATTTCTCGACTAGGGTGTGTAAGTAATATTAATTTATTTCATTAAGCATGCCCAGTTGCAATTGACCTGGCCTAGTTTTCTCACCTCCAACTGACCTGTCTCAGTTTTTTTATATCTGAACTAAAGCTAGTCTCTACTGACAAGGGTCCCATTCATCCCTAGTCCCTACTGACAAGGGTCCCATCCATCACCCTCCTTCTACCGTTATACTATGCCATCCATCCTCACTCAAGGACAGTTCTGATAACTTAATCCACAACTGTGTCAGATTCCTCTCCCTGGCCTCTATCAGTTACAATCCTCTTTACAAGTTAGAATCCTCTCCTGAATCCTTACAATAGTGGGGTTTAATCACTTTATCCCTCACAATCCTCCCTTTTTCTTTTGCTACGCATCTATTGATTAAACCTCAAATTCAAGCTCCTTCAGTTCGAATTGAAGTAACATTCTCCTAATCTCCTCTTCCTGTGGATCCTGGACCTTCCCTGGTCGCATTATCATTATTTTCGGTATTGCCCCTTTCTCTCCCATAGGCACTACTACAGCCTGCATCTGACTTATACTCCTTGTAATAAGTTCCTTAAAACAAGGAATACAACAGGGGATAAAGACCAGCCCAGCCAATGCACATAGAAACACAAGTCCCGCTGTTCTCCACCATGTTCCCCCGAGGATGGAATCCCACCATCGGGTTCCCATAATCAAATTCCACTTTTGTATTGGAACATGTGCCAATTTCCGGATTCCTTTTGATATGTCCATTACAGCCTGTCCATTGTCATCGATGTTTAGACAGCAATTAGAGAGGTTGAACTTCCCGCATACCCCTCCTTCTTCTGCCAGGAGGTAATCTAGGGCCAACCGGTTCTGGTATATTGCTGCTCTCATCTGTGTCTGCTGCTTTGCCAGCATCTCCAGTGCCACCGCAGTTTGGTTGGTAATTACTTCCAGTACTGCCTGAAGTCTTATGATCCGGTTTAACATGTATACCGGGGTTCGGTAGCCCCAGGATCCATCCTGTGCCCAAGTGGCTGGTCCATAGTATGAGATGATTCTTGTGGGTGGCCATTCATCATCTTCCCATTCTCCAATGTCTATTTTCCTCTTCTTCCGATATCGGTCGTCAAATACAGGTGTTCCTAGCGACTGCCCTTCTTCGGTGTTTAACAGGAAAAATCCCGGTTGTACCAGTCCAATGAAGCAAGTCCCGCTCCAATTTGTTGGCAACACCGAGTATGCCTTGTGTCCGCATATCCATAACAATCCTTCAGGGGCTGGTCCACTAGAGGTAACCATGTTCCATATATCTCGCAACACCGGGATTTCTTGATAAGGGTTGTTCCCGGTGCAGTTCCATAGTCCAGTCGATTCCATTCCATCAGTGTTCATCCAGATAGTGCAGTTTCTCCCGTCTTTCTTAGTTGGATACCATTTAGGCTCCTCTGGCCACCACACTCGGGACTGATTTGGCCACTGGGTGATGATGCGCTGGCAGGGGCTGCTGCCTACTAGGACGGCATCCTTTACCCAGGGCCTAGAGGTACACTCAGTCCCAACCGGAGCGTCTGTCAGGACCCATTCCAGGGGACCTCGGTCTTGTCCCAACTGTCAGATTCCACTCCATCAGGTCCCATACTTCAACAATGGATCCTCTCCACGGCCACCATGAGCTCATCAGTGGTCTGCCACAGAGCCAACAGTTAGTCACATTCAGGGTTCCAGCTATCCGGAGGGCCAAGTCCACATACAAGTTTTTCCCTCCTTCAGGGATCTCAATCTGCTTCTTTATTTCTTCATACATTGTCTGGTGCAATTGAGGCTGAGTAGATAGGGGAGGGGGAGGCTTGATGACTACTACTTTCGTTAACCTTTGTATTACTTCCTCCTTCACTTTGTCTAATGTCCATCTTAAGGCATGGAAAGGGAGACCTAACTGTCCTATCCTAGTCATACAAACCCATCTCTTCCCCTTTTGGCAGGTAACATGCCCAAACCTCCCTACATATCCCCTATTCTCTACCATATAATACTTCTTTCCCCCGTCCTCACAAATAGTTCTAGTCCTCAGGCTATAGCAAGCATCGTTCACATGGGAATGATAGGTAAATGATCTGGTTGTCTGCCCTCCGTATCTGATAGGATGATAACATTTATCACAGTTATTAATACTTTTTACCATGATTACATGCAGAGCAAACAATACCACAACTGCTCCTTTCATACTGCTAGTTATACATTTATTTTTTTCTAAAAGTTAATGTTAGGGGCTTATTCCCCGGCTTCACCATCCACTGTTCGTCTTTATCAGGAGCGGGTGGGTCAACGGGCCCTCTAATTCGGGTCGCGTGGGTCCACCCTTTTTCTTTTGTTCGTACTGCTGTCTCGGTTGTCAGTAATACTAGGTATTGGCTGGTCCACCTGGGCTGGAGTTTCTCCTCCTTCCAATTCTTGACCAGTACCCAGTCGCCGGCCTTTACAGCATGTATTGGAAAGTCGAGTGGTGGGCTTTGAGCCAATAATCCTTTAGCTTTTAATTCTGTAAGAGAACGAGATACTGCCAGTAAATAGTTCCTTAAGAATACATCACTGCCCTCTATGGTGGGTATTCCTTCTATCTTTCCCAAATAAGGTAACCCAAACAACATTTCATAGGGGGATACTGCTAATTTTACATGGAGTCTCTGTTGTTTCTCTCAAAGCCTTTCTGTTTCCCTACCGCTCCAAACATGGGCTAGACTCCATGTACATATGCTGCTCTTAAAACCTTAATTTCTGCCAACTGAGCTAAGCAAGATTGCAGGCAAGCTTCCAATTTGATTACCTTAAAGCCAAATTCATCCTGATGCATCACTTCAAACCCTGCATACTTGCTATTATGATCCCTTTAACAAGAAACATCCACAAGGAAAACCTTTTTGTCCCCTTCATTCAAAGGCTCTGACTGTAAAACATTTCTCAGATTTCTGTGTCCTTCTTCCTTCATTATTTTCCTTAATGGCATCACAATTTCAACATGCTTACCAATCTAGTCTGAACTGTATTCTGCCATTCCCAATATCATCATCATCTGTCCTACTGTCTAAGGTTTGGGAACTTCAATTATCACTTCAATTTGATCCTGCGCTTTAGCTTTTACTTCTTTATATCTTACTCGTCCAAAATATTCTACCTGCTGCTGACAAAACAACAACTTCTTCCTTGATACTTTATGACCTCCTGTGCCATCTTTTCCAAGATGATTACAATGTCTCTCTCACATTGCTTCTCACTTGTGGAACAAACCAACAAATCATCCACATACTATATCAACACCTTCCAAATCTGCCTTTATCATCTGATTAAAAACACGGGGCTAGTATTTAAAACCCTGCAGCATCCTAGCCTTGGTGTATTTAATACCTCTTCTTTATGTTCACCATTATCTTTATTATTATTATTATTATTATTATTATTATCTTTATTATTATTATTATTATTATTATTATTATTATTATTATTATTATTATTATTATTATTATTATTTCCTGATTACCATATCCGTTTATCTCCCCAACACATCTTATCCATTACCTGTTTCCTTACTAGCCTTTCTTGACCTCTTCCCTGAGATCCCTCCTTCCCTTGTGGACCCCAGTCCTGTCTGGGCTTATATCCAGATTTATTTCACTCGTGATAGGGCATTTGAGGAAACACTCTCCCAAATACATTTATTATTGGCATGGAATTCTCTGGCCCCTGTTTGGCTCTGTCATAGGACTCACTGTATGTCGGTGCATCACTTATTTCAGACTTTTCAACCAGATCTGTTGTTACTGACAATGTTGTCTTTTCTTTTTCACGCTCGTTCTTTTTGAGCTCTTCAAGTTACATTTGCATCATTTTTCTCTGCACCTCTTCCTGCTGGTCTGCAAGTCTTTTTCGTATCTTTGCGATATTTCTCAACCTCATTGGCCAAATGATCACTGAATCATGTTCAGTTTTCAGTCTCCACCTTTTCAGCTTGTTCTCCAGATAGGCTGCTGGATTATTGTCTGAGGGCCTGCCATACCCTCTGCCTGACTGTGACAAACAGCATGCCATTGTTTATTGCATTGTTCACAGCATTTTTATACCAGCCATCTTCAGGAGCTCTGTCAGTTTAGTGGTTCCTATCACTTTCACCAACAGTGCCTTTAAATCTCCCATAGCCAATAATCGTCCCACGTTCACCTCCTCCAAAGCCATAATCAATTTCCTGCACCATCAGGAATATTGGGTAAGGTATTTTTTTTTAGCCCTCTCAGTTTATGAGTGCCCCAAAGGATAATCTGTGTCTGGCCTGCTCTTATCGTTTTAAAACAGTCTCATCAATTTATCCCTCTGCTTCCCACTTTAATCCTTTCTGATATGCCTTCTTTCTCATTCTAACCTCAATTTGTTCACATACACCTTTTGCCTCCACAAAAGCTGTTTGACCCATATAACCATATAACCATATAACAATTACACCACGGAAACAGACCTTCTCGGCCCTTCCAGTCCGTGCCGACCATTTACGTCCTAGTCCCATCTACCTGCACTCAGACCATACCCCTCCATTCCTTTCCCGTTCATATACCTATCCAATTTATTTTTAAATGTTAAAATCGATCCTGCCTCCACCACCTCCACTGGAAGCTCATTCCACACAGCTACCACTCTCTGAGTAAAGAAGTTCCTCCTCATGTTACCCCTAAACTTCTGTCCCTTAATTCTCAAATCATGTCCTCGTGTTTGAATCTTCCCTACTCTCAATGGGAAAAGCTTATCCACGTCAACTCTATCCCTCTCATAATTTTAAAGACCTCTATCAAGTCCCTCTTAACCTTCTGCGCTCCAAAGAATAAAAACTTAACTTGTTCAACCTTTCTCTGTAACTTAGTTGCTTTAACCCAGGCAACATTCTAGTAAATCTCCTCTGTACTCTCTCTATGTTGTTGACATCTTTCCTATAATGTGGCGACCAAAATTGTACACAATACTCCAGAATTGGAGTACAGAATTTCTTACTTCTCAGATAGTTTATCCTACTTTGCAAATGTATTCACCTTTCTTTTAAAATCTTCCACTGACTCCTCCTGATTTATTACTTTTGCACCTGTCGTTACCTCCTTCACACCTGTCATTACCTCTCCTTTCTCTCTAAACTGCCTAAGCACATCTAATTCCTTTGCTCTCCCCTTTCCCACCTTTCCACCTTATCTGTGACATATAATTCATAATTAGCACTTCCATCTTGTCACACATTTATCTTGAAAGTGCCTTCCTTGGGCTACTTCCTCACAACTGTTTCTGAAAATCTCAGCAAACAATCATTACCCTTCTCCAACCAGAATGCTTATCTAAACAAACCACAAAAGCTGGTCATGTTTCAGCAATTAACTTATTTCCAATTATTTCAACCCATTCTCACCACTATTTAGTACTAGCAAAAATTTTCCAAATTAACTTTACTGAAAAGAAATCTATAGAAACATCAGCAAAACCAAGCCACCTACATTTTCCAACTTTCCCCTTTTAATTTGCGATGATACAAAGCGTTGTTCGTTAGCTTACAGCTGTTCGTAACCTCCCTCATTGCTTAGAATTTCTTAAAGGAACAACACACCTACCCTTACAGCATGTGGCCTACAACAAACAAACTTATCACATTTGTGAACTTCCTCATTCATTCAAAATGGTTTTTACACACAAATCATATTCGTTCCATTTTTACTTCAATGAAATTATGCAATTTCCTGCACAGATTAAAGTTTCAAAATTAACATTTATATAATTCTTATTGCTACTCTACCTTCTGCTTTCTATAATATTTTGCACTAACTCCTCATGTACCTGACCAATCTGTATATGAAATTTCCTGAAATTTCTTTGAGGTTTCTGTCAATTTTTGTTCAAAATCTGTTTTTCCACATATAATTTATAGGTTTCTGTAGCTTTAAAAAAAAAAAAAAAAATTGACAGTTGCCTCTTCTATGTCTTTCTGTGTTGCTTCTTCCTTTTTTAACTTTACCCCCGGGGCTTCCTTCTCCCCAAGATTGCCACATTCGCCCCAACGGACTATCAGGCAGAATGTGCGGCTCTTCACCATTGAGCCTTTTTAATTTCCCCCCCGACTCTTACTTTTCCCGTTCCGGTTATTTCCCCCCGGACTCTTACTTTTCCCGTTCCGGTTATCTGTTGTCTTATCGGACTATTCCCATCCGACAGACCCTCGGTCGCCCGGGCAATACTTAATAGATAGTTTTCTTACCCGGGTCCTGTGCACAAGAATCGCTCGACTGTCCCTTGTTTATTTTTCCAACACTCCCTCTTGTTTCCCGAGTCTCTTGTCCAGATATCACTCGCTCAAACCGCTGATGGCAAGCAAGGAGATCAGAGACTGCTGAAATCAGCAGGGTGCACCTTCTCTTCCTTCCGTGCTTCTGCCAAGCGGCCGGAGTGGCGATCGCGGACGAGCCCCCACTTTGTGAGATATAGTTTGTGCTCACAATTACTACTCAGAGACTATAGCGTGGAAACAAGAGATGCTTTCTATTTGCAAATCTGCAGAATCGGGTGCCTCTCCAAATTGAGACACACCGAAGTCAGAAAAGTAAAGACCCTTTATACACACAATTCTGCTGACATAACCTCCCCTTCTGGCTCTTCCCAATCAGAGCACTGAGGTGCACAGTCTATAGGTACATCCCCCAGTACCTCCCACATCATACATAGCATGTTCATGATAATGAGCAATTTCTCGACTAGGGGTGTGTAAGTAATATTCATTTATTTCATTAAGCATGCCCAGTTGCAATTGACCTGGCCTAGTTTTCTCACCTCCAACTGACCTGTCTCAGTTTTTTTATATCTGAACTAAAGCTAGTCTCTACTGACAAGGGTCCCATTCATCCTTATTCCCTACTGACAAGGGTCCCATCCATCACCCTCCTTCTACCACTATACTATGCCATCCATCCTCACTCAAGGACAGTTCTGGTAACTTCATCCACAGCTGTGTCAGAATCCTCTCCCTGGCCTCTATCGGTTAGAATCCTCTTTACAAGTTAGAATCCTCTCCTGAATCCTTACAATAGTGGGGTTTAATCACTTTATCCCTCACAATATGAAGAAAGACTGGATAGACATGATTTGTACTCGCTAGAATTTAGAAGATTGGGGGGGGGGGGGGGGGATCTTATAGAAACTTACAAAATTCTTAAGGGGTTGGACAGGCTAGATGCAGGAAGATTGTTCCCGATGTTGGGGAAGTCCAGAACAAGGGGTCACAGTTTAAGGATAAAGGGGAAGTCTTTTAGGACCGAGATAAGAAAATCATTTTTCACACAGAGAGTGGTGAATCTATGGAATTCTCTGCCACAGAAGGTAGTTGAGGCCAGTTAATTGGCTATGTTTAAGAGGGAATTAGATGTGGCCCATGAGGCTAAAGGGATCAGGTGGTATGGAGAGAAGGCTGGGACAGGATACTGAGTTGAATGATCAGCCATGATCATATTGAACGGCGGTGCAGGCTCGAAGTGCCGATTGGCCTACTCCTGCACCTGTTTTATGTTTCTATGTTTCTACTAATGCACATTTTTTCTTGGAGATATCTCTGGGGATAGGGGAAATGGGGATAGGGCTCACCCACCCGGCATTTAAAGGAAACATTTCAAATAATGTGTTGGACCATTTAAATCAAAAGAGACCATGTAAGCTTTAAAATGCAAGATGACATAGCTAGGAAAATAGGAGGAATCACATTTTGTAGTTGGAATGTGAGGGGCGTTAATGAGATAATTAAAAGTGGTAAAATATTATACAATTTCAGAAGCTGGTCAGCATAATTTGATGATTGGGGGAGATTTAAATTGTGTATTAGATCAATATTTGGATATATCTTCACTTCAAAGGAAAAGTAAATCAAAATCAAGTGACCTTTTAAACACCTATATAAACAACACAAACATTAGAGACGTTTGGAGGATTGGCAATCCGTCTGGAAGGGAATACTCTTTTTATTCAGGTGTTCATAAAGTTTATACACGAATTGACTATTTCTTGGTTGATGGCAAACGTATCCCTTTTACCTACACCCAAAAATATAACAACATTATTATTTCGGATCACTGTCCTCTTACATTTTCAGTAAAATTGGAAGGAATGTATAATAAACAACCGTTTTGGAGATTTAATCCACAAATACTAGCTGAGGCAAGTTGTTGTGACTATTTGAAGCTACAGATTAATATGTTTTTTGAGACAAACGACACCCCCGGTATTTCTCCATCTTTGCTGTGGGAAACTTTTTAAGCCTATGTCAGCGGTTGTATTAACGCATACCAAGCTTTTAAAAATAAGAAAAATAAAACCGAACAATTGGAATTAGAAAAATAGATACATTTTCTGCACTTATTACTTACTTTCTATTAAATTTAAAATTTAAATTAAACCAGATTCTCTCAGCAAAAATTATTAGGGTATTTCAATATACTAACCAATTTTTTTTTAAATTTGGTGATAAACCACACAAGCTACTGGCACGCCAACTCCACAAATTAGAGAATGACCATACGACACACTAAATTAGATCAGAAAAAGGAGATTTGCTTACACTGCCTAAAGATATCAATTAAAGATTCTTACAATTCTATCAAACACTATATTCATCAAAAACAACAGTCTATTCTGCAAAGATGAAAAGCTTTCTTGAGAATTGCAATCTCCCATCTCTTAATGAGGGGGGAACAGGATGAATTAGGCACAGAGATAACAACAAAATACATTGTGGAGACTATTAAATCATTGAAAAGTGGAAAAACTCTTGGCCCGGATGGGCTTAATATTGAATTTTATAAAAAATGTAATGATTTAATTTCTCCACGCTTACAAGCCCTTTACATTCAAGCATTTAAAGAACAGACTTTACCACAAACTCTTGCTGAATCAACTATTACATTAATTCCAAAAAAAGATAAAAATATCGAGGAGCCTGGATCCTATAGGGCAATAGCCCTTTT
Organism: Raja brachyura; assembly: GCA_963514005.1. The sequence continues at coordinate 61,675,510 of OY740782.1, read as the reverse complement.
AAATATGGATAAGACTTTGGCTCATAGATTAAAGGGCCTGTCCCACTTACGTGTCCTTGGCAGGCAAATTACGTAACCTCATGGTCGCATTGAGCCGTGAAGGTCCCGCGAAGGTCGCGTGTGACTTCATTCAACCGCACAGCCATCAGGAGCGCGTGACATCATTTTAAGATGGAGGGAAAATGCTGGAGTAATTCAGCGGGAACGGCAGCATCTCTGGAGAGAAGCAATGGGTGATGTTTCAGGTCAAGACCCTTCTTAAGTCTGAAAGAAGGGTCTTGACCCAAATCGTCACCCATTCCTTCTCTCCAGAGATGCTGCCGGTTCTGCTGAGTTACTCCTGCATTTTGTGTCTATCTTCAATTTTCTTGGCCCCATTCTGGGAGTAGAAGTGGGGGCGGACCGGATCCACAACAGCCGTGAGCCCCAGGCCGAGCTCGGTGATTGTTTGCCTGCTTCTGCTCCTGTTAGAGGTGAGACATTGCGTCGCGCCAGGGTCTTGGACCTGTCCCACTTTGGCCGTCAGTTTCGCGACAGGCCGTTGGCGCGCAAAGATTTTGTTCGCTACAAAAATTTCGGAGCCCCGCGCGATGTTGCATACAACTACATACCCCTCCGCGCTTCTCAGTGGGACTGGCCCCGCGCGGCCATACGATGCCCATGCGCCTCAACGTGACCATGAGATTGTGTAATTTGCATGCCAAGGACACGTAAGTGGGGAAGGCCCTTAAGCCTAGTTATCGGTAAACTAATACATCCAGATCAAACAGGGTTTATACCTAAATGACACTCGTTTTATAATTTGAGATGTTTGTTTAACATAATATATTCGCAGAGAATGCCAAAGGAAGATCTAACAATTATTTCTCTAAATGCAGAAAAAGCTTTTGGACATGTGGAATGGTCTTATCTTTTCACAGATTGGAAAAATTTTAATTGGGAGAACATTTTACTTTGTGGGTGAAGCTTTTATATACTAATCCGACAGCAAGAATACTAACAAATCAAATGCTTTCACCTAAATTTTATTGATATAGGGGTGACAGACAAGGATGTGCTCTTTCTCCAATGTTATTTGCTTTAGCCATATAACCCCTTGCTGAGAGTATCAGGTCACATTCAGGCATTTTTGGATATAATACCAAATATACCTCCAATACATTTTTGGTATATGCAGATGATGTAATTTTATACATTACTAATCCCCAAGTTAGTATTGCAAATGTTTAAAACATTATAGAATAATTTGGTTCTTTTTCTGGATACAGAATAAATTGGAACAAAAGTGAAATCATGCCAATAAAAGAACAAGACCCTTCTCAACTCCAACAATTTCCTTTTAGAATCGTTACTGAAAAGTTCAGATATCTTGGAATTTACGTGGCTAGAAAGTATTCCTCTTTGTTTAAAATAAACTTCCCACCATTAAAGAAAATGGAGGATTAGCTCTACCTAATTTTCTTTTTTATTACTGGGCAACTAATATTAAAAATATAACTTTCTGGTTGGACGATACATGTCAACATGTAAATTGGTTAAAAATGGAGAGGGAAGATTGTTTGCCTTTTTGTATAGGCTCGATCCTCCTATCTCCAATACATTTGAATAAGTCAACGTATGAGCAAAATCCGATAATACATAGTACTATCCGTATCTGGAAACAGCTGAAAATTCAGTCTTGCAAATAATGCCTCGTTTAAACCGTCTACTTTAGATGTAGTGTTTGTTCAAAGGAAGAACCTGGGAATCAATACTGTGGGAGACCTCTATAAGAAGGGGACTCCATCTTCTTTTCAAGAACTACAGGAGAAATATGACTTGAATGCCAATAATTTTTTTAGATACTTTCAAGTCCGAGATCACGCGAAAACATATACACAAGACTGTCCTCTTATGGGTCCAGATATATTAGACGATTGTTTGAATTGACATGCCAAGACAAGTAAGTTGATATCTTAAATTTATAACACTCTTCTAAATATCGACATCCCACCCTCTGAGATTTATAGGCGAGCATGAAAGGATGAGCTGGGTTCACCCCTTTCGAAAGATATATGGGAGGAAAGCCTACAATACATACACTACTGTTCTTTAAATGCCATGCATTGCCTGATACAATTTAAAGTATTGCATATGTTATACTACTCAAAGACCTAATTGAACAAGATCTTCCCAACTGTTTCTCCTCTTTGTGATAAATGTCACTTTCAAAAGCCACCCTAACTCACTCTTTTGTATCCTGTATACAAATACAAAACTTCTGGACGAAAATATTCAATATCATTTCTAAAACACTTAAAATTCAATTGGGACCAGATTCAAAACTAATAATATTAGGAATGTCAGCGGGCTGCCCTAATCTAACGATATCTCAAAGACGCTTCCTTGACTATGGTTTAATAACTGCGAAAAAACGTATACATAAATTCTGGGAAATGATAACAGTCATATAGAAAAAATAAGGCTTGTCATTGCTGACAAACCAGATCAATTTTCCAAAATATGGTCTCCTTTTATTGAATTTCTTCAACAACATAATGCTTGAACACAAACTCAAAACCGATGCTAGGGTCGGGTGAGTGGGCGTATGGAAGGGCAGTGGGATATATCTCCGCTTCTTTCACTTCTTCGTTAGTTCTGGAGTGTTTCTTTTTTCTTTTTCGTGTCTTTCTCGAAATTCTTTATTTTCTTTTTCTTTTCTTCTTTCTTTCCCTTTTTTACTTTTTCCTTTTTTCCAATTTATTTATTAGTTTATAAAATGTTAAAATTGAAGCATTATGAAAATTGGTTAACTGTTCCGTCGATTACTTTCTCTTTGTACAATTGCTTCTAATAAAATCAATATTAAAAATAAATAAATAAATAAATAAATAAATAAATAAATAAATAAATAAATAAATAAATAAATTGAATGTGCATGAATTAAATGCAAAATAAGTTATAATCAAATGCGTACGGAAAGATAAACTATAAATGTTTGTCTTTGGGTTGACAGTGTGGCTCCTCTTTTATTCGACATTCATATTTTTCTCGGAATTTCTGTGTCTATTTAGAGTAATGCATGATGACAAATGCATTTAAATGGGATTGCATTCAAATTAGTTACAGGAAAACTGAATTTAAATTATTTTCTCAGCAAAGTGCCTGAGCTCATTAAGAACATTTCTTCTACATGGGTAAAGATAATCCAATTAGCTACTTTCTCTTGGTACTTCCTCAACTATTGCTCTGAATCATCACTGCAACCATATAAATGCAGGTTTGGGCAGCCAGTAGGTGTTTTGAGGAGGATCTGACGAAACAGGGAATACTTCCTGTGCTGCTGTTGAAAGGTGTTATGGGCCTGTCCCACTGTACGAGGTAATTCAAGAGTTCTAGATTGGAATTAGGTATCACAGCTCCCAATGATGGTGAGGGGGGAAAGATTTAATAGGAACATGACTTCTTCACACAGAGGTTTGTGTGTGTATGCAATGAGCTGCTGGAGGAGGTAGTTGAGGCAGGTAGTATTGCATCATTTAAGAAACATTTGGACAGGTGCATGGACAGCACAGGTTTAGAGGGATATGGGCCAAATGCAGGCAGATGGGACTAGTGTAAATGGTACATGCTGCTCGGTGTGGGCAAGTTGATCTGAAGGGCCTGTTTCCACACTGAATGACTAGATGACTCTATGTTTGTACCAAAACATCATACCCAAAAAATCATTGCTTAAGCTTTGTAAACACAGAAGGCGCCATTCTCATAAGAGAAAATGGTAAGTGTGCCTCTATAATTTAATTCCACGTTGAATGTCATTTTCATATCATTATCCATCAAAATGCAGACCTGAGCAAACAGTTGCCTGTTCTCCTGAACAAGTTCACTAGATAACTTGATAACTTGAAATCAGAAAACTAATGTTCAGAAGCAACCAATGATCAACTATTTACTCATGAATCTAAATAGTAAAACAAAATGCTCCGTCACATGAATATTAATATTCATCTGTTGCATCATCACAAATATATTGTGCCAGAGGAAATAACATAATTCACATGTGACCATTATTGTGGCAATGTTCAAAACAATATTCTGCAAATCATTGCCTCTCACATTCCAGAAAACATTTTTGCTATTTTTTTTCCACAATGCTAACTGTTGAAAAGAAACAGAACATTTTACGCTATGGTTAGTACACTGTCAGAATGTATCATTATTTTAAAAAAGCACACGTTTAATGCTGATCTACGAGATGAATTTGCACTTATCCTTGGTGTTATCTCAGTGGGAACTAATAGAGAGAAACCTGCTCCACCCATCCCTTCAAAGACTTTTGTGACAAGCTGACAAATATTTTTGGGGGAATGGGTGAACAGATTTCAACCATTATATTGTTAAGAATATGTTGATAGCCCACAAAGCCATGCTCCTGGCGTTCTCAGAAGTCAAAGCTGTTAACTCATTGAAAGCTCAAGAAACTCTGAAAATACTAATGCTTACCTTTACGGCTATTTCTCTCTATTTAAGTGAATGGAGCATTGCCTTGTAAATGGTAGAACATTTCTGGATACTTATGCCTCATCTCCAGACTCCATCAGATAACAATGCCATTGATCAACATTTTTTTTGTTGAATATTTTTTATTAGAAGTATAAGTACAGGTATAAGTACAAGTATAAGTACATATAAAAACAACGTTCTTGATAAAGAGATAGGTAATAATTACCATGTTTTCTTATATATACTTCTAAACATTTTATTGTAGTTTTTTTTATATAATGAAAAGTAGGAAAGTGTGAAAAATGATTAACATAAAGATAGTTATAAAATAACCAAAAGAAAAAAGTAAATAAAATGACAGTGGTATATTATACAAACAGTATTTATATAATAATATATCCGTGATCAATAATGTATTATTCTTCGTCTAAACCTTCGTTCAGGTCTCGATCAGGTCTACAAACCGAATCATATTGATCCCTTAAGATATTCAAGGAATAGAGACCAAATCACATTAAATTGGTCTAACTTGCCTAAAAGGGCAAGTCTTATTCTTTCCAAGTGTAAAGTCTCCGCCATTCCTGAAATCCACAATTTGATTGTAGGGGGTATGGGGCCTTTCCAAAATTGTAAAATTAATTTTTTACCAATTATTAAACTATAATCTATGAAAGTTCTTTGTGCTGTCGTGAGTAATTGATCCCTTTCTAATATTCCCAATATTATTAATTTTGGGTCTGGAACTAGATTCTTATTTACAACATTCGAGATTACCTTAAATATTTCCAACCAAAAATTCGTAACTTTTATACAAGTCGTAAAAGAATGTGTTAAATTAGCATCTGGGTATTGGCATTTGTCACATATAGGAGATACATTAGAAAATATTCTATGTAATTTAGATTTTGAAAAATGCAATCTATGTAAAACTTTGAATTGTATCAGAGAGTGTCTAGAATTTAATGAACAATTATGTATATATCGTAAACTTTCATCCCAGATATCAGATTTGATTGTTTCACCTATTTCATTTTCCCATAGTTGTCTGTACTTTTCAGTATTAGGTATATCATTTTCTAATAAAATATTATAAATGTATGTTATTAATTTTTCCGTGTTTGGGTGTTTATTTAAGCATTCATCTAGAATTACCGTCTTTCTCTTTTTATATTCCTGTGCAGTTGTTTTAATGTAGTCAGTTATTTGTAGATATCTGAAGTAATGTTTAGAGTGTAGTCCATATATTTCCTGTATTTCTTTAAATGAAAAGAATTGTCCCTGTAAAGGTCACTGATCTTATTAATTCCTTGATTTTTCCATTGTAAGAATCCTAAATTTTCCAGGGATGGTTTAAAACTTACATTATTAACAATGGGAAGAACTAATGGGATATCTTCTAGTTTTAATGTTCTTTTTAACTGTCTCCAAATATTAATTCCACTATTAATTATTGGGTTTTCTCGATAAGTTTTCTTAAATATTTTAATTTTAGAAAATAATATGGAACTGATTTCATACGGTAAGCAGTCTTCCTTTTCCATAAGTAACCAGTTTGGATTTTCATCAAGTTCCACCCACCAAAAGTTCATATTCTTAATATTAACTGACCAGTAATAAAATATAAAATTAGGTAATGTTAAACCTCCATTAATTTTCGATTTGCATAAATATTTTTTATTTATTCTATGGCTCCTATAGTCCCAAACAAAATTATTGACTATAGAGTCAACCTTTTTAAAAAAAATCTTAGAAAGATATATCGGGATCATTTGAAATAAATATAATAATTGTGGGAGAAAAATCATTTTTATCGCATTAATTCTACCTATCATTGAGATAGGTAGAGTTCTCCAATATAAAATATTCTTAGATAATTTATTTAGTATAGGTAAAAAAGTATATTTAAATAAAGAATCATATTTTTTTGTAACGTGAATTCCTAAGTACTTAATCTGTTCATTAACAATCTTAAAAGGAAATTGTTTTAATATAGTTAAATTATCTTGTGTTAATGGCATAAGTTCACTTTTATTCCAATTGATTCTATATCCAGAAAACGAGCCAAATTGAGTTATTAAATTCAATAAATTAGGTATGCTAATTTCAGGTTTTTTAATATATAATAGTACGTCATCTGCATATAGAGAAATTTTATTTCTTGTTTCGTTAGTTTCATATCCACAAATTTTGGGGTGTAATCTTACCCGAGTGGCTAATGGTTCTATAGCCAACGCAAATAATAATGGTGATAGGGGACAACCTTGTCTACATCCTCGAAATAAATTAAATTTGGTGGATATCATTTGGTTAGTTAAGATTCTAGCAGTTAGATTAGTATATAGTAATTTGATCCATTTTATAAACTTGTCTCCCAAATTTAACTTTTCCATAACCCCAAACAAATATGGCCATTCAACTTGGTCAAAAGCTTTCTCTGCATTTAACGATATTATTACTAAGTCTTTAATATAACTCCTTTTCGAGTATATAATATTAAACAATCGTCTCAAGTTAAATGATGAGTATCGTTTAGGTATAAATCCTGTTTGATCCGGGTGTATTATTTTATTAATCACTACACTTAATCTTTTAGCTAATATTTTAGTTAATATCTTTTGATCCGTAGTTAAGAGAGCAATAGTTCTATATGATCCCGGATCATCTTGGTCTTTATCCATTTTTGGTATGAGTGTTATAATGGATTCGTTTAGTGTTTCTGGTAAACTCTGTTGCGCATATATATATTCGTAAAGTGTCTTCAAATAAGGTGTTATCAGATCCTTGTATGATTTATAAAATTCCGAACCAATACCATCTGGCCCTGGAGTTTTCCCGTTTTTTAATGATATAATAGAATCCTCAATTTCTTTAACTGTTATTTCAGCATTTAATAGTTTTGTATCATCTACATCCGATCCTATTAGATTACAGTCATTTAAGAATGTATTAATTCCTATCTGATTTTCAGTCATTTTGGATGAATATAAATCTTTATAAAATTGTAAAAATCTCTCATTAATATCGTTATTTTGTGTTAAGAATTCACCATTTTCTGATTTAATCCGATGTATTATTTTTTCTCCCTCTATTTTTCGTAATTGGCGAGCCAGTAATTTTTGTGGTTTGTCCCCAAATTCAAATTGTATTTGTTTTGTGTATTGATATAATTTAACCACTTGGTCAGCATATATCTTATTTAATTTATATTTTAATGCAGTAATTTTATTATGTGTTATCATTGTAGGGTTGAGAGCATTTTCTATATCTAATTGTTTTATCTCCGTTTCCAGAATATTTTGTTCCTTCCGCTTTTCTTTGTTGTAAAATGCTTGTGAAGATATCATAATTCCACGAGTAAAAGCCTTAAAAGTTTCCCATAGTAGGGATGGAGATATTTCTGGTTTATCGTTTATTTCAAAAAAAGTCTTAATCTGCTTTATAATATATTCATTAGTTGATTTATCCTTCAAAATTTGTGGATTAAGTCTCCATTGTCCTCGTATTTTCATGTTATCATTAAATTTAATATTAAATGTTAATGGAGCGTGATCTGAAATAATGATACTGTGGTATTTAGAGTTATAGATGTATGGAATAAGCTTTATATCTACAAGGAAATAGTCAATTCTAGAATATGCTTTATGTACCGAGGAGTAAAATGAATAATCTCGTCCTGTTGGGTGTTCCATTCTCCAAACATCTCTAACTTTACTAGTATCAATGTACGCATTTATTAAATCACTGGAGTGTGATTTAAATTTCCTCTGTCCTGATGATCTATCTAAATAAGGATCTAAAGTACAATTTAAATCTCCTCCAATTATTAAATTATGTTGTGCATGATCAGGAATTGTATTAAATATTTTCTTTTAAAAAATTGGACTGTCAAAATTTGGGCCATATATATTGGCTAATATTACTTTTTGAGCATATAATTCTCCCGTTACAATAATAAATCTTCCATCTTTATCAATTATAGTTGATGTATGCTTGAATAAAGTACCTTTACGTATCAGTATTGCTACGCCTCTAGATTTATGAGTAAAAGAGGAATGATATATTTTGTCAATCAATTTAGCTTTTAATCTATGCTCGGCATCTTTTTTTAAATGTGTCTCTTGAAGAAACATAACATCAATTTTAAGTGCTTGCAAATGTGCCAATACTTTGCCCCTTTTAATAGGTTCATTAAGACCTTTAACATTCCAACTGCCAAAGATTATTCTCTCATTCCCCCAATTCTTTTTTAAGTCCTGCATTTTATTTAAGGTGGTCTATAATGGTTCACATGTCTCAGTTCGACATACCCGACCTTACCCCCGAACTCCGGATGGACGAGTTTCAAGATTTTCAAATATCTCGCACGGATATATCTTTTCTGATTACGAGTCCACTGTGATGTAAAAAAATAAAAACATGAGGTAATATAAAAAAACAGAAGATAGGAAAAAGGGTTAGTAAATAGTGAAAAGTAAGGAAAAACTACAGCTATTAGTTAACTACAGCTAAAACTACAGCTACAGGTGCAGTTAGTGAAAGCCATACTAGCATGGCTAGCCATCTACAGACTTCCAGTGTAGATGATGTTAACTCGCCAGCTCCATAAGTCCTTAAAGTTATTGTCTTACAAAAGGTATTTTAACGGGAATATATAATTCTAAAATGTTTCATCAATCCTATAACATATTTAAATGCAAAGATTAAGGAAATCTTAACTATTATTGGTATAATCAAATGTATGATCTTAGGAAATATATTTACTAATTACTATTTATTTTAATTTTATGTAGATTAGTATTAATTATTGATGAGTAAATTATATGTATGTGGGAAGTAATAAGAACGTTACTTATACCTAAGCCTTAGTGATTAGTATTTATTATTGTTTTAGTTAGTAACAGTACTACCGGTTAGGTTTTAGTATATTAGTATTTTATTATGTATTAATTATTTCTATTAGTATTGTTATTAGTCTAATTAATAATATCCATAAGAGAAAGTCCAGTCCACTCTTTGATGTAGGGACCCAGTCCACTCATTTCTTCATCTTTCTTGATTGTAGCCAGACTATAACCAGTCCATATTCCGGTAATCCTTTAAACCAAATGCAAACATACAGTTTATTCATTAATATATTTCAAAGGTGAAATATTATTCAGTCTTCTTCTTGATTCTTAATCCTCTGCGCAAAGTCCAGTGCATTTTGTGGGTTCTTGAAGAAATGATCTTGATTGTCATAGGTCACCCTCAAGGTAGCGGGGTATCTCAGAGTATACCTTACATCCTTCAATTCTCTCAGAATTCTTTTAGTCTCCCTGAATGCGTTTCGTTTCTTGGCAACTTCAGCAGGATAATCTCGGTAAATACTGATTCGTGCTCCTTCAAAAGTAAGATTTTTACTTCTTACAATCTTACCCATCATTTCTTCCAGTTCGTAATCATTCTGTACTTTTAAAATCATTTGTCTTGGGGGAGCACCAGATCCTGTAAAACGCTTCTTTACCCTATGAGCACGAGCCAGTAAGGATTTCTGATCCAAGGCTAAAACTTGTTGCAGTAAATCTGCTGTAAATCCTCGTGGGTTATTCCGCTCCATGCCTTCCGGAATACCCACAATTCTAAGATTCGACCTTCTTTGGTAGCCTTCCAACTCCGTGCATTTTTCTGTTATCTTGTCCAGAAGTTCAGATAAGCGTTGTATATCTCTGTCTGAGTCCCGAGCCGATGCTTCGGCTAAGTCTTTAATAATGCTTATATCTGTCGAATGTAAATTTAATGCTGCTTCAACTTCAGACAGCTTGTCCTTCACCAGGGTTTCGATTTTAATTTTCATCTGTTTGTTCTGCTCTTTTAACTTGTCCGTAATCTCTTTTTTCAGTGCTTGAGCAGATTCAGTGATTTCAGTCTTCAAGTCTTTTATTTCAGTTTTCAAATCTTTCACTTCTTCATTAATTTTTTCAACTTCTTCCTTAATATTCAACTTTTTCATATCTTTCTTTAAATTAAATAGTTCGGTTTTGATACTTGCCATCTCTTTTTCAATAAGAGTTTTCAATCCTTCCATCTCCAGTTTCGTTTTAACTTCTTCAGCTCCAGAAGTTTTTTTCCTGCAATGTCTTCCTGGGATCGGGTTCTACCCCAGACCGAGGCTTCAGAACGGCCTACCGCGTCCCGAGTGGTCGGTAGCCGGGTTTTCAGTTTTTCTTCTGGGGTCCGTTGCATGTCGCAGGGCGCAGGGCTGATAACGTCAGTCACCAATTCTGTACTAATCAGTACTGAGATTTCAGACGGCAAGTAAGTCTTTTTTCAGCGTTTTTTACCCCGTTTTCTTCAACATTCTTATGGAGCTGGGTGGCAGGGCGTCTTCACCATATGATGGCGCCACCGGAAGTCGCCATTGATCAACATTTTGAGACTTCTCTGTTCTTAGAAACCCCAAAGATGTAGACATAACATGGGGAAGTCAATGAGAAATGATACCGTTTGGATTACTCTATCCAAGAGCCAGCACCACCCTGGTGGCTCATGATACAACCTGCTGTGCTGAATCAGTTTATGATTCACTATAGCATCAGTAGAATTACAAAATCTTTCAATTATACAGTATGTTTCAAAGTTGGCAATACAAAAAACAAATTTGTGGAAAGATAAACAGTGGCATGGATGAAAAGTACATCAATAGACTACTTTTAGACTTTAGAAATACAGCATGGAAACAGCTCCTTTAGCCCAGTGAGACCGTGCCGACCAGCGAACTTCACACACCAGCACTATGCTACGTAGTATGGACAATTTACAATTTTTACTGAAACCAATTAACCTACAAACCTGTATGCCTTTGCAGCGTGGAAGAAAACCAGTGCACCTGAAGAAAACCCATGCAGTCACAGGGACAACGTACAAACTCCCAAAGACACCACCCAAAGTCAGGATCAAAGCCGGGACTTTGGCACTGTAAGGCAGCAACTCTATTGTTGTGCCACTGTGCCACTGATAGTTTAACAAAAAAGGATGAAGAATCATGTTTATTGCTCTATTGCTTGGACTATAACAGAGAATTGGTGGTGACACCCTGGAAGTCAGTGCTAGATCTAATTTTTTTCATGATATATGCAAAAATGCTTCAGCAGAGGTGATACAAGATATAGTATTGGAATTTGATAATGAGATAAAATAAAGAATTAGCAAACAGAAATCAAAGTTCCAAAGTACCACAAAGGCCTAAATATTCTGAATGCTGTAAATCTGAAATCAAAATAGAAGATGTCGATAACACTCAGCATGTCAGGAAGCAATGGTGGAGAGAGAAACAGAATTGATATTTCAGCTTCATTTCTTTAATATGTTGTTATATGCGGATGATCAGCCATGATCACATTAATGATCCCATTAAATGGCATAACGGGCCGAATGGCCTACTCCTGCACCTATTGTCTATTGTCTATCGTCTATTGTTGTCTAAACTTTGGAATAGGACCAGTAATTAAGTCACTTTTACAAGAAGAGTACTATAGTTCTATTAATGGACCAGGTCCTTGACTCAAACACCTAAATGGTGCTTCTTCCTGAAACTGAGTACACTGACAGCCAATTTGGGTGTAACAACAAGACAATGAAGTTTGTGTCAAATATCATCAATCTAACAACATTATTCATTCATATCTCAGACCCACAGTGTGAAAAGATATGTGATTAATTAACTAACGTGCTGAGCCACCAACACATTTATAAAGTGTTAGTTACCAGCATTTTAAGTAGTTGCAATTGATGTGATAAGAATACACCTTGGAAACCCTGATCCTGGGTAAGTATGTCGCACTCTACTGCGCTGCACAGATCATCTCGATTGTCTTTACATTGATCATTTCCTCCTCTTACATAACAGATCAATTGCTGTACAAATCCAGGAGATGACCTAGATTGGCAATTAGTAGCTTGTGGACGCCAGCAAAAAAGATTTGTTTTCAACTTCATCTAATCAAACAATTAGATCACAACAGCTAGAGCACCTGCATCTGACTTACATTTGAAAACCTGCTCTTTTTGTACAATTAAAAAGTTGCAAGAAATACACCGAACATAGAAAGGTATAACAAAAATAGTAATTACTCAGATGAGGCCCAACACATTCCCTCTATATTCATTGCCTTTGGTGAATCTTACATATACTCACAACTATTCCATGTGTCAAGATTCTGACAATTCAATGAAACTGGATTTTTGGTGACCAGCCTAGACACCCTTCCTGAGTCGTCTCACTGGTCCATCTGATGATGACTGAACCCTCATTATAATAGACAATAAGGGGAGGAATTATGTCCATTATTGCCCATTGTCAGCTATAACTGAGCAAGGGAGTAAATATTAACTAGTATTATTTAATATAATAGTAAATGTTAACCCTAGGCCAGGTGGGAAGAAGTGTGGTGCTGGGGGTGAAAGCAGGGGGAATTCACAGGCCCCTGGTCCCACACCCGGTGCACCAGGGACGGGCCCAGTACTCACATCGCCGTCTTGCTGCTCGCTCTCAACGCTCCCGCAAGATCACGTGGCACCAGCACATTAGGTAACCTGGCAGAAGCAGGGGGGGGGGGGGGGGAATCAGTGTAACAGGAGCCTCATGAAATTACCAAGCAACTGAGCAATCCATTGCCAGGGCGACGCAGGTGCAGTGGCGTGCGAGGTGTCTGCATCCAACACCCAGGGATCTTGCAAACCCGTGCCCAATGCTACATTTTTGCAGAGTGATTTACTGCTCGCTCTCTCCCTACTGCTGCCTTTCCGCTGCCCAATGTTGCATTTTGTGTCGCTCGCCAACCACCTCCATGAATGGATGGCATGGTTCACTCTAACCAAAATCCTTTATAAAGAGGTCCGTAATAACAAGGGAACAAGAGTTGATTGTATCTTCATGGCTGAGAATTTTGCTGTAAACAATTGTAATTCCGTTTTTCCATCATTCCAATACTACTACCATGCCTGTGTTACCCATTACAACTGTAAACATCAATAAGCTTTTTTTCCTTCTCGAGGCTGCCTTTGATGTTTGATACCATTTTTTATCTTACAAAGTGAGAACGTTAAAATTGCAATCCGTGGACAAATATAACTTCCAAGTGCTGCAAGTTACACTTTACTTCAACTAAATTTCACATAGGTTTCAATTTCAATCTTCCAAAACAGTTTCAAATGAAATACATATTTAAAATGGGATACATTTGAAGTGGAAATCTCAGACTTAAAAACAAAATTCCATCACCTCAGTTCAAAAGTAGCTTGTTCCCATTATTGACATCATTTTCAAAAAATATCAATGTTCCACAAATGTTCCACAAATAAACCTTTTAACTGTCTTTCTTGAGACATTTATCTCAATTTTTCATTTGACTACTTCATCTGAGGACAGAACATAGATATTAGGTGACATTCTCCCGTTCTCTTTCCATTCTGACAGTTTGTACAGTTTACATAGCCTTGTTCTTCAAGGTTATAGCAGGATGCTATACTTCTGAACATTTTCTGGCGGGATGTAGGAATGGATATTCACAGTTCCCTAAAGATGGCAGGATATATGAATTTGACAGTACAGAAAGCCTGCAAGATACTTTTCCTTATGGCATATCTGGTCAAGACGTTTATGTACTTCTTGCGTATGGCGTGCACAGCCTAAAGTTGTAGATCAATGGTAGATATCCAGGCCAGAACTCTCTGTGAGAAAAAGTGTTTCCTCATCTCCGTTCTAAATGGCTTACTCCTTATTCTTAAACTGTGGCCCCTGGTTCTGGACTCCCCCAACATCGGGAACATGTTTCCTGCCTCTAGCATGTCCAAACCCTTAACAATCTTATATGTTTCAATGGCTTCCGTGGATGGCTTTGGTGCCACCAGGGAAAAGCCTCAGTGAGCAGTCATTCACGATGTGCGGGATGGTCTGGTCTGGATGTCCACAGTCGCAAGCAGGAGAAGTTTATGTTAGAAATCTATAAAACACTCGCTAAAGTTGGAGTATAATTCTAGTCAACAATCTACTGTGTGGAGATGAATGCACAAGAGAGTGTGCAGAGATTTATCAGGAGGTGAAAGTAAATCCAAAGGGTTTCTACAGCTATATTAATAGCAAAAGGATAACAAGGGATAAAATTGGTCCTTTGGAGAGACCGAGTGGACAGCTATCTGCAGAGCCAAAAGAGATGGGGGAGATATTGAACAATTTCTTTTCTTCGGTATTCACCAAGGAGAAGGATATTGAATTATGTGAGGTAAGGGAAACTAGTAGAGTAGCTATGGATACTATGAGTTTCAAAGTAAAATAAGTACTGGCACTTTTGAGAAATATAAAAGTGGATAAGTCTCCAGGTCCTGACAGGATATTCCCTAGGACATTGAGGGAAGTTAGTGTAGAAATAGCCGGGGCTATGACAGAAATATTTCAAATGTCATTAGAAACGGAAATAGTCCCCGAGGATTGGCGTACTGCGCATGTTGTTCCATTGTTTAAAAAGGGTTCTAAAAGTAAACCTAGTAATTATAGACCGGTTAGTTTGACTTCAGTGGTGGGCAAATTAATGGAAAAGATACTTAGAGATAATATATATAAGTATCTGGATAAAGAGGGTCTAATTAGGAACAGTCAACATGGATTTATGCCTGGAAGGTCATGTTTGACTAATTTTTTGAAGAGGTTACTAGGGAAATTGACAAGGGTAAAGCAGTGGATGTTGTCTATATGGACTTCAGTAAGGCCTTTGACAAGGTTCCTCATGGAAGGTTGGTTAAGAAGGTTCAACTGTTGGGTATAAATGCAGGAATAGCAAGATGGATTCAACAGTGGCTGAATGGGAGAAGCCAGAGAGTAATGGTGGATGGCTGTTTGTCGGGTTGGAGGCAGGTGACTAGTGGGGTGCCTCAGGGATCTGTGTTGGGTCCTTTGTTGTTTGTCATGTACATCAATGATCTGGATGAAGGGGTGGTAAATTGGATTAGTAAGTATGCAGATGATACCAAGATAGGGGGTGTTGTGGATAATGAAGAGGATTTCCAAAGTCTACAGAGTGATTTAGGCCAGTTGGAAAAATGGGCTGAAAGATGGCAGATGGAGTTTAATGCTGATAAATGTGAGATGCTACACCTTGGCAGGACAAATCAAAATAGGACGTACATGGTAAACGGTAGGGAATTGAAGAATACAGTTGAACAGAGGGATCTGGGAATAACCGTGCATAGTTCCTTGAAGGTGGAATCTCATATAGATAGGGTGGTAAAGAAAGCTTTTGGTATGCTAGCCTTTATAAATCAGAGCATTGAGTATAGAAGCTGGGATGTAATGTTAAAATTGTACAAGGCGTTGGTGAGACCAAATCTGGAGTATGGTGTACAATTTTGGTCGCCCAATTATAGGAAGGATGTCAACAAAATAGAGAGGGTACAGAGGAGATTTACTAGAATGTTGCCTGGGTTTCAACAGCTAAGTTACAGAGATAGGTTAAATAAGTTAGATCTTTATTCTCTGGAGCGCAGAAGGTTAAGGGGGGACTTGATAGAGGTCTTTAAAATGATGAGAGGGATAGACAGAGTTAATGTGCACAAGCTTTTCCCTTTGAGAATAGGGAAGATTCAAACATGAGGACATGACTTTAGAATTATGGGACAGAGGTTTAGGGGTAACATGAGGGGGAACTTCTTTACTCAGAGAGTGGTAGCGGTGTGGAACGAGCTTCCAGTGGAAGTGGTGGCGGCAAGTTCGTTGGTATCATTTAAAAATAAATTGGATAGGCATATGGATGAGAAGGGTATGGAGGGTTATGGTATGAGTGCAGGCAGGTGGGACTAAGGGAAAAAAGTTGTTCGGCACGGACTTGAAGGGCCGAGATGGCCTGTTTCCGTGCTGTAATTGTTATATGGTTATATGGTTATATGGTTATTAGGACTGGAGAATTATACAGATTATGAGAGATTAACAAATAGAGGACAGACACAAAATGCTGGAGTAAGTCAGCAGGACAGGCAGCATCTCGGGAAAGAAGGATTGGGTGACGTTTCATGTGGAGACCCTTCTTCGAGGATGGTGTCCTTTGGAACAAACCAGACTGAGAGGACAACCCAGACTAAGTGGATATTTAATTGCATATAAAATTACAAGAATCACTGTAAGGGAAAACAAGAAAGACTTCTTTCTATTGGCAGACAGTTTGAAAACTGAGTTTATTTGCAGATGGATTGGTAGTTGCAAGCAGAAACTCTCGCTACAATCAAAATGTGAAACTTAATGGATAAAGGTTGTTAGTTGATTAACTCTGTAATCACATTTAAAAATGCAATTAAAAGTTTAGGAGATGTGCTGCTTTAAAATGCAATGAATGAGCACTGAAGAGCTATAAATTATGAGGATACTGACTGGGCACTCAGAATTAGGAATAAGCTAAATAGTACTATTTTAGGACGGCATGGATAAAAAGAACAGAATAACCTCCTCTAATGTCTTAAATGGCTATGATTCTGTGACTTAATGTTCCATGGAACCTAATTGAAGGACTGAGAATCATCTTCAACCATATTCTTTTCTCATCATTAGCTACTGACAGGTTTTTTTCACTGAATATTTTTTCAAAACTCTTTCTCAAAGCAGTAACTAGTGGTAACTTGGACAATACATGTGAAATAATGATTTATTCACTCTCTCCAGTCAAAAATAAAGGAATTACAAACCTACTTTAAATTATTAGCATTTTTTTAATGATGCAAAATCCTTTGCCCATTGTCTTGGGGGAGAGAGTAATGAGTTTCTTCATGATTTATATAAAAATAAAGCTAAAAGGTTTTAAATTAAGCTACATATATGTGACATTGACCCCTGAAGTTTAAAAGTAAAATGTAAAAACCAGAAACTGCAGATGCTTGTTTACAAAAATGTATAGGTAGGTATGTCACAAAACTTACCTTTAGCGGCACTGCAGTTCTGCCACTCCCCGTGTGTGCGCCTTTGGTGCATTTCAGAGGGGGGTGGGTTTAAAATGACGGTTTTCTCCAGACAATTCAAATCGATCCATCTCAGGGGATTTCGTTGCTAAAGAGAAATCGCTCCGACATTTGTTTTATGAAGGTATTTTTAATCTACGTAGATCATTTATTAGCAAGAGTAATTTAAAAATCATCTTCTAAAGCCGTGAAAGCTGACAACGGAATGGATTTTACATAGGGGACAAAAGAAGGTACACATTTTTACATAAAAACGTGGTTCTTAGGAAGCCTTTAATCAAATTTTCATGTTGCGAAAAGGGGATAAAAAATATATATGAACTGGCAGTATTTTTCCTGCCGGCTGTGGGTTAAATTCACCGCAAACCACAACGTTCCAATCCACCGCGTTCCACTAAAACCCACTAGCAAGTTGATTTAAATGGCCATTAATTTACGGGAATTAAACACTAAATTCCTTCCATTTAGCCTAAAAGTTCATGAAAATGAGATTTAAAAATCATGTTATATTGTGAATTCTTGTGTGAGTTATTTGGACAATTAGGCAATTTAAAAATGTTTATCTTTTCTTAAGAAATGTATAGATGTTTAGATCTAGTAATTGAATCTTGTAATTAGCTACAATTAGGTAACTAACTAATTATATGCTTTAATTTCAGGTCATCCAAGTAAGATTGTTTCATATTTGTTTCAGAATGCTTCAATCTATAATGACTGAAAATTTCATTGAGTTCTCTTAATTTTTAAGAAAGTTATGGGCTTTTGACTGTCCTTGATCACAGTTTTTGAGTTAAGTCAATGGAAAGGCAATGGGGAACAAGATGCTAATTTCCGAGTATGAAAATGGCCACAACTTTTTTAATACTGAAGATATGAAAGTGAATTAGGTGTCAAATTAAACTTTTTATGCTTTACCTGATGGATAAATTGCAGAGTTGATTTTTAAAATCTCAAAATGTTGTAACATTGCTAGTATAGGGACATCTAAAAATAACAATTTAATTTTAAGCAAATAGAAAATTGCTGGAGGAACTTTATGGATCAAGCAACATTGGTTTAGGACCATTTATCAGATTGATGGACAGATAAGATTTTGGATCAGTAATTCTCAAACAAACACATTTCTCGGTAACTCATCATGGCAATTAATGGCAATTAATACAGCAAGGAAACAGGTCCTTCATCCCAAGTTGCTCATGCCGACCAACATATCCCATCTACTCTAGTACCTCCTGCCTGTGTTTGGCCCATATCCTGCTAAAATTATCCTATCCATGTATTTGTCCAAATGTTTCTTAAATGTTGCGATAGTACTTGCCACATCTACCTTCTCCAGCAGCTAATTCCATATACCTACAACCTTTCGTGTAAAAAGGTTGCCCCTCAGGTTCCTTTTAAATCGCCCCCCCCCATTTTAAACTAATGTCCTCTGGTTCTTGATTCCCCTACTCGGGAGAAAAGACTACCCTACTTTTACCGATCTATTCCTCTTATGATCTTATACACCTCTATAAGATCACCCCTCATCCTTCTGCACTACAACGAATAAAGTCCTAGCCTACTCAATCTATCCCTACAGCTCAGGCCCTCAAGTCCTGGCAACATGCTCATACACCTTGTTTATACCTTACCAGCTTAACAACATATTTCCTACCAATGTAGTTTCACCGATGTCTTGTGCAACTATAACATAACATCCTAACTTCTTGACTCAGCATCATAACTGATGAAGACAACTGTAGCCTGACCTCCCAATTTCTATACTCAATAGCCTGACTGATGAAGGTACTATGTGCATGCACTCCTAGATCCTGAAGATAGACACAAAAACCTGGAGTAACTCAGCGGGTGAGGCGGCATCTCTGGAGAAATGGAATAGGTGACGTTTTGGGTCAACAACCTTCTTCAGATCCCTCTGCTCGACATCACTCCCAAGAGCCCTGCCATTCTCTGTGTTGGTCCTGCCATGGGTTGGCTTCCCAAATTACAACACCTCACACATATCTGTATTAAACTCCATTAACCAGTGAAATGTATCTGAAACCACAAAAAATTCTGAAGCACAATGTTCACAATAAAAATAAAATATTTAATGCTCATTTTGCTGGGCAAATCACATCAAAAGAGAGATCACAGTTTAAAAGAAACCTCATGACGCATAGTTATAACAGTTATCCAAGTGTATACTTAAGATATTTTTTTTAAATATTTTGCATTGTATCTGTCTCTCCCTATCTGCATGGATCCCTATCCCATCCTATCTCCCCATCTCCCTCTCTTCTGCATGGTTCACTTCTCAGCAGACATTACATTATATGAAGCTCTCTTAGGGAGTAATTGCAGTTCATTGCTTGTTTTTGTAAAACAGTAAGTGTAAAATTACTGTGAAATAGAAAAGGTCAAATCATCTCTATCCATGGAATCTACATCGTACTTGCTTGCTTGATCATTGTGAGCAAAGCCTAACATCCTACTGAAAGCAATACATCTCCTCAAGTTTTAATTGCAATTTTAAATGCAGTTGCAGAGCTAATTAGTAGACTGGCTTTATTAATTAAAATTCAAGATCTAATTTAAATTTAAATGTTAATAATTCAGCTTTTGTGCAAGCGTAACTACATCCTGTCACTCATCAGTAATCAGTAATTTATTTCTCATTAGGTGGATTGCGTTTTGTTATGAGTGTTTACCTAACAGTTTCCTTTCAGTGAGGACTGTACAATTACGACATTTTTAAATACATTTTTATCTGGCGTTAAGATGCAGTGCAAGTTTATGGTGCATATTGTATTCCTAAGAATTACTTAGCTATCAAAGTCATTACTATGGAGGTAAATTAAAGGTAATATTTTTCCATGATTACAATCTGAATGAATTTTGCAAAAAAAACTGTCTAGTGATGCAAATGATCATCATAATTATCTTTTTAGAAAGCATAATAATAATGGTTAAGGAGTCGCCCTTGCTAAGCAGGAAACTAATTATAGGACAATAACTATCAAAATAAACATCTTAAAATGTAATCAAATCATTCCCAAATGGGAAGTGGCAATACTAAATCATTATACAAGAAATGACACCAATGCATATTTCGATAAACTCAAATAAGTTAATGATGTTTGATTTTTTACCGGTGAATTGAAAGGAAATTTTTCCTGTTAATTAACATATATTTGGATGGGCACAAATTGCTGAAGTAACTCAGCGGGACAGGCAGCAACTTTGGGTGAAGGAATGGGTGATATTTCATGTCAAGACCCTTCTTCACTCGAGATGCTGCCTGTCCCGCTGAGTTACTCCAGCATTTTGTGTCTATCTTTGGGGTAAACCAGCAGTTCCATCCGACACATATATTTGGATATTATGTTGCATTTCTGCAATGGGACGATTTTAGATCTTAAGTTTATAGAGACTCTCTGAAGTTCCTAAATTTCCTTTCCAAAGTTTTACATGCTCTGTAATTGGATACATGTAAAATGAAGATTTAAAAATGTTTGCATTTGTTGTGGCAAAGACAGCCATTATACAACTACTGTATGAGCAAGTTGAGTTCTTGAATTGCAGCAATCAATATTGCTTGTATCACTGTGGGCTACGCACAGTGGGTCATTTAAAGGTCATGTCATTATATTTGACTCAGGTATAAGGAAGAAGCACTGAGTGCATAGTAAACCAACCTCATACATTCTGGATAAACTAACACTGGAAGATAAAGTGGGGAAAAATTTGTAAGAGAGCTCAGAGATCAATCCTTTGATAAAGAATTGTCGTGAACATTTGACAGAAAATGAGCATGTTGTTCACTCAGAAATATTATACTGGTCATGATAGAAATGTAAGTTCTTTTTGTTCTTTGTGTTAATCAGAAGACAGTTACTTTCTCAGTTTTTCTTCAGCAGTCATTTTTATCTCATAGGATAAAATATGTATCTTTTCCAATTTGAGATATTTTTAAAGACAGAAGGAGGCTTGAAGTTTGATAATGTTTATATCACCAAATAATTGGCAACACACTGGGTGTCTTGTTATTATGAACATACTAAAATCAGGAAAATTGAGTCTAAAGTTTAGTTATTGTCATGTGTGATGTGCATTCAATAGTTTGAAACTGTTACATTTCCTACTTTGTTCTTTCTTGTCTGCAGCAATGCAGAAACCAACATTTGCATCCCAGGGGAAGGAAGAACTGAGCCAATCAAGAGAATCAAATGTTAAATTTCTGAATGCTGTTAATCACACAATTAGACCTTAATTCTTTGATTAATTGGTCAATACGTCATTGTCAACAAATTAGAAAAATCCTTCAATAAACCTTCCCAAGTGATCACTGCTATAGTTGATACTTAGTATCCATTAATGCAGATCTCCATTGAGGGTGGTTACATTGAGACAGGGTGGGAATGTTGGTGAAAGGTTGGAAAAGCAAAAAGACACCAGTTTGCCGTTTAGTTTGAAATGGTCTTACAGATCCAAGTTATAAGTGCAGAAATTTATGGGATTTGAGAAGATTTGTTTGAGGTCTATAAAATATTGGAACTATTAAATTCAATTTGCATATCTGTCAGAAAAGACCACACCATCTATTTTGTAAGCATGCAACCAGTTTAGAGGTTTCTTTACAGAATATTTCCAGCTTGCGCTGCAATGGAAGATGAATTGTAAGTCCTCCATGGGTAATTAGATAAGCTATGGCCTTCATTCACTCAGCACTACATCTTACTGAGAAATGCTGTACAGAGGGGCATTGTCCTGTAACTCCATGACTAGTGGCAGCTGAGACACGTTTCCGCAGTGTATTTTGGGGAAGAGTGGAAGATACTCTTTTCTTTAGTTATCTCCCACTGTTCACAGGAAGCTAGTTAAATAAATGGTTGACAAAATGAATAGAATTATGTGTTGCTAGCATCAGATAATAAAAGCGCAGAAAGGGAGTTGTGTTAGTTCTAAATTGAATATTAATGAGTTGGGGTGATTGATCTATTTATTGCTTGTTCAATGAGTGTAAATTCACAAGGGTGAAAGCAGGCTTTCACTTCGCCATTGGGTTAGTTCCCTGCCCAATACCTACAGTTTCTTGATCTCCAGGTCTTTGGCTCCAACTGCTGGCATGTCATCAACCATTTTGCTTTCTCAATCCTTACCCACTACAATCTCACTCCCTCTGAAGGCACAGCCCTCTACTCACTCGTCAACAATCCCAACATTGCCATTAAACCCCCCCGCTGAGGGAGGTGCCATTATAGTCTGCAGGCTGACGTCTACTGTGTTGAGGCCAGCACTAGCTCTCTGATGGCTTCTCATACCTGCCCCTTGGCCATGATTTCACAGATGAATACCAGGCCATCATCTCTCAGATTATGACCGATGTCACCACCTCTGGCGAGATGCCCTCCACAGCCTCCAACCTTATAGTTCCCCAACCTTGCACTACCCACTTCCATCTCTTCCCCAAAATCCGCAAACAGATTATTGGATAAATTACAACCTAATTGTATAAACATTGACTTCTCCAACATTTGGGGGACTATACCAAACACCCCCTCTCCCCTTTCTCTCCCATAAACTACCCAATTTCCTCCTCTTCCCTCTCCATACCTTACACCTATCTGTCACCTCCCTTTCCCCTCCACATACATTCCTTCCTCTAACTACACAATTCACAACATCAAACATCTAGCTTCACAATTTGCATCTATCTAATCCTTTTGTATTACACCTTGTGTGTATTCATCTCTGGCCTCGGTAATACCCACCCTTCAAAATATAAACCTTCTCCTGCGTTCCTGTTCTCTGTCCTGCCCACAACTCTTCTACCTTTCTTACCCCTCACGCCTGCAATCGGTCTGGAAATGGGTCCCAACCCAAAACATATTCTCTAGGGATGGGAGAGAAACATGTTCTGCCTGATCCGCTGAATGACTCCAGCATTTTTTGTCTCTCCTTGGTAAACCAACATCTGCACTTTATTGTTTCTGTAAATCGTGGTCAGAATAGAGGCAAAATAAAGCAGAGGATTCATGCGTTCACAAGGCCTTTTTTGACCATTTCTGTATTTCTGTTTAAGAAGACACAGGCTGCTAGCTGGTGCCTGGAAGACTAGGTCCCAGATCAGTGCTTCAGATAAGAAAGGTCTAAGTATCTCTGCAATTGTTAGTATGTATGATAATCTTGCAGAGGACCTCCAAGGTATTGTAAATGCATGATTTTGATTGGATTGCTGCAAATGAATTGTAAATAATGTAAATAATGTTGCAAGGCAGTTTCCCTGCTGTATGTTGATTGGCAAAAGTGTTAAGCCCTGGCAGAATTGTTTTGTGTTCCAGGGGAAATATTGCATTATTCAGGTGACTAGCTTCCTTCCAGAAGCTTCTGTAAGAAACATTGTTTAAGACTCTCTGTAATTGGGTTGGGGGATTGTCAATAATGTATTGATGTGATTGGTATGTATGATTGGATTGTTTGGGGACCACCCCTATGTAGTTTGGCCCCTCAAGGTTCGTGGACCTATAAAAGATAGCCCCATTTTAGATTGGAGTCAATCTCCTGGAAGGGCACTAGTCAGTGTTTTTACTGAACTAGACTGGGGGGGGGGGGGGGGGGGGGGTAAGCTTTAGGAGCGTATTTACATTTCTACTCTATGGCTTTCATTCAGATACATAGATACATAGAACATAGGTGCAGGATTAGGCATTTCAGCCCTTCAAGCCAGCACCACTATTCAGTGATCATGGCTGATCATCCGCAATCAGTACCCTGTTCCTGCCTTCCCCCCATACTCCTTGATTCCGCTAGCCCAATGAGCTCTATCTCACTCTCTTTTGAATGCATCCAGTGAATCTGCCTCCACTGCCTGAGGCACAGAATTCCACAAATTCCCAACTCTCTGCGTGAAAAAGTTTTTCTTCATCTCAGTTCTAAATGACCTACCCCTTATTCTTAAACTGTGGCCGCTGATTCAGGACTTCCCCTACATCCGGAACATGTTTCCTGCATTTAGCGTGTCCAATCCCTTAAAAATGTTTATATGATTTGATAAGATCCCTTCACATCCTTCTTAATTCCAGTGAATACAAGCCCAGTCGCTCCATTCTTTCATCATATAATGGTCCCACCCTCCTGGGAATTAACCTTGTGAACATACGCTGCACTCCCACAATAGCAAGAATGTCCTTCCTTAAATTAGGAGACCAAAATTGCATACAAGGTGTGGTCTCACCAGAGCCCTGTACAACTTCAGAAGGACCTCGTTGCTCTGATACGCAACTCCTCTCGTTATGAAGGCCAACATGCCATCAGGTTACTTCGCTGCCTGTTGTACTTCTATGCTTACTTTCAGTGATTGATGTACTAGGACACCCAAGTCTCATTGTACTTCCCCTTTTCCTAATCTGACACCATTTAGATAATAATCTGTCTTTCCGTTCTTGCCTCCAAAGTGGATAACCTCACATTTATCCATATTATACTGCATCTAACGTGAATCTGCCCATTCACCCAACCTATCCAAGTCACTCTGCACCCTCATAGCATCCTCTTCACAGTTCACTCTGCCACCCAGCTTTGTGTCATCTGCAAAATTGCTAATGTTACTTTTAATCCTTTCATCTAAATCATTAATGTATGTTGTAAATAGCTGCGGTCCCAGCACTGAGCCTTGCGGCACCCACTAGTCACTTCCTGCCATTCTGAAAGGACTCGTTAATCCTTACAACTTGTTTCCTGTCTGCTGACCAATTTTTTATCCATGTCAATACCCTACCCCCAATACCATGTGCTCTACTTTTGCCCACCAATATCCTGTGTGGGAGCTTATCAAAAGCTTTCTGGAAGTCCAGGTACACTACATCCACTGGCTCTTCTTTGTCCATTTTACCAGTTACATTCTCAAAAAATTCCAAAAGATTTTCCAAGCGTGATTTTCCCTTCAAAAATCGATGCACACTTAGGCTGATCCTGTAACTGCTAACCAAATGCGCCACTATTACATCATTGATAATCGACTCCAGCATCTTCCCCACCACCGATGTCACGCTGTAATTCCCTGCTTTCTCTCTCCCTCTATACTTGAAACATTTGGTGCCCTCCAATCCACAGGAACTGATCGAGAATCCATAAAACATTGTAAAATGCTCACCAATGCATCCACAATTACTAGAGCCATCTCCTTGAGTACCCTGGGATCAGTGATGTGCAGTGAGATCAATGGCTGGGGAGGCACTGACTAGTATCAGTGGCCCGGCCCTCTCTGTGTTGATCACCATGTCTCCCCAGGGAGAGAGAGGGGTGGAGGCTGTGTGCATGAAGCACGGCGACTGGAGGGGCGGGAGCATTGCCCCGGGACTGTGAGGGAACGAACCACCTCTCCCCCTTCTCCATTCCCGCTCACACCCCCCTCCCCGTCTACCCCTTCCTTCCCCCTCCACTCCTCTACTTTCTCTCCACCCCTCCCTCCCCCCTCCACCTTGGGTAGATCTACCCTAGCCGAGAAAACATTACTCCAGCGCGTGGCCCCCTTAGGCGCGGGGCCCGATTGGGAGTTCTCAGCGGCCCAGAGCCTCCGAATCCACCGCTACAAATTAACGAATCAACCTACCAGTCAGCACCGCCAACGGTGGAATCCAGTGCTGCTCCGCCGCTGCTGAAGCTAGCTAATGTGGAGGGAGAGTCAGGTAGCGTCAATGACATGGGCTGAGCCTATGTAATTGACGCTTGCTCTCCCTCCACTGGGCTAAAGACACGCCCCCTGAGTGAGGCAGATGTGATTGCTGCCTCGCCTGGTGCTTTTTCATTTCAGTTTTATGACAAGACCAGCTAGCCTAAATTTAATATATTTATACGTGAAATAAGCTACCTGGACTATGGAAGGCGAGGACATGTAATGAAGGGGTTTACAAACATTACATTGGTGACAAACATAGAGATAGTAACAGGTACACGCTTATTGCCTGTGCTCCATCCAGTTTCTGAGGGGTTGCACAATTAGAGGGGAGGCTCAGCTCGTCGCTGCCTCACCTCTCATCTCTCCCTGTATTTGCAGCGGAGCTGTGCAAATTTGGCGATTTTTACTATAAAAAATGATCAGGCAATAAGAAATGACATTTATAACACAGATCAGTGGAAAAATCTTTATATTTATTTTATTATTATTTTTCTTTACTTTTCTTAACAGCTATTTTCATTGGGATTATGACAGGTGTGGCTCTGTCTCCCCTGACCGCACGCCCCTGCCTGGGATGCAGAACATCAGTTCCCGGGGATTTATCAGCCATTAGTTTACCCAACACCATTTCCTGACTAATGTGAATTTCCTTGAGGGTATACAAAAGGCTGGAGAAACTCAGCGGGTGCAGCTTATATGCAGCTAAGAATTTCCTTGAGTTCCTCTGCATCCTAGGTCCTCTGTCCCCTAGTACATCTGGGAGATTGTGTCTTCCTTAGTGAAGACCGAACCAAAGTACCTGTTCAACTTGTCTGCCATTTCATTGTTCCCCATAATAAATTCACCTGTTTCTGTCTTCAAGGGACCCACATTTGCCTTAACTATTTTTTTTCTCTTCACATACCTAAATAAGTTTTTACTCTCCTCCTTTATATTCTTGGCTAGCAAACCTTCATACTTCATCTTTTCTCCCCGTATTGCCTTTTTAGTTATCTTCTGTTGATCTTTAAAAAATGTCCCATCCTCTGGTTTCCCGCTCATCTTTGCCATGTTATACGTCTTCTCTATTATTTTTATACTGTCTTTGACTTTCCTTGTCAGCCACTGTCGCTTCTTACTCCCCTTAGAATCTTTCTTCCTCTGGACTGAAATGACCCTGCATCTTCTGGATAATTCCCAGTAAAAACACGTCATCCCTGTTAGGGTCCCTTTCCTGTCAACATAGTCCCCTTTGTTCAACTCCAATACAGACACTTCTGATTTTACCTTCTCCTTCTCAAATTGTAGATTAAAACTTATCATGTTATGGTCACTAATGGTTCCTATGCCTTGAGTTCCCTTATCAAATCCAGTTCATTATGCAACACTAAATCCAGAATTCCTCTAAGAATCCATCTAGGAGGCCCTCTACAAACTCCCTTTCTTGTGGTCCAGTACCAACCTGATTTTTTCAGTCTACCTGCATGTTGAAATCGCCCATAAACTCCGTAGCATTACCTTTGTTATATGTTAATTTTAACTCCTGACGCAACTTGCACCCTATCTTCAGGCTACTGTTTGGGGGCCTATAGATAACTCTCATTGGCGTATTTTTACCTTTACAAGTTCTGTTCTATCCACAATGAGTCTACATCTTCTAATTCTATGTCACCCCTCGCAGGGGACTGAATTCCATTCCTTACCAACAGAGCCACCCCACCCACTCTGCCCACCTGTCTGTCTTTTCGATGGGTTGTATATCCCTGAATATTCAGCTCTGATCCTCTTGCAGCCACGTCTCTGTAATTCCCACAACATCATACTTACCAACTCTAACTGAGCCTCAAGCTCATCCAATTTATTTCTTATAATTTGCGCGTTCATATATAACACTTTTAATTTGGTATTCACCACCCCTCTCACACCAGTTCCTATTTCACCTGACCTTACTCTCTTATCCCTTCTTGACCTTTCCATCCTATTAATTTGGGTGTCCTTCGTAACCTTTCCTGTACTCTCTTTCGCATTAACTCCATCCTTCTACTCCCAATTTGTCAACTCCTCCCCCCACTATTTAGTTTAATCCCACCCGTGTAGCACTAGCAAACCTGCCTGCCAGAATGTTGGTCCCCCTCCAGTTAGTGGTCCAGTGAATGTCAATGTATGCTGAAAGAACAATACTTCAATTTCTGACTTGGCACCTTACACCCTCTGGACAAGATTGAATTTGAATTCAATTCAACATTGATTTTCAGAAAATCAAACCTTGTACCTTTGCTTCTCGGGCATCTCAGGTTTTATTTGTTTCCACCTATTTACACCTTCTACAGGAATACCTTTTTATTATTCATTAGGCTTTATTGCTCTTTTTGAGCTGGTACAGCCATTAATTGTATCATTTTTCCCCCCTGGAATTTGGTTTATCAACATCTTTTAGTCTGTCTGCTCTTCGTCTCTCACTTAAAATTTATTTCAGTTCAACCTTATTCTACAAATGAAAGGTGAATGACTAGAAACATGAACAATGTTTCTATCCCCACAGTTGTTGCCTGGTCAATTATCAGAGAATTCTTTGTTTTTACTTAGATTACCAACAGCTGAAAGATTTTGCTTTTATTTTGCAAGTTGGCAAGATCACTCTGCTGTCCCGATGTTTGTCAGTATCTGCACTGTTTCTATACACAAAATGCTGGAGTAACTCAGTGGAACAGGCAGCATCTCTGGAGAGAAGGAATGGGTCCCATTTGTTCTCTCCAGAGATGTTTGCCTGCCCCACTGAGGTTACTCCAGCATTTTGTGCCTATCTTTGGTGTAAACCAACATCTGCAGATCCTTTCTACACATCTGCTCTGCTTCTTAATGCTCATTACTAAATCGTTGAAGATGGCAGTTGAGAAAGACTTTTATCACTGCAAGTTGGCAGGCAGGCAGGCAGATTTGCAGTGATATTGAGCTAATGATGCAAAACTGAGATGAGTGAGTGCATGGATTTCCATAGTTTATTTTAGTTCATTATTGGCACATGTACCAAGGTACACTGAAAAGCTTTTTGGTGCATACTATCCAGTCAGTGAAAAGACAATACATGATTACAATCAAGCCGTCCATAGTGTATACATGCATGATATAAAAGGTATAATGCTTAATGCAAGATAAAGTCCGGTGATGTCTGAATAAAGATAGTTCGAAGGTCCCCAATATGATAGATGGGAGGTTAGGACCACACTCTAGCTGATGAGAGGATGGTTCAGTTGCCTGATAACAGCTAGGAAGAAACTGTCCCTGAATCTGGATGTTTGCTTTTTCAGACCTCTGTACCTCTTGCCTGATGTGAAAGGGAAGAAGAGGGAGTGACTGTGGTGAGACTGGTCTTTGGTTATGCTGATGGCCTTGCCGAGGCAGCGTGGTGTGGATGGAGTCAATGGAAGGAACGTTGTTTTGCGTTTTTCCATGACCATCATAATAATGTTGGGTGAATACCTAAAGGAATAAAACTAAAATCTGATTTTACCTATCTTCTACATAATCATAGCAATTGATCAAGGCAGAAATATTGCTCCACACTACATCCGTGAATAGGTTCTGTTGAAAGAGAAAAATATGCTGCAACAAAGGCAAGTGACTGAGAACCTAACCACATATACAGTGAAGTCATGAATGTAGAGTAATATTGAATTGCCTCATCTTCAACCCATTCATTTTACCCATTAATTTCAGACGTTTGGACCATCAGTATAAAAGCAGTGGCGGATGAGAGACTTTGAGTTTAAAAACAATTTGGAAACAGGGACTCGAGTTTAACTTGAGTTTAAAAACAGGTCATGAACAGAGGCCACAGGTGTTTGTACAAGAGCACAAAAAAACAGGACGTGAGGAGTTTATGGTAAGTGTGACTTTTGAGAGAGTGCTCGGAGTCGGGGAGAGAATCTGTCAGTTTGGGGAGCATCTGGTTGGCACTTAAATCTTTATTCTGTCTCTCAGGGTAAATACAGTATATTCTTGATAGTAAGGGAATAAAATGGAAGGGCAAAATAACCTGCTTTGTAATATAATTGTAAGTAATATACATTAACGATGGCTGATGGATGTTGTGATAGATCAAGGGATTAGGCAAGTGATGAGACAAGTGATGGACAAGTGATGGGAAAAGTGATGGGTCCTGTGGAAGCTTCTGTCCAACACTGTGGTCCAGAGCAAGATCATAAGAACATAAGTGATAGGAACAGAATTAGGCCATTTGGCCCATCGTCTACAATCATAGCTGATCTACCTCTCCCTACGAACCTCATTCTCCTGCCTTCTCCCCATAACCTCTGACACCCGTACTAATGAATAATCTATCTATCTCTGCCTTAAATAAATACACTGATGGCCACCACAAACTTCTATGGCAGATTCACCACCCTCTAACTAAAGAAATTCCTCCTAATCTCCTTCCTAAAAGAACATCTAATTCTGAGGCTATGACTAGTCCTAGACTCTCCCACTAGTGGAATCATTCTCTCCACATCCACTCTTTCCAAGCCTTTCACTATTCTATACATTTCAATGAGGTCCCCCCCTCCATCTTCTAAACTCCAGCGAGTACAGGCTGAGTGCCGTCAAACGCTAAACAAATGTTAACCTACTCATTCCTGGGATCATTCTTGTAAACCTCCTCTGGACCCTCCAGAGCCAGCACATCCTTCCTCAGATATGGTGCTCAAAATTGATCGCAATATTCCAAATGCGGCCTGAACAGCGCCTTATAGAGCCTCAGCATTACTTCCCTGTTTATGCATACAAGCCCTCTTAAAATAAAAGCATGTGCATAGTGAGTGTTTGCAGCTCCTGCAGCAGCAGCACAGAGGTGTTAACCATATAACCATATAACCACATAACCATATAACAATTACAGCACGGAAACAGGCCCTCTCGGCCCTTCCAGTCCGTGCCGAACATTTATTTTCCCCTAGTCCCATCTACCTGCACTCAGACCATACCCCTACATTCCTTTCCCGTCCATATACCTATCCACTTTACTTTTAAATGTTAAATTCGACCCTGCCTCCATCACTTCTGCTGGAAGCTCATTCCACACAGCCACCACTCTCTGAGTAAAGAAGTTCCACCTCATGTTACCCCTAAACCTCTGTCCCTTAATTCTCATGTCATGCCCTCTTGTTTGAATCTTCCCTACCCTCAATGGGAAAAGCTTATCCACGTCAACTCTGTCTATCCCTTTCATCATTTTAAAGACCTCAATCAAGTCCCCCCTTAACATTCTGCGCTCCAAAGAATAAAGACCTAACGTTCAACCTTTCTCTGTAACTTAGTTGCTGGAACCCAGGCAACATTCTAGTAAGTCTCCTCTGTACTCTCTCTATTTTGTTGACATCCTTCCTATAATTAGGCGACCAAAATTGTACACCATACTCTAGAATTGGTCTCACCAATGCCTTGTACAATTTTAACATTACTTCCCTACTCCTATATTCAATGCTCTGATTTATAAAGGACAGCACACCAAAAGCTTTCTTTACCACCCTATCTACATCCGATTCCACCTTCAGGGAAGTATGCACAGTTATTCCTAGATCCCTCTGTTCCACAGCATTCCTCAATTCCCTACCATTTACCATGTACATCCTATTTTGATTTGTCCTGCCAAGATGTAGCACCTCACACTTATCAACATTAAACTCCATCTGCCATATTTCAGCCCACTTTTCCAAATGGCCCAAATCTCTCTGTAGACTTTGAAAATCTACTTAATTATCCACAACACCACCTATCTTAGTATCATCTGCATACTACTTATCCAATTTTCCAGCCCTTCATCCAGATCATTGATGTACATGACAAACAACAGTGGACCCAACACAGATCTCTGAGGCACCCCATTGGTCATCAGCTTCCAACCTGACAAACAGCCATCCACCATTACTCTCTGGCATCGGGTGTTGAGATAGAGGCTGAGCTGCAGGCTCTGCAACATGTCAAGTGGGGCAGGGAAACTTTGCACAAGGAGTTAGTTAATCACACCCCTTAAGACAGTGTCTGCTGATCTGTAGAAAGGAAGTCAAGGAAATTAAAATGGAAAACAGTGATATGCCAGATGAATTAAATGGGTATTTTCCCTCAGTCTACACCCAAGACCGACGGCAAATTGTTAATTGAAAGGGAAAGGGAGACTTGGTAAATTTACAATCAACAGAGGAGCAGAGCTGCTTAAATTGCTGGAGCTATGGATTGACCTCCAGGTCCTGATGGACTTCATCCACACGTCTTAAAAGAAGAGCCTAGTAAGCCAATTGTTGTGTTGGTTTTCTTTTTCAAAACATTCCCTAGACATGATAAGATTCAATCAGAATGAAAAAAAGATGCATTGCCAAAAGGGAGGAGGACAGAAATCCAGAAACAACAGGTCAGTCAGCTTAACATCTGCCACAGGGAAAATGTTGGATGCTGTTATTAATAACATTAAAGCAGACATTTTGAAACATTCAAGATAAGCAGACAAAGTCAACATGGTTTTGTGAAAAGAAAATGATGTTTGAACAATCTAATGCAGTTCTTTGAAAAAGCAATATGCACTGTGAATTAAATGGAATTGATGGATGAACTATGCTTTGATTTCCAGAAGGCATTTGATTAGGGCCAAACCAAAGATTGCATGAAATAAAGGTTTATGGTATAAGAGGTAGTATGTTGGCATGTATAGAACATTGGCTGGCAAACAGGAAGCAGAGAATAGGTAAAACTGGTTGGCAAGATGTAAAGTGGTGACACAGTGATCAATGCCAGGGCCTCATCATGTTTTAACGTATGATACTGTAGAAAACATTCCATTGGGATGAATCACAGCTTGGTTTGATAATTGGTCTGTAAGTTTGCAGAGAGTTGTAGGCACAGCCCACCCAGTACATCACACTGACCAGCCGCCACCCCCGACCCAGATCCCTCCATCAACTCCATCTATATTTAATGCTGCTTCAGGGGAGCAACCAACATAATCATGGATAAGAACTAGATGACCCATGGTCTCACTAGCCATGGATAATTCATGAGTGGATGAGTGGTTTACTCTTGTTCTGAATTTCTATGTGTGCATAACATCATCAATTTGGTGCTCTGGTCTGTACTACAGTCAATCCAATGGTGGATATCTCATAACTAATATCAAGTAATGTAACGTCTGATAGACACATATGTAAGAATGGTCATTTCAGAACTTGCAGTGAGGGAATGACATGACCTTTTTTCTTCCGGTGTGATTTGTCAATACAGTCAATGAAGTCAAACTTGGGGAGGTGCAAGCAGTTAGACGACCAGAAAAATGGGGAATGTAAAAGAATTAAGGGGATGTCTCTGCTGATATTCTGAGAGGCATTCCTTCAGCTAACCTTAAGCAGTGCCAGCAGACTTATAGGAATTCATTACTGGCCATTAGCTCAGCTTGGAATTGAAGAGAAGATTGGCAAATAATGGTGTTGTTAATCAAGCAATATTGAAGGATTCTGTAATTATACTTTATTACTGTATATTCAGCGACAAAAGCCTTATGGGAAAAGAATGCTTGTGGGCATTATGGAAATAGAATTTGTCAACTGCAACATCTTGTGATACATCACAGATAACAAAGGAAATGAAACCTCCGATGACCCAGCTGTTATTGTAATTACAGCACAAACATTAGTACTCATTGTAATGTAGCTACCAAAAGTTTTGGGATATATGTGGATGTATAATTTAACAAATAATCCCCAGTTGTTGTCAATAATTCAGCTATAACCAGATCTAGTGGATTTGCAAGCCTTCTCTGATGTACACTACCGCACAGTTGTCTAATGACAAGTTTGGGCATTTGAAACTATTAATGAAAGTTAAAAATGCCAAGCAATGAAGTCTACTTATGGAGATATACTCAGCCAAAATTACTTCTCAGCGCAGATTTGGGTCCTAAGAAAGCAATTTTACTTGGTGGATTTTATTTGCTTTATATAAACAATTCCAAGTATAAATCCCTAGAAACCTTGGCTGACCAGTGGCATTAAACATGCAATCTGGATGCAGTAGCACATGGCATTCTGCTTCCAAAGTTAATCAAAGTTAAAGTTAATGGAACTGAATTTCAGTGGCAATGTACCACCACACAACACAAACATTGACTGGGGATGAGTGTATGGGCAGGGTATGTTAAAGTTATATATATATTTGCTTTTTGGTTATTTTTTTCATTATATTTCAGATTCTATCTTAATCTTATGCAAATGTTCCAAACTTTTTTTTTGTGCTCTGAGAAATGGTTAAAATATTAACCAAAAATCATACTTTAATCTTTTTGACTCACTGTCTAAGCACTTTAAAACATATATAAGTTGGCTGTTTGCTGTTGCTGAACATCACAAATCCCTTTCAACTCATTTCAACCACAACCAGCATTGTACAAGCCACTGATGTCTGAACAGGGATCACTAGATTTTGTGCACGTTCAAGGCCATCTGCATGTTCCATTGTTATCCCCCTTTCCATAAAATTGGTGTCCAGGTGTTTTACTTGAATTGTTTTCAAAATGTATGTGGTCTTTAAACAATCAGGGATAAGGTCTTATCTGCATGAGAGCATTAGAAACGGAGATTTATTTTAAGGATAGAAATAGCAAGAGGGGTGACATAACTCATTTAGTCTCTCTGACATGAGTCACTACAGAAAACTGCTACAGTTTATCATACAATAATTTAAATCAGATTAATTTGAAATATGTAAATGAAAGGCAGTTCTTTAAAGACCGATTCAAAAGCAAGAAAATGCTGTTTGAAATTTGTAATACATTTCAAATATTAATTCTCTTTACACACGTTGCTTCAATTGTTGAGTATCTCCTGTCTTTATTTCAGATTGTCAGCATTTTCAATTAATATTAATGTTCAACTGACAGGCACTTTCTTTCCAGACAATTCCTCTTAAAAATATTCAACCCTTTATTCTGATTACATATTTGTCCAGCTCAATATAGATTGTTCCTCTTATAAAATGTTTTAATTGCATGGTTTAAAAATCTGATTTGCAAACTCATGTATGCTGCTAGTCCAAAGCAAATAAAAATCCTCCTTAACTAGAAAATGAAATGGCCTTTTGTAGTTTCTGAACTGAGCTGTACTCAACAAACCTTGAAGATATGCAACATCCGGAAAAATTAGCACAAAATTTAGCGATGAACCTTGTGTCCTGACCCTTGAAAAATTCATGATTCTCACTTACAGCACCTAACTGTAGCGTGAAATTAAAGCTTACACATTCTCAATTGGCCTATATATAAAATTACAGAAAAAAGTGGGCCATACATTTTTTATTAAACCGTGAATCATGACCATTATTCCTTATGCATATTAGAGTCACGGTATTACCACAAATAATTTAACTTCCACTGACTGTAGATTTTTTTCTTATGCTTTTAATGACTCACACAGTAGCATAAATCACTAACAGAGAGAAAACATTAAAGATTTTAAAATGTTGTATTAATTAACCGTTTCCAACACTTTCTCACACAAAGACTTTTTGAGGACCAATATCTTCAGGTGAAAATGATGGTCTTGTTTTTTGGCCTTTGGCTGAAAATGTAAGAAGATGTTTGAACCAACTGTATTAACAGCAGGTGGATACATTTTTATGAGTGTGACGGTATTAGTGAAATGATGGGAGGTTGGTGACCTGATTTGCATATCTCCTGAATTTTAATTTCACATAATTCAATGGAAATTAAAATCAGGAGGCTTGCAAAACAAATTCACAGAAAAAATCACTATCATCTTGAGTGGCTTCAAGATTGAAATGTATCCAGCAATACCCAAAGACTAAACGTCTATGCTTGATGTTATCAGCACGAGCATCATAGAGAGTTGGCCACATCCATGGATAGGTGAAGTTTCGGGTTGATACGCTTCTTCAGACTGAACTAGGCATGTTTCCCATGATGCTATCTGACCTGTTGAGTTACTCCAGCACTTTGTGTCCTCTTGTATGTTAACTAGCATCTGCAGATTAGTTTAATTTAGTTTAGAGATACAGCGCGGAAACAGGCCCTTCGGTCCACCCAGTCTGCACCGACTAGCAATCCCCGCACATTAACACAATCCCACACACACCAGGGACAATTTACATTTATACCAAGCCAATTAACCTACAAACCTGTACGTCTTTGGAGTATGCAGGAAAACCGAAGATCTCAGAAAAAAAACATGTAGGTCATGGGGAGAACATACAAACTCTGTACAGACAGCACCCATATTCAGGATCAAATCCGGGTCTCTGGCAACTTTACCCCTGTGCCACCATGCCACGAGTTCTTTGTTCATACATAGCTACATTTTGTGCCATTCATGTAATTATATTGTTTATTTTGTTGATCGTAATCACGGCATCCCAGTGTATCAGGTCATTATTGCATTATTTTCATAACTGTCATAATTAATGGCAGAAGCACCTTGTGATGAAATACACAGTTTGAAATTGCAACACCAAAGCTCAACAATGTGGTTAGAGTCATTGTTTCATGGAAAATATTGTAATAATCAGGAGCCAGAACCCATTGTCAAAATTACGAATGAGCAGTTCTGTTTCTCAGGTAGTTGGCTCCACAAAATTATCTCATTCATGCACATCCTTATGAATATGTGATTGTTCCAGAGATGAGTTAAAGGTTAATTGAAAATCATAAATGTATCACAAGCAATGCTTGTATCACAAGCAATAAATAGTGGCCAAATAGAACAGTCAAATTTCTCCCATTATTAGTTCAAATTGTATTATTTAACAAAGGCAAATGCAGCTTTGTACAGAGCAATCTAAATCCCGACACCGTGCCATTGTTGATGATCTTTTCCTTTATATCATGCGTACCCTAAAGGGCTAGAAATGGCTGTTTAATATCAATTTAAAATTATAGCCATCAATTTAAATGTGTAAAAGTGGAAGGCTTTTCTCTTGCCTCTTGGGCTGATTGAAATATTTATTATCCTTTTCCCAAACACCCGTTGGATAATAAGTAATGAATCTTACTGGAGGACAGATCATTTAAAACGAGACATAAATAAATTATGATTTGATATAAGATGGTTTAACGTAAACCGATGCTCAATCCGATCTTAAAGCAGATCTGCCAAGACTTAACTTGTTCAGTCAGCATCAGAGATAGAAATCCTTTTGGTAACAACAAGTCTGAATATCCCCATCTGAAAATTGAATCTTGGCTGCAGTTTGAGATTAGTTCTCCTGACCTGAAAAGGCAGGAACACAGAAATGGGAATGGAATATTTATCTATGTGACTGCTATTCACGAAGATCATGAGTATGTGATTTCATGGCAAGCCAACGGAAGTTTAGTTTAGAGGTTTACTTTCGTTTAGAGATCCTTCGGCCCACCGAGTCCAAGCCAACCCGTTCACGCTAGTTCTATTTAATCCCACATTCTCATTCACTCGCTGTGCACAAGGGGGCAATTTACAGAGGCCAATTAAGCCACAAATCACATATCTTTGGGAGGAAACTGGAGCACCCGGAGGAAACACATGTGGTCACAGGGAGAATGTTCAAAACTCCACCCAGACACCTGCTGACAGGACTTGAACCTCTTCACTTCCTGCAAGCCAAAATAGTGTGGCAGCTCAAGCGACAGCGAGACATCACTGCCAGATAAGCTCAATGCATTCCATGTATGCTTCAATAGGGAGGAAGCTTTTGTGGTATCTTGGGACATTATAGCCCCCAATTGTATTACAATATCAATCACTCAGACAATCTTCAGGAAGGTGAATCCTTGAAAGGCGTCTGGACCTGATGGTGTACCTGGTCACGTTCTCATCACTTTTACAGACCAACCGACTGAAGTTCTTCAATCTCTCATTCCTGACGTCTGAGGTTCCCACCTGCTTTAAAAGGGCATTAATAATATTGGTGCCCAAGAAGAATAAGGTAACATGCCACAATGACTACTGACCGGTGGCACTAACGTCCCTCTTGATGAAGTGATTTGAGAGGTTGGTTATGAAGTGATCAACTCTCACCTTATCAAGAACCTGGACCCACTTCAATTTGCATGCCACCACAATAGATCAATGGAGGATGTAATCTTACTGGCTCTCCATTCTGGATTGGACCACTTGGACAATAACAACATGCGTCAGGCTGTTATTTATAAACCACTGATAGATAAAAAGCTGCAATAACTCAGTGGGACAGGCAGCATCTCTGGAGAGAAGGAATGGGTGACGTTTCGTGTTGAGACCCTTCTTGAGCTAAACTACTGCTTGGCAATTAGCACCATCAGCCCATCAAAATCTGTTACGAAACTCAGGGAACAGGGTCTCTGCGCATCCCTTTGCAAATGGATCCTCGACTTACTCAGCCACAGAACACAATTGGTGACAACACTTCAGCAAGGGAGCTGAGGGAATGCTCTGTGTTTCGGTTCACAGAGACATAGTTCGCCCCCAGCTCCCCAGACTCAGTGATTCAGCATGTAGGTATCTCCATCCACCGTATGGTCCATATGCAGGCATTTGGGAAAGGGAGAGGATGGGGCGTCTGCCTCATGGTCAACTCTTCATGGTGTTTAGACGTGGCTGTTCTGTCTAATTCCTGCTCTCTGCATCAGGAACACCTGGCGGTGAAGCGCCGCCCCTTCTACCTACCAAGGGAATTCAACTCCATCATTCTGACCGCGGTCTACATCCCACCCCAAGCAGACATCCGTCTGACACTGGAGGAACTGCACCCCATGGGCTACAAGCACCAGACAACTTACCCTGAGCTGTTTATCACCATAGCTGGGGACTTCAACAATGCCAACCTGAAGAATTTACTCCCTAACTTCCACCAACATGTCTCCTGGAGCACCAGAGGATCTCACACCCTTGACCACTGCTACACGACTATCAAAGATGCATATCGCTCTATCCCTCAACCTCACTTCGGAAAATCCGACCATTCAGCAGCGCTGCTTCTTCCTGTATACAGGCAGCAACTGAAAAAACACCCCGAGAGGTTAGGACTGTCCAGAGCTGGTCGGGGGAGGCAGAGGATCAACTCCAGGACTTGGCAATGGGCCTTAATGAATATGCCACAGTGGATACAGACGTCATAAGGAAATGTGCGGAGGACTGCGTTCCAACAAAAACCTTCCGAGTGCTTTATAACCAGAAGCCTTGGATGGAAGATCCGCATTCTTCTGAAGGCCAGATCCCGGGCATTCAAGTGTGGTGATGCAAAGGTCTATAAGAAGTCCAGGTACGACCTTGGAAGGCCATCAAAAAGGCCAAAAGGGACCTTCTCTAATCTGGAGGAGACAGATGTTCGGCAACTGTGGCAGGGCGTGAATGCCATCACCTCCTACAAGGCGAAATCAGGAGGCAGATCAAACGACAGCCAAGCATCACTCCCTGATGAGCTCAATGCGTTCTATGCACTGTTTGATAAGGGGAATACTGATGTGACTTCCCGAGTCCCCATTCGCCCTGACGGTATTACAATCAGGTCAACGTCAGAAGATCTTTCAAGGGGGTTAACCCTCAGAAAGTGCCTGGACCTGATGGTATACCCAGTCGAGATCTCAAGATCTATGCAGATCAACTGGTGGGAGTTTTTGCGGGCAGTTTCAACCTTTCACTTCTGAGGTTCCCACCTGCTTTAAGATGGCATTACAATACCGGTGCCCAAGAAGCGTAAGGTGACGTGCCTCAATGACTATAGACCAGTGGCACTGACGTCTGTGGTGATGAAGTGTTTTGAGAGGTTGGTTATGGTGCACATCAACTCCTACCCCAACAAGAACCCCGACCCACTACAATTTGCATACCGCCACAACAGGTCAACGGAGGATGCAATTTCACTGGCTCTCCACTCCACATAGGACCACTTGGACAATAAAAAAACACTTATGTCAGGCTGTTGTTTATAAACTACAGCTCGGCGTCTAATACCATCATCACTTCCCGGCCGGTTACTAAGCTCACGGAACTGGGTCCCTACGCATCCCTCTTCAATTGGATCCTCGTCTTCCTCATCCACAGGCCACAGTCTGTTCGAATTGGTGGAAACAGTTCATCCTCAGTAACAATTAGTCAAGGCTGCGTGCTCAGCCCCCCTGCTTTAATCACTCTATACCCACGACTTCACAGCCGGAGGGTACACAAAAGGCTGGAGAAACTCAGCGGGTGCAGCAGCATCTAAGGAGCGAAGGAGATAGGCGATGTTTTGGGTCGAGACCCTTCTTCAGTCTGTGGCAGGGCTGAGTTTCTCCAGCCTTTTGTGTACCCTCGATTCTCCAGCATCTGCAGTTCCTTCTTTAACACTTCACAGCCGGACATAGTGCGAACTCCATCATCAAGTTTGCCGACGACACCACTGCTGTTGGAAGAATCACAGATGGGGACGAGTCAGAGTATAGAAGTGAGATCAACTGACTGACCAAATGGTGCCAGCACAACATCCTGGCTCTCAACATCAGTAAGACCAAGGAACTGATTGTGGACTGGTAGGGGAATATTTCCGAATATCTTTCCTGGACCCAGCACACCGAGGCAATTATAAAGAAGGCACATCAGTGACTTTACTTCCTGAGAAGATTACGGAGATTCGGCATGTCGAAGAAGATTCTCCTAAACCTCTACAGGTGCACGATCGAGAGAGCATTCTTACTGGTTACATTGTGGCCTGGTTCGGTAACTTGAACGTCCAGGAGCGAAAAAGACTACAAAAAGTTGTGA
This sequence comes from Raja brachyura, assembly GCA_963514005.1. Next base: position 61,634,668 of record OY740782.1, on the reverse strand, counting down.
CCACTGCCCAGACCATCACCGGCTTTGGCCTCCCCACTGTTGAAGGGTTCTATCATAGACGATGCCTCAAAAAGGCAGCCAAAATCATCAAAGACCCACACCATCTTGGCCATACACTCATTTCACCATTGCCATCTGAAAGAAGGTACAGCAGCCTGAAAACGGTAATGTCCAGGTTCAGGGACAGCTTCTTTCCTACAGCCATCAGGCTATCAAACACAACAACGAATAAACTCTGAGCTCTGAACTACAAAAGACTATATTATTATTGCACTATATTTGTTATTTATTGACATTTTCTTATTTTTTCTCTTCCCCCATTATGTACTATCTTTACATATTCACATATTCTGTTGTGCTGCAGCAAGTAAGAATTTCATTGTCCTATCCAGGACATATGACAATAAAACACTCTTGACTTGACTTCCTCCTCAATGACCATCAGCACTGGGACACCTCAGGGCTGTGTGCTCAGCTTCCTGCTTAACTCAGCTTATACTCTTGGCTGTGCAGCCATACACAGTTCCAACTCAATCTTTAAATTTGTCGGGGCGACACCACTGTTGTTGGACGAGTTATAAACAATTATGAGACGGCATATAGGAAGAAGATAGATTATTTCAGTGAATGTGCCAGAACACCAAACTTGATCCAATTGTCAGCAAAACCAAAGAACAGATTGTGACTTTAGAAGAGGATGGCCAAGGGTCCACAAATCTGTCTTTGTGGAAGAGTTAGTGGTGCAGTGTGTGAACAACCAAGTTCCTGGGCATGCATATTTCTGAAGATCTGTCATGGACCTAGCACATTGATGCAATAATAAAGAAAACCTATCAAACATTCCTTAGAAGATTGTAGAGATTTTGTAGCTCGACAAATACTCTCTTTAAGGAACTCTCTCACAGGTGTACGGTAGAGACCATATTGACTAGTTGTATTATGGTCACCTTGAATACCTATGAATAAAGGACATGAGAAAGAGTGGTGAACGCTGCCCAGTCCATAATGGTATTGGCCTCCCACGATCAAAGGAAGCTATAGGAGGCACTGCCTCAAAAAGGCAGCTAAGATCAACAAGTGCTACACCACACTGGCAATGCTCTAATCCCACTAGGTTCATCGGGAAGAAGGTACAGGGTTCTGAAAACTGTAACATTTAGGTTTAAAAATAACTTCTTCCCAACAACTATCGGGCTATTGAACACTGTAACTAAACTACAAACTGCCTTGGTTGCACCAGGGACTTGGGATTTTGTTTTCTTTTGCACAATTTTATTATTTATTGAACCTTATATTGTTTATTTACTGTACTGTTTATTAAGCACAGTGTTTACAAACCGGCTGTGCTGCTGCAAGGATTTCATTGTTCCATTTTGGTTCATATGATAATAAGCACGCTGAATTCTTGACTCTGAAGTCAAGCATGGACCCAGGTCTCTGGCACTGTGAAGCTACAGCTATACCAGCTGCACTACTGTGCCAACCTCAATAGCCCAGTAAACCATTAATACACTGGGATTCTGAGATAATGATTGACAAAATAGACAATTTTATTGTATAAATGGCATGAAAAGAGAATGTATGTTTTCATACTCACCATAGTGCTTGTGTTGATCTTTGACACACACAACATACCATTTTTGCCTCAAACACCAGAAAAATATTTAATGAACACTGCATTTTAAATTAACTTCTGAATGTTTCCTAATTAATTCATATAAATTTGACACTCTTAATTAGATTCCAAGTCCTGGACTCCCCAACCTGTGAAATTTAATTTTCTTCTTCTGAAATTTTCAAACTCATGATCCTTAGCCTTCAAAACTCCAGAGAATAGAATCTAGTTCATGAAAACTGTGATTTAGTATTTGGATTCAAGGTATAATTCTGCTAGATTTACGACACTTTTTTAGAGCCGTCTGTGTTAGATGGAGGCCATTTGACCCATTGGACCCATGCTAGCCCCTTGGTAGAACAATCCAGTCAGTCCCATTTCTCTGCTCCTTCCCCACAGTTATGAACGTGATTTTCCTTCAAGGGCCTATTCAATTCAATCTTGAAAGCCCTGATTGACCCTTATCTTCAAGGTTGGAGATAATTAGTTTTCTCCAGCTTTGCAGATCATTAATTCTAATTTATAGCCGCTTTGGTAAAAATGCATTTTTTCGCACATTCCCTATTGTATCATTTTAACCCATTTTTTGAATTTGTGTTCTTTTGTCCTTGCATCTCATTCTAAAGTGTAGATATGTTTCCAAAGATATAATGCCCAGGTCAACTCACTGCACTCCAGCTATGGTCCATTTTGGGATTTGTATATTTGGTGCATTCACCTGATGGACCCAAAGATTCACAGTATATTCCATAATGTTTAAAATAACACTATATTGAACCACTGACTTGTCCTAACATCAAAGCAGATCAAAGAACTGGTTTGATCACTACATTTACTAAATTTAATACATTTGTCACTTAATTTACAGGAAATATCAGGTTAAACCCCCAAAAACATGATAGGTAGGTTAAGTTTAACGTTGCATTTTAACCAAGGAACAAGGGATAGAGAGGCAGAAATTATTTGGGAGGGCATTACAAGGCTGAACAACTGAAGAAACATTAATCAATTTGGCCAAATCTCCTGTGGGGATAATTTATCTCTTTCTACCTATCGTTTCTTCTTAAAGTTATATAAAGTAAAATAAACTTCAATAAACCAGAACTCAAGAAGTATAGATGATACAGAGGATTATGGAATTAGAGATAATTGTGGAGATATAGAGAGGATCATGTCAAATAGGCATTTGTAAACAAGAGTGAGAGATTTAAAATCAAAGCATGCTTCACTAGAAGTCAATATTAATCAGCAAGTAACAGGATGATGGGTGAATAACTAAACTACAGGCAGCAGGATTTTGGATGACTTCAACTTTACCAAGAGGAAGGCAACTATAAGTATTCAATGCATTGACAACATTATTTCTGGAGATAACAAATATATGGATGGTTTTAACAGTAGATGAAATGGGAAAGGGTAGAGTTTTATCACATGAACATCATCATGACACAATTGTGCCTTTGTAATTTGTATTCATTATGATAAAACATTCTTATGCACTTCATGATAACTAGACCAAGTGGGACCCATTCTGTCCTTGTCACACGGGAGGCCTGATCCCCCAATGCAATCAGGTCCCCCAACGTAATATTCCACCACTCACCCATAGCCCCTAACTGCGCAGGCGCGGCCCATTTCCCCTCATCCTCAGAACACTCTCCACCTCCTCTTCACCCTCCCTATTTTTCTGTCACCTGTTGGTGTCTTTTTTTTAGTTATAATATCTTTATTTTTGGATATTATAATTTCACTTTTTGTTTGTTAATTATCTTTTCACGATTCTGCACTTTCTGGTATTTTTCAAGGTCTATTCTGAAGGGGAGATGCCAACAAAATCTAATAGCTGGGGATGATCATCCCTCACCTAGAGTAATGAGGTTTTTGGTTGCACCATATGAAGTAAAGGTATTAACATGATCCATAATGCAAGACGATAAACAAAAGAAAATTGGAGGAATCACCTTCTGCAGTTGGAATATAAGGGGCGCTAATGAACCAATTAAAAGGGGTAAGACCTTTGCCCAATTAAAAACTTTAAATAGTGATGTTATTTTCTTACAAGAGACGCACCTTAAATATCAAACACAGATAAGATTGAAGGCAAATTGGATCGGGCAAACATACTACTCTTCATTTACTTCTAAATCTAGAGGCACGGCCATTATCATTCATAAAGGTATACCATTTAAATTAAAGAATACCATAGCAGATAAAGAGGGGAGGTACATCATAGTCACGGGAGAAATGTATTCTACTCCACTTACTTTGATAAATATTTATGCTCCTAATTTTGCCAACCCTCAATTTTTTAGTAAAATTCTGGATACAATTTCAGAACATAACTATCAAAATGTGGTAATAGGGGGAGATTTGAATTGTGTTTTAGATCCATATTTGGATAAATCTACAAAACAAAAAAGGATTAACATAAAATCTAAAACAAGTGAACTCCTAAATACATACATGAAAAATACCAATATGACAGATGTATGGAGGATCGCTAACCCAGTAGGTAGAGAATATTCATTTTATTCAACAGTACATAAAACATACTCATGTATTGATTATTTCTTAGTGGACACAAAATTAATTCCATACACATATAATGCAAAATATCACAATAGTATTATTTCTGATCATTCCCCGTTAACTTTCTCTTTAAAATTCGAAGGAATGCCTGACAAAAAATCGTTTTGGAGGTTTAACCCCCAAATATTAAACAACTCACAAGGTTGTACATATTTAAAAGAGCAGATGAAATTCTTCTTTGAGACAAATGAAACACCAGATATTTCACCCTCCTTATTATGGGAAACTTTTAAGGCATTTATAGGAGGAGCTATAATTTCATATCAAGCTTTCCAAAATAAAAAGAATAATATTGAACAATTACAGTTAGAACAATAAATTAGACAATTAGATTTAGAAAATGCTAAAAAACCAACTATAGATAAACACAATAAGATAACAATACTAAAATATAAATTAAATAAAATTTTATTGGCCAGAATAATAAGATTATTTCAAATTACAAAACAAGAAAATTTTGAATTTGGTGATAAACCACATAAACTCTTAGCACGCCAACTGAAAAAAACAGGAAACAGAAAACGTAATTACTAAAATTAAATCAGACAAAGGGGAATTACTAACACTACCTAAAGATATAAATAAAAGATTTGCTCAATATTATCAAAATTTATATACATCGAAAACCTCTGCAAATAATACTCAAATTACAAATTTCTTAGACAATTGTAATCTTCCAAAATTAAATAGGGTGGAACAAGAGGGATTAGGAGCTCAGATTACACTTCAGGAAATAGAAGAAACAATAAGTTTGTTGAGGAATGGCAAAACGCCAGGACCAGACGGCTTTAGTAATGAATTCTATAAAAGATTCCACGAGACAATTTCTCCACGCTTGCAAGAATTATATATATATGTTTTTAAAGAAAATAAATTACCAGAAACACTAACTATTACACTTATACCAAAAAAGGATAAAGATCTAGAAGACCCAGGCTCATATAGAGCTATTGCACTCCTAAATACAGATCAAAAAATATTAGCAAAGACACTAGCAAGAAGATTGAGTAAATATATTAGCAAAGTAATAAACCCGGATCAAACTGGGTTTATACCAAAGAGATACTCATTTAACAATCTGAGACGGCTGTCTAATATAATATACTCACATAATACTGAAGAAGACCTAGCAATTATCTCATTGGATGCAGAAAAAGCTTTCAATCAAGTAGATGGGCAATATTTATTCAAAGTATTGCAAAAATTTAACATGGGAGATAATTTTATCTCATGGGTAAAATTATTATATGATAAGCCAACGGCTAGAATACTGACTAATAATTTATTATCCCCGAAATTCCAATTGGCAAGGGGCAATAGGCAGGGGTGCGCACTATCACCCATGCTATTTGCACTAGTGATAGAGCCTTTAGCAGAAAGTACAAGAAGTCACCCGAATATTCATGGATACAATACCAAACACTCAAATAATAACATTTCATTATATGCAGACGACATATTATTATATATTACAAATTCACAAATTAGCATACCAAATATACTAAATTTACTAGAGGAATTTGCTTCTTTTTCTGGATATAGAATAAACTGGAACAAAAGCGAAATTATGACGATAAAACCTCAGGAGCCGCTACATCTGTTGAAATTCCCCTTTAGAATTGCAACAGAAAAATTCAAGTATTTGGGCATCCAAATTACTAGGAAATATAAATCATTACTCAATGCAAACTATATGCCTTTAATAACTAAATTAAATGGGTTGATTAAATTCTGGATAACACTGCCGATGTCCTTAATAGGTAGAATAAATGCGATAAAAATGATCTTCTTACCACAAATACTGTACCTATTTCAATCAATACCAATATACTTACCTAAAAAATTCTTTAAAAAAATAGACTCTGATATTGTAAACTTCATATGGGATTATAAATCACATAGAATTAAGAAAAAACACTTGTGTAAATCTAAAGAATCAGGGGGACTGACACTCCCTAACTTATTGTATTACTATTGGGCAGTGAATATTAAAAATATAATCTATTGGTTGGATAGTTCTGCCCAACAGGTAGATTGGATAAGAATGGAGAAAGAGGATTGTTCCCCTTATAATATAGGAGCGATCCTTCTTTCCCCGATGAAACTGAACAATATAATATATAAGAAGAATCCAATTATTCACAGTACAATACAAATTTGGAATCAAATAAAATTATCTTTAAAATTAAGAAAATTATTGCTTCTTTCTCCAATAACTAATAATCCCTCATATAAACCATCTATTATTGATAAAACGTTTATCCATTGGGAAAGATTAGGAATTAAAACAATGGGAGATATGTATGATATGGGAAAACTTTTATCATTCTAACAATTACAACTAAAATATAATTTGAAAAATAATCAATATTTCAAATATCTTCAAATTCAAGATTATTTGAAGAAATATATACAAGGATATCAAACCTTAACCCCAGATTTATTGGAGGAAGGAATGAATAGAAAGTCAGAATCAAGCAAATTAATATCTTACTTATATAATATAATTTTAAATATAGAAACGCCAACGACAGAGACAATTAGAAGGGACTGGGAACAAGGGTTATTGATAAAAATTCCAAACGATAGATGGGAAAAAAATCTATTATATGTAAATAAATGTTCAATTAATGTAAGACATAACCTAATTCAATTTAAAATTTTACATAGATTATATTATTCTAAAACTAGACTGAATAAAATATTCCCAAACGTTTCCCCCATCTGTGACAAATGTCTTACTCAAAATGCCACTATAGCACATTCCTTTGTCTCGTGTATAAAACTGTATACATTTTGGAATGAAATTTTTGGAATTTTTACAAAACTATTTAACACAAAATTGAACCCCACAACAGAACTGATTATCTTTGGATCAATGGAAGAGGGAAGTAAACTAACTATATTCCAAGAAACTTTTCTTAATTATGGTCTAATAACAGCAAAAATACTTATACTCAAATTTTGGAAAAACGCAACTACGCCAACATTCAAAATGTGGATTTCAAATATGTCTGAAACGCTTCATCTTGAAGAAATGAGATTTCTCCTAATAGGCAAAGTAGACCAATTCTCAAAGACTTGGTCTCCTTTTATCAACTTTTTGCAAGCATATGGTGCAACATAACATAACTTCAGAAATTAAATGGTTTAGAACCGGGTGACGGATGGGCAAAAATACGAAATAGGTAGATCACTCCTAATCTCTCTTTTCTTTACTTTCTCCTTCTATTTCAACCTTTTCAGCTTCTCCTATATGCCCTTTATTTCATTTGCTATCTGTTTCTACTCGCTTTTCTATCTATTCTGACACTCTTTATTTATTTTTTCTTCCACTGTTCTTTTATTATTAAATCAAAAGTATGAAGTTGTACAAGAATGGAAATATGTATGTATGTATTGGGTACTTATGTACCACACTATTGTACTTACTTCTAACAAAAATAAGCAAAAAAAAAGAAAAAAAGAATAACTAAACTCCAGGCAGCAGGATTTTGGATTACTTCAACTTTACCAAGAGGAAGGCAACTATAAGTATTCAATGCATTGACAACGTTATTTCTGGAGATAATAAATATATGGATGGTTTTAACAGTAGATGAAATGGGAAAGGGTAGAGTTTTATCACATGAACATCATCATGACACAATTGTGCCTTTGTAATTTGTATTCATTATGACAAAACATTCTTATGCACTTCATGATAACTAGACCAAGTGGGACCCATTGGGTCCCTGTCACATGGGAGGCCTGATCTCCCAATACAATCAGGTCCCCCAACGTAATATTCCACCACTCACCCATAGCCCCTAACTGCGCAGGCGTGGCCCATTTCCCCTCATCCTCAGAACACTCTCCACCTCCTCTTCACCCTCACTCTTCTTTCCCTTATCCCCCTCCCCAAACCCTCCCTCACCTCTCCCTCCTTCTCCATTCCCCTACCCTCAGTCAGTCCCTCCCTCCATAATACCTCTCCCCTTCCTACTTCCCTCTTATCCCTCTATCCCCCACCTCCCCCACTCCTCACCTCCCTGTATCCCCCACTATCCCTCCTCACCTGCCACACTGCCCTCTCCTCCCTCCATTTCCCACTCTCTCCTCCCCCACTCTCTCTCCTCATCTCCCCCACTTTCCCCTTTCTCTCCCTTCCTCCCCCTCCTCTCCCTCAATTCCCCCATGCTCCCTCCTCACCTCCCCAGGATCTCATGGTTGCCACTCCTCCGACTGGAGGTTGCCTTGACCAAAGGGCGTGCTGACCGGAGGCCGTGCTGACCAGAGGCCACGCTGGGCAGAGGCGGCATGGCGGACAGAAGCGGGCTGGGGCAGGCAGTGTGGGGACTAACCGCAGACACAGCCAATCAATGCACGATGGTACAGATGAAGCGTTGATGTCCTGGCGGTGAGTGACAGGACAGGAGACCAACCAGCGGGGTTTTAAAGATTTTTAAACCTTAATAACTTTTAAAATATACCATCGATTGGAACAAAATGTGTTGCACTTGAGCACAGGAGAAAGGTGAGTAAGGTGGTGAAATTGCTATCGTAGCGCTATCGTGTACCGTTCTTGCGCAAATAGAAAAACCACACAAAACGGAAGAACACAAGAGCAGAATTTTAGTTATGTATTGAAGATAGAAGATAGGTAGATGTTTGCAAACACAGTTTGACACAATGTGACATAAGAAAACATTGGAACAAATGAGCACAACACTGGTTAAACATACAAGCTTGAAATGGGCTTCACAGCAAGTGGAGAAGGTAATATGATAGAAAAAGTTTGGATGGCACTTGAAAGCTCAGACAGTTACAGACATGTTCAACAGCATGGGTGTCATTAAAAGGGAAGATGAGTAAAAGAAGAGCCTTGGGAAGCACAGAGATTTCCGACATATCTCTGCTAAAGAAGGTTATACAGCGTGGAATGATTTCAACCTCTATGACAAGATTACTTGGAACATAGAATAGTACAGCACAGGACCAGGGCCTTTGTCTCACAATGTCCGGGCTGAACATGATGCCAACTTAAACTAATCTTCTCTGTCTGCATGAAAAGCATATTCCCTATATATTCATGTGTCTATCTAAAAGCCTCTTAAAATGTAACTACTGCATCTGTGCTCACCACCACCCCTGGCAGCGCATTCCAGGCATCCACCACTCTCTGTGTTAAAAAATAAACTTGTCCAAAACATCCTCTTTATATGTGCACCGTTTGATCTTAAGCCATGCCCTCTAGTCTTTGATATTTCTATTTTTGGAATACAATTCTGATTGTCTACCCATCTATGCCTCTCATCTATATTACTAAAAGTCTGATCTTGACCACTTCCTGTTTTTCGGTTTCAAGATTTTAGAAAAAACGCTGCCACTTATGGCTGTTATGTTTAGCCATCTTACTCAGAGTCCCCCTCCACTGCGCAGGACAAGAGGGTTTTTCCCATCAATTAATAATAAAAGAGTTATTAATGTTTAAAAGATGTTGAGATTCTCTCTGCTGCCCCTGCTGGTGGGAGGGGGTAGGGACTATAATTCCTGGATGTGTTATGCCTCATTCAGTCTCTGAAAGATGGTGGAAGTGAGAGGGTCACGTCTCTCTGAGCTGTGAAGAACCCCACTGAACACATGTCTACTCAAGTATGAGTGCCCTTAATGTGGTTTGAAAATGAAAATGTGGTTGCTTTGAAATGCTGCACTGCAAATGGTTGTTGGTGGTGATTGCTTTGAAATGCTGCACTGCAAACGGTTGTCGGCGGTCGTTGCTTTGAAATGTTGCACTGCAAATGGTTGTTGGTGGTGGTTGATTCGAAATGCTGCACTGCAAATGGTTGTTGGTGATGGTTGATTTGAAATGATGCACTGCAAATTGTTGTTGGTGATGGATGCTTTGAAATGTTCCACTGCAAATGGTTGTCGACGGTCGTTGCTTTGAAATGCTACACTGCAAATTGTTGTTGCTGGTGGTTGCTTTGAAATGCTGCATTGCAAATGGTTGTTGGTGATGGTTGCTTTGAAATGCTGCACTGCAAATGGTTGTAGGTGGTGGTTGCTTTGAAATGCTGCACTGCAAATGGTTGTAAGTCTAAACTTGACAAATTCCGGTTTGCACTGTATATTGATTTTAGATAAAACGCTACCACTTACGGCTGTGATTTTTGGACATCTTACTCAGTCTCCCTCTGCTCATCAGGTGCAGAGGATTCTTCCCAGCAATGAAAAATAAAAGGGTTATTAGTGTTTAAAAAAAATGTCAAGAATCTCTCTCATGTCAATCACACCATGAAGGCCACGCCCCTTCCGGTGGGAAGGGGGAGGGATTATAAAACCCGGAAGTGTGGGTGTGGCTCAGTCACAGAAAGATTCGGGAAGGAGAGGTCACAACTCTGTCTGAGCTGTGAATCAACTGAACACACTGAATATCTACTGAACTGTGAATGTGGTGTTTATATGGTGCCTTGTGTGGTTTTATGGTGGTTTCATGGTGCTTTCACCCTGCTTGAAATGGTATGAAATTGCACATGAATTTGGTGGCCTTGCACCCTGCTTGGAATGACATGAAACTGCACTTGAATTTGGTGGCCTTGCACCCTGCTTGAAGTGGTAGGTAACTGCACTTGAGTTTGGTGGCCCTGCACCCTGCTTGAAGTGGTATGAAACTGCACTTGAATTTGGTGGACTTGCATCCCGCTTGAAGTGGTAGGAAACTGCACCTGAATTTGGTGGCCTTGCACCCTGCTTGAAGTGGTATGAAACTGCAATTGAATTTGGTGGCCTTGCACCCTGCTTGAAGTGGCATGAACCTGCACTTGAATTTGGTGGCCTTGCACCCCGCTTGAAGTGGCATGAAACTGCACTTGAATTTGGTGGCCTTGCACCCTGCTTGAAGTGCCAGGAAACTGCACTTGAGTTTCGTGGCCCTGCACCCTGCTTGAAGTGGTATGAAACTGCACTTGAATTTGGTGGACTTGCATCCCGCTTGAAGTGGTAGGAAACTGCACCTGAATTTGGTGGCCTTGCACCCTGCTTGAAGTGGTATGAAACTGCAATTGAATTTGGTGGCCTTGCACCCTGCTTGAAGTGGCATGAACCTGCACTTGAATTTGGTGGCCTTGCACCCCGCTTGAAGTGGCATGAAACTGCACTTGAATTTGGTGGCCTTGCACCCTGCTTGAAGTGCCAGGAAACTGCACTTGAGTTTGGTGGCCCTGCACCCTGCTTGAAGTGGTATGAAACTGCACTTGAATTTGGTGGCCTTGCACCCTGCTTGAAGTGGCATGAAACTGCACTTGAATTTCATCAATGATCTGGATGAAGGGGTGGTAAATTGGATTAGTAAGTATGCAGATGATACCAAGATAGGGGGTGTTGTGGATAATGAAGAGGATTTCCAAAGTCTACAGAGTGATTTAGGCCAGTTGGAAAAATGGGCTGAAAGATGGCAGATGGAGTTTAATGCTGATAAATGTGAGATGCTACACCTTGGCAGGACAAATCAAAATAGGACGTACATGGTAAATCGTAGGGAATTGAAGAATACAGTTGAATAGAGGGATCTGGGAATAACCGTGCATAGTTCCTTGAAGGTGGAATCTCATTTAGATAGGGTGGTAAAGAAAGCTTTTGGTATGTTAGCCTTTATAAATCAGAGCATTCGGTATAGAAGCTGGGACGCAATGTTAAAATTGTACAAGGCATTGGCGAGACCAAATCTGGAGTATGGTGTACAATTTTGGTCGCCCAATTATAGGAAGGATGTCAACAAAATAGAGAGGGTACAGAGGAGATTTACTAGAATGTTGCCTGGGTTTCAACAGCTAAGTTACAGAGATAGAATAGAATAGAATAGTAAGATTGAACGAGAACTTACCAGTTCGAAGGTTGATCTTTATTTTATGAGGAGTCGAAGTGAGGGATTTCGTGAAGAGCCCGCCGGCGCGCATGCTTGACATACTTCAAAGTAGCGGCGTGGAATCACAGAAACCAACAATAGAAATGACTTCGCATAGTAAGATTGAAGTGACTAAGATTACCAGATGAAGGTGATTGAGGGTTGGGCGAGGAGGGCACGAAATCCCTCACTTCGACTCCTCATAAAATAAAGATCAACCTTCGAACTGGTAAGTTCTCGTTCAATCTTACTATTTCATTTCGGAGTCACGTGAGTGACTTCGTGAAGACTTCAAAGCTTCTGTGATTACACGCCCTGGACCACGTCCATGCTGACACACCACTACCAGGGATGGATGGGAGGAACAAACTTGCTCAATAGTTCATACTGCAAAACAAGAGCACAGTTATGAATAACAAATCAAAAACCCCTCATGCGGGGACATCTCCACGTTCTTGACCTGCATTCAGCACGGCTTCTGCGAACTGTAGAGGAGCAGCAACAGGCTTGTTATAAAAACGCTGGAACACAGCTTCATTAGCCCATCCTGCTGTGGCGAGAATTTGGTCCATAGGCACCTCCATAATCCTCGCCGCTGACGTCGATGCAGCCCTGGTGGAATGAGACTTGAACACATTAGTGTCGATACCTGACTTACCCAAGACGACTCGAAGCCACCTGGATATCGTCTGGACTGTCACTCGATGATGAGGTCTCTTATGAGTGACCAGCAGGTATCTCTCCATTCCTCTGATGCGTGCCGTCACCTTGACATAGTGGCAGATATGTGAGGCTAAACATAGCCTAGCATCTGCGGGGTATGCCGGGAACTTCAGCTGCAGCCCTGTGCACCCAGGTCTATGCTGCTTTAGTAGCTCGTCAATGAAAAAGACTACTTCTGTAGGGGTAGATGTCATTCTGTCGACACGAAGTTTGTGTAGTGTCTGTACCCTCTGAGCTGAAGTCAGCGCTAGTAACATCACCAGCTTCATGGTGAGTTTGTCCAGTTGGAGCCCTACCATGGGAGACCACGTCCTGAGCAGGTTTAATACGTCCCTGACATCCCAGGTGATATTATAGCGTGGTGTAGGCGGATTCATATTGAATATACCCCGCATGAGTCTGGACACTAGCCTGTTGGATCCTACCTCAATATTCAGGTAGAATGAGAGCGCACTTCTGGCGCTGTTGATGGCACTGTAACTTAAGTGTTCATCATGGTGCAACCCCGCGAGGAATTCCAGGACGCCGGTTATTGTCACGTCATCGTACGTGATGCGAGAGCGGCTGCAGTAGGCTTCCCACTTCTTAATATGCGAGCGGTATCTTCGCCTTGTTGACTCTCGACACGACGCCCCGATGGTATCCATGGTCCGAGCTGAGAGGCCGTATTGGACTAACGGCCTGTTCAGAACCTGCAAGCCAACAAATTTAAATAGCCATGGCAGGGATGTGGCTCCCCTGAGACAGGGTGAGTAACCAATTGTGGGCAACCCTTCAAAAGGACCCAAGGTTCGTTGAGCATGTCAAAGACCACCGGATACCAAGGCTGTGTGGGCCAGTCGGGTATAATAAGGATGCCCTTGGCAGCATCTGCCTGAATCTTACGCAATACCCGACTGATGAGGCAAAACGGGGGGAAGGCATAGAAAAACCAATTCCCCCAGTCCAGCGAGAATGCATCTAGCGCTATAGCCCCAGGATCTGGTTCCCATGAAACGTAGGTTGGTACCTGATGGTTCAACCGTGACGCAAAAAGGTCAATGTCGGACTTCCGGTGGCGCCATGTTCTAGGAGAGAACAGCGTCAGATCAGCTCTTAAAAAATCTGGAAAAAAAACGGGGTTAGAGGAGGTTGCTAACACTACTTACCGCAGGAGATCGATTTTAAACGGCTCCGGGTGCGATTGTAAGCTGCGTGACGTCATCAGGCGCGCGACTTTAGCGACTCCGGTAAGAAATTTAAAATGAATCCCTCCTCCCCCACACAGCCGAAGAAAAGTTCCAGAAGGGAGGCAGGCCCCACCAAAGCTTCAGGCTCGGGACAGGCTGCCTCCCAAGAAGAGATTTCACAAAGAAAAGCTGAAATGGAAGATTTTAAAAAGTCTTTACTGGCAGATATGAAGAAAATGCTGAAGGAAACACAAACAGAAATGAAGAAAGATTATAAAGAAACTAAGGATGAAATGAAGGCCTTAAAAATGGATATTCGAAATATCAAAGATGAATTAACAAGAGAAGTTAAAGAAATGGTAAAAACCATGATGTCGGATTGGAAAACAGAAATTGAGGAGGACATACACAATCAACTGATCGAGGCAACTGATAAGATTGCTGGGATGGAGCGATTGATGGAAGAGATGATGGATGCGAAAATAGAGGCGAGGTTAAGCCCTATGTCAACTGTACTGGATCAACAAAATGATACGATTAAAGAATTAACTGATGCTGCTCTAACAACTGCGAGAGAGAATGAGAAGATAAACGAAGAGAACAAACGCCTCTCTGAATTATTACGTAAAATTAATGAGAAATGTATTGATTTGGAGGGGCGCCAAAGACGTAAGAATTTGCGCATAGTAGGTCTGTCTGAGGGACGCGAAGGAAACTATGACCCACGTAAATTCTTTGCAAAACTCCTAAAGGACATTTTGGATTTGGATGAAGAACCCCTGTTGGGCCGTGCCCACAGGGCTTTAAGACCGGTCCCTAGGAGGGGTGCGCCACCAAGACAAGTAATTGTAAAGGTGGTTTATGACAGTGTCTTTGAGGATATGATGAAGATAATCATAAGAAAAAGAAATCTGAAATACGAAGGAGATAACATCAGTATCTTCAGAGACTACCCGGCCGAAGTGGCTAAAAGAAGAGCTCTATTTACAGAAACAAGACGCATCTTGAGAGACATAAAAGGAATAAAGGAGATCAGATATGGTTTGGTGTACCCGGCAATACTTAGAGTTACCTACGAGAATAAGGTTCTTCGTTTCACCAAACATACAGCGGCACTGGAATTTGCTCGGAAAATACTGAAGGAGGCAGAAGAAAGAGAAGAAGGAGAAGAAGGAGACGCTGTGGAAGAAGGAGTAGACCCAACTGGGTAGTGGATGAATGAACTTTATGGACCTGTGGCTGTGAATCATTTACTGAGAAAAAGGCGGAATAATGGACATCGATTTGTAGTTTTATAATGTTTACTAATTAATTAATAAATACTAATTTGTAATTTTTAATTATTAATTATTAATTACTAATTAGTTTGATTTCCCTTACTCCCCTCATATAGTATTACTAATTATGATAATAATTATAGCTGAGATTAACAACTAAAAATTAGTAATATGAATAATAGAAAAATTTATTAAGAAAATAAAGTTAGCACCCCCACCCCAATATACACAGTATTTCAAATAAGAGCTGGAATATTTAACATCTTTTTTTTTAATACGGAAGTCGTTAGATTAGTAGCCATGTTAGTGTGGCTTTCACTTGCACTCACTACACATTATATAAGTGTAGTTTCTTTTTTTTCTGATCACCTTTTTTTCACCCTTTACTTTTTTTATATTCACATTTGTTATTATTTTTGTTATTTTTTGCATAACACATACTTGATATTATATTATATATTATATAATTATGACTTTTATCTATTTTATATAATCAGATTAAATGAATATGGTTTAACGGAATTGGAAATTCGCATCGGACTGAAGTTGGGGTGTAGTGTCGGGCTGGAGGAGCCAAGAAGGCTACTCCAAAAAAAGCCACCCTAACAATAAAATGCAGGATATGAATGTAAGGAATGGAGATGATGGAATCACCTTCTGTAGCTGGAATGTTAAAGGAATCAATGAACCAATTAAAAGGGGAAAGGTACTAGCTCAGTTGAATAGATTGAAATCTGGAGTTATGTTTCTTCAAGAGACACATCTTAAAAAAGATGCTCAATATAGATTAACCGCGAAATGGATTTCAAAAGTATATCACTCTTCGTTTATACACAAATCTAGAGGAGTTGCAATAATTATTCGTAAAGGTATACCTTTTAAACTTAATTCATTAATAGAGGATAAGGAGGGTAGATATTTAATAATTACAGGGGAACTACATTCAAAAAAAGTAATTCTTATGAATATATATGCACCTAATTTTGATAATCCACTATTTTTTAAGAAAATATTTAATAGTATTCCTATATCCACCCAATATAATTTAATAATTGGAGGTGATTTTAATTGTACTTTAGATAATTATCTGGATAGATCTTCTACAAAAATTAAGGCTCTCTCTAAATCAAGCAAGCTTATAAATTCCTTTAGTAAGACATTGAATGTTAAAGATATTTGGAGATTGGATAATCCTACCGGACGGGAATATTCATTTTTCTCGCCGGTATTTGGAACATATTCGAGGATTGATTATTTCTTAGTAGACTCAAAACTACTCCCCTTTACATATGATGCAAAGTATCATAATATTATTATCTCAGATCATGCCCCTTTAACATTTAAGATAAAATTAAAAGATATGGTTAATAAAACTAATATTTGGAGATTCAATACACAGATATTAAAGGATAAAGACTGCTGTAACTATGTGGAGAAACAGATTAAATTATTTTTTGAAACTAACGATAAACCTGAGACTTCCTCATTACTATTATGGGACACATTTAAAGCATTTATGCGTGGTGCAATAATATCAGCACAAGCTCATTTTAATAAAGAAAATCGAAAGATGGAGCAAAAGTTAGAAAAAGAGATAAACCAATTAGATAGTGAAAATATAATACACCCTTCAAAAGAGTTGAGTAATAAAATTGCAATATTAAAATATAGATTAAATAAAATTTATGCTGACCAAGTGATAAAATTATACCAACAAACTAAACAAGTTCATTTTGAATTCGGTGATAAACCTCAAAAATTATTAGCACGACAACTCAGAAGATTAGACGATGAAAAAACTATACATAGTATTAGATCGGCGCAGGGAAATACGTTGACTATACCAAAAGACATTAATGATACATTTTTACAATATTATCAAAATCTTTATTCATCTAAATTAACAGGGCAAACAGATGAAATGGAAACATTTCTAGAAAAATGTCATTTTAATAAGTTAAATTTTGAGAGTAGGCAATTATTAAATGCTGAAATATCTGTAATAGATATCGAAGAATCAATTGGATCGTTAAAAAATGGTAAAACAGCGGGCCCCGATGGCCTGAATGCAGAATTTTATAAAAAATTTCACGATCTACTTTCACCTAGATTACAAACAGTGTACAGACACACCTATGAGTTAGGAAAATTACCAGACTCTTTAAATGAATCTACAATTACATTAATTCCTAAATTAGATAAGGACCTGGAAGACCCTGGATCATACCGAGCGATTGCCCTTTTAAATACTGATCAAAAAATACTAACTAAAGTACTCTCTCGGAGGCTAAGTTTAGTGATTTCCAAAATAATACATTATGATCAAACAGGTTTTATTCCAAAACGTTACTCATCACATAATCTTAGACGCTTGTTTAACATTATTTACTCGAGAAGAAGGAGAGATATAGAATTAGCAGTTATATCGTTGGATGCTGAAAAAGCATTCGACCAGGTGGAATGGTCATATTTATTTAATATAATGGAAAAATATCAACTGGGGGACGGATTTTGTAAATGGGTAAGAATATTATATTCTAACCCTACTGCAAGAATTTTAACCAATCAAATATTATCACCTAAATTTAATCTCTTTAGGGGATGCAGACAGGGATGTCCGTTATCCCCTTTATTATTTGCCTTGGTGATAGAACCTCTGGCTGAAAGAATCAGATCAGAACCCGAAATATATGGGTACAACACTGACATAACAAATAATAAGATATCTTTATATGCAGATGATATTCTGATTTATATTACTAAGCCGGAACGTAGTATTCCAAAGCTATTCAATGTTATAAATGAATTTAGTGTATTTTCAGGATATAGGATTAATTGGAGTAAAAGTGACATAATGCCTATAACTGGTATAAATGTAAATATATTACAAAAATACCCATTAAAAATAGTTACAGATAAATTTAAATATTTAGGAATTAATGTGTCTAAATCCTATAAATTATTAATTAAAGCTAATTATTATCAATTATTAGAGAAACTTAAAAAAAACATTTTATATTGGAAAACACTTCCTATATCTATGATCGGTAGAATTAATGCTATAAAGATGATTTTTTTACCACAATTGTTATATT
Organism: Raja brachyura; assembly: GCA_963514005.1. The sequence continues at coordinate 61,616,315 of OY740782.1, read as the reverse complement.
TATTTCAGGCAATTCCTTTTTTTCTTCCAAAAAGTTTTCTAAAAAAAATTGATACCATAGTTAATAATTTTGTCTGGGATTACAAAAGTCATAGAATAGGTAAAAAACACTTATGTAAGTCGAAGATAAATGGAGGGCTGGCACTTCCAAATTTTTTATATTACTATTGGGCAGTCCAGATTAAGAATATGAATTTTTGGTGGGTAAATATGGATGTTGAACCAATGTGGCTAAAAATGGAAAAGGAAGACTGTTTACCCTTCACTATAGAGTCGATTATTTTCGCACCAAAGGAAGTACAAAAAAAGACTTATAGGGACAACATTATCATTCATAATATTAGGCGTATTTGGAAACAGATAGTTAAGACCCTACATCTGGATAATCTTTCTTTTAGGTTATCAATTAGGAATAATCCACTGTTTAAACCCTCAATCTTAGATGCGGGGTTTAGACTGTGGGAGGATTTAGGAATTAAAAGAATAGAACACCTTTATAGAAATGGAAAATTATTATTATTTGAAGAGTTACAAGATATTTTTGGATTACCTTCACAACATCATTTTAGGTATTTACAAATTAGAGATTTTATTAAATGTAATACATACGACTATAAAAATAAAGGACCAGGCTTATTAGATGAAGTGTTTAATTTACATCCAAATACGGATAAGCTTATAGCTTATATCTACAATATTATTTTAGATAAAGAGAACCCAACAACTGAAACATATCGTCAAGCATGGGAAAATGAAATTGGATTACCTATAACGAAAGAAACTTGGGAAGAAAGCTTACAAAGAATACATTGGTGTTCTTTGAATGCCAGACATACATTGATACAATTTAAAGTTATATATAGATTACACTACTCGAAAACCAAATTAAAAAGTATTTTTCCTAACCTTTCCTCTATTTGTGATAAATGTAAGAATTTTGAAGCAAATTTAATACATAGTTTTGTAACATGTCCACGGTTGAATTTTTATTGGATTGAAATTTTTAAAGTTATTTCGGAAGTCCTTAAGGTTAAACTTGACCCAGACCCAAAATTAATAATATTTGGAATCCCGGAGCCAAATTTGGTACTCACAATTAATCAAAGAAATTTTTTTGATTATTGTTTAATAATTGGGAAAAAAATGATACTTAAATTTTGGAAGGGAACATTATCCCCAACAATTAAAATGTGGAAAGCAGAGATGTTGGAGACGTTGAATTTGGAAAGAATTAGATTTGTCCTTTTGGACAAGTATAATTCTTTTGAATTGATATGGTCTCCATATATACAGTATTTAGAGAAGTAGCTATTCTTGGAATCACGGCTTCGACGGGCACCCTATGGATCCGATGCGAATAACTTACCTATAATTGATAATATTGTGTATTTATTAGAGATATTTCTGAATGAAATAGTATCTCGTACAATGTCTTTAGTTTTTGTTTATATATATATATATATATATGTAATATTATTGTTTTTCAAATTATCTTTTTAATTTTTAATTGATATATGTGCGAAAAAAAAAAATTTTTATTCCCTTTTATTTTTCCTTTTTTCTTTATTCTTTTATATATCTTTTTCTTTATTTCCATAAAAATAGAAGATATTATGTATTGATATGCTATTTGTAGTAATACTGAATTAAGGTGTTAGTTTATAAAGTAAGCTATATATTGTAAACTATTTACTTCAAATAAAAAAAAATATTACAAAAAGGTCAATGTCCGGTTTACCAAATTTGGCTGTGACTTTAGCAAAAATCTCAGGATGCAACATCCATTCAATATTGTCATTAAATTTGCGTGACCTGGTGTCCGCCACAGTATTAAGCTCACCTGGCAAATAGGTAGCTGAAATCCAAATGTCTCTTTGAACACACCAGAGCCAAATTGAGTTAGCCAATTTGTCACACGAAACTGACCTGGTACCACCCATATGGTTTAAGTATGCCACTGCTGTGGTGTTGTCTATTTGGAGACGGACATGTGCTCCAACAAGCTTGGAACAATACGCACGAAGTCCGTGGAATGCTGCCAGCAACTCCAAATAGTTAATCCCTTGAGTCAACAACATCGTTGACTCAAGGGTGTCCCATCTGCCCCCACAACTAGAGCAATTATCCGTAGCTCCCCAGCCATTGGAGCTTGCATCAGTCTGCAAATATACCACCGGATTAGCCTCCCTGATAGGCTTGAATGAGCTGCTAATGTGGCACACCCACCATTGCAACTCATTTATCGCTTCGGACGGCAGCTGCATTGATCAATCATAATGACCAGCGTCCTGTTTTAACGCAGCAATTTTAGCTCTTTGCAAACTCTGATAATGCAAAGGTCCATATCGCGCTGCCGGAAACAAAGCTACAAGCTTACCAATTACTGTAGATGTATGCCGAATCGAAGGTATATTGGTACGGATTAAACCTTGACACACCTGGGTAACCTCCTCAATCTTGTTAATTGGTATGGTAACCCTCATGCTCATAGAGTTCACCGTGAACCCTAGGTAATTAATCACCTGGGCAGGGCAGAACTTTGATTTCTCTGGATGGACAATAAACCCTAATTGTTGAAATATATTGACAGCAGCTGCAACTCCCTGTTTAGCAATTCCAGGGTGTGGCCCACAATTGAGATATCATCTAAATAGGCCATAACTATATGATGTCGCTGTCTCAAATAAGCCATAATTGGTTTCACTAATTTAGTGAACAATCTAGGGGCTGTGGTGAGCCCATTAGGCAAAGCCTTGTACTGCCAGAGTTGCCCCATCCAGATGAATTTCAAAAACCTCCTGTCGTATTTCTGGATGGATACTGAATAGTATGCGTCTTTCAAATCGATGCATGCCATAAAGCAACCATGAGAAATCAATGATTTGGCTGTTTCAAACGTATCCATTTTAAAATGAGTAGATGTTACAAAAGTATTCAAACGGGTTAGATCAATAATGACACGACAACCTCCATCCTTCTTAGGTCTGGTGAATATATTCGAAACAAATTCAACTGGCTCATGCACCGCTTTCTCAATCACTCCCTTCTGTTCAAGCCTTATAATTTCCTTGTAGCCTGCTGCCTGTTCTGCAGCAGATAATTTAAAAGTTCGACCGGGCATGTGCTGGGATGGAGGAATGTCGCCATTAATAAACTCAATTTTATGCCCCTGAATATTGTGCAACACATACTCGTCACCAGTAAAATTACCCCATGCACCCAAAAACAGCCGAAGGCGACCACCAACGTGTGAAGTTAAACAAAGAGAAAAGAGAGAACCAGACCCCCTCACCCCCGTGGTTACCGGCGGTCCTTGACACGTGTGGGTGGACGTGGAGGTGCTGGGTTGGCTTGAGGGCGCGGCGTCTTCGTTTTCCACCAGGGTCTCTGCCGACCCTGTCCTAAAAAAGACCCCTGGTGCTGGGTCTGATGTTGCTGTCGTTGTGGAGCTTGAGGGTGGGTCCTCGTCGAGGTACTAGCAGACCCTCGTGAGCGAATGTATGGAGCTTTTGAGCCTGATGGTGTGGGGGCACTCTGAGAGCGCATGATCCCCACCGTTTTGGCTTGTTCGTCAAGCTCTTTGACTCTCTTCGAGAGGTCCTCCCCAAAGAATTGACGGGGCGGCGGCGGCGGCGGTGGTTTGCACAATCCTGCAAACTTCGGGTTGAGCGCTGGGCGGATGCTGTTTTTGCAAAACCCGTTGATTTCGTGCTGGGTCGCGCACAGGAGGGCCAGAGCATCTTCCTGGTCCAAATTCAGTTCGTCCCCGTCCACCGACCGCGCAAAGGCGGTAATACCGGCCGTGAGGAGCTTCAGGATCCGCTGCAATTTTACCTCTTGTTGACGGATAGCCGCACTGATGTTGCCCCATATCGGCGTATTGACCACAGGCACGTTGAGGGAGTTGCAATTGGATGGAGCCTTGTGACGGCTCATTGCCTGAATGAGGACTTCTTCCTGTAGTTGCTGGTTGTTAAGAAAGTCCACAGTGGCTGCCAGCTTTGCATTTAAAGGAAGTCCAGATGAATGTGGGGCCGCAAATTTGGTCGCCACATCCAGAAGATCCTCCGGCTGGCACCTCCAACGGAGGTGGTATGGAATCCACCAAAACCTCCTCCTCCTGCTGCTCCAGGCTGATGGTAGAGGCTGGTGACGACGCCCTGTGCCTGTTGCTGCCCTGCTGTAGTTGACGTTGAAGCAGGAGCTCCAGCAGCCACTCCATACGGTCAATACGCCCTTCACCCTGAACACTCAGGTGGTCGGAGTCCTCCGGCTCTGAAAAGAAAACCGGGCTCCTATCATCGGCCCGCACCTCATCGAGGCCCAGCCGGTGCCGGTAGTTGTCGCTAACAGCCGCCGAGGCGAAACTGCGCGATTCCCGCGCGGGCGTGTTCAACCGCCTCCGTTTAGCGGGAGCTGAAGCCGCTGCCACTAAGGGCACTTGCGGCGTGGTGTCGGCACCAGCCGAAGCATGGCTGCCTGAAGCCCGCGCAGGCTTGCCGGCTGCCCACATCGTGGACTTTGCCGACGCATGGTCTCGCCCACCCATCCATGGGGGGCTCGGCGACCGTGACAAGACCCGACTCAACCGACCCGTCCCGGCGTCGAGAGTCGGGGTGTGCCGGCTGGACCTCACAGCCGCCCCGGGTCTCGCCCTGGAACCTGACCGCTCCTCCGTGTCAGGCAATGCCTTAGCCCTGGCAGGGTTAGGCTTCTGGGCTGCTGCCCTTCCCCTACTCGGAGGGCTGAGTGGAACGGGCCGTGCAGCCGCACGCACCCAGCTCGAGGTCGCCAGTGAGCCCGCTGACGACCTGACTGCCATGGCAGGGTCCCCCTGCTCTGGCGGCACACCACACTCCTCCTCGTCGAACTCCTCCGAGCTGTGGTGTGCTGGCGGATCTGGACCTGTAATCACAGGGCTTACCCACATCTCCGCCTGAGTCCCGGCCTGCGTTGCAGGTACTGCCAATGGTAAAGGCCCCGGAACTGTTGACCGGCGAACTCGTCCTGACGTCCTCCGGCCCTTGGAACTCCCATCCATGTCCTTGCTGCAAGACATAACCAACAACAAGGACCACCAACTAAAGGTAGGATACTTACCTCTGTGGCCCCTTATGAAGGGCTGGCGAGGAGCGCGCTCCACCGCCAGCCGTCGCAGCAACGCGGTACGACGATATGTCGAGCATGCGCGCCGGTGGGCTCTTCACGAAGTCACTCACGTGACTCCGAAATGAAATAGAATAGTTTCTTTATTGTCATTGTAACATGAACCATGTACAACAAAATTTAAAAATGTCAACCAGTCAGTGCAACATTCAAACCATAAAAGCTAACGATACATACAAGGTAAAATATTAAAAAAGATAAACAACTAAAATAAATATGAAATATGAAAATAGCACGCATATACACCCAACCCTACATCCTTCTGTCGATTTTACAGTGTACCAACCACAGTCCCTTAGTCCGCGCGTTCCTTGGCGGCTACATTTAGTGCCTTCATTAGCAGTGGGGTAAAAACTGTTTTTAAATCTGTTTGTCCTTGTCCTTGTAGATCTGTACCGTCTGCCTGACGGCAACAGTTCAAACAGGGAGTGTCCGGGGTGGGAAATGTCCTTTATAATATTCTGGGATTTTTTGATGCAGTGGGAACTGTGTAAGTCTTCCAAGGTAAGGAGAGGGCAGCCGACAATCCTCTGGGCATTGTCAATGGCCCTCTGGAGCGCTTTCCTCTGAGCTGCTGTGCAGCTGGTGTACCACACGCATACACAGTATGTTAGGATGCTCTCAATGGAGCACCGATAAAAGGACAGCAGCAGTCTCTTTGTGATGTTATTCTTCCTGAGCACCCCCAGGAAGTGCAGTCTCTGCTGGACCTTTTTCAGCAGTGCAGAGGTGTTCACGCTCCACGTCAGGTCCTTCTCAATATGGATTCCCAGGAAGCGGAAATCCGCCACCCTCTGATGATTAGTGGTACCAGTTCTGTTTTGTTCTTCCTGAAGTCTATTATTATCTCCTTGGTCTTTAAGGTGTTCAGGAGCAGGTTATTTTCTCCACACCACACTGTCAGCTGCTCCACCTCATCCCGATAGGCGTACTCGTCCCCCCCGGAGATGAGCCCCACCACCGTAGTGTCATCTGCAAATTTGACAATGGTGTTGTTGTGATGGGCGGAGGTACAGTCATGTGTGTAGATGGTGTAGAGCAGGGGGCTCAGCATGCAGCCCTGTGGAGAGCCAGTACTGAGGCTGAGGGCCGTGGATGTGTGATGGCCCATTCTGACTCTCTGGCTGCGGCCTGACAGGAAGCTATTTATCCACATGCAGGTGGAGTGTGGAAGTCCCAAGTCCCCCAGTTTGTCCACCAGTTTGTGGGGAAGGATAGTATTAAAAGCAGAGCTGTAGTCCACAAAGAGCATTCGCACATAGCTTCCCCGCTGCTCCAGGTGGGACAGTGCAGCATGGAGAGCTGTGGCTACAGTGTCCTCTATAGATCTATTCGCTCTGTACGCAAACTGGTGGGGGTCAAAGCTTCGGGGCAGGAGTGATGTGATATGACCCCGGACCAGTTTTTCAAAACACTTCATTACCACTGGTGTGAGTGCGACTGGCCGGTAGTCGTTGAGGCTGGAAATGTGGGTTTTTTTGGGCAAGGGGACTATGGTTGCGGACTTCAGACAGGGTGGGGCAGTGGACTGGGCCAGAGACTGGTTAAAAATCCTCGTGAAGACTCCAGCCAACTGGTCTGCGCAGTCCTTCAGCACGCGTCCAGAGATGCCGTCGGGTCCAGTAGCCTTCCTTGGATTGATGGCCCGCAGCGGGTTGAATAAGTTAGGTCTTTATTCTCTGGAGCACAGAAGGTTAAGGGGGGACTTGATAGAGGTCTTTAAAATGATGAGAGGGATAGACAGAGTTGATGTGGACAAGCTTTTCCCTTTGAGAATAGGGAAGATTCAAACAAGAGGACATGACTTTAGAATTAAGGGACAGAAGTTTAGGGGTAACATGAGGGGGAACTTCTTTACTCACAGAGTGGTAGCGGTGTGGAATGAGCTTCCAATGGAAGTGGTGGCGGCAGGCTCGTTGGTATCATTTAAAAATAAATTGGATAGGCATATGGATGAGAAGGGTATGGAGGGTTATGGTATGAGTGCAGGCAGGTGGGACTAAGGGAAAAAAGTTGTTTGGCACGGACTTGAAGGGCCGAGATGGTCTGTTACCATGCTGTAATTGTTATATGTTATATGTTATATGGTTAATTTGGTGGCCTTACACCCCGCTTGAAGTGGCATGAAACTGCACTTGAATTTGGTGGCCTTGCACCCTGCTTGAAGTGGCAGGAAACTGCACTTGAGTTTTGTGGCCCTGCATCCTGCTTGAAGTGGTAGGAAACTACATTTGAATTCGGTGGCCTTGCACCCTGCTTCAAGTGGTAGGAAACTGCATTTTAATTTGGTGGCCTTGCACCCTGCTTGAAATGGAATTTAAAGGAATAGCTGTATGGCAACTGCTAGCCAACAGCCGTGAGTGAGCGAGCTGCCAGAACATCAGGCTTGAGTGACTGAGTTGTCACCACAAGAATCCATTTGACCCATAATGTCCATACTAGCCCTCTGAAAACCATTCCCTTCAGCCTGCAATACCCATATTAGCACTCCAGAAAGCCCCCCCCCCCCCCCCACCCCCCCACTGGCCACCTATATTGGAATTGGTGGAGAGGTGGAATATTGTGTTGGGGACCAGACCTCCCATGTGAACGTGGGACCCGACGGGTCCCACTTAGTCGAGTAATTTCATATATTTCTATCAGGTCTCTCTGTAATGGGGCAACCCAAACCATAAACAGCACTCCAAATGCGGCCTAAATGAAGGTTTCTAAAACCACAACATGACCTTGTGACCCCTATATTCAATGCCTCAACTGATGAAGGCAAGCATACCCTATGTGTTCTTTACCACTCTATCAACTTGAGTTGCCATTTTCAGGGAGCTTTGGATTTGGACACCATGTCACTCTATGCATCAATGCCTTTAAGAGTCCGACCATTATATGTGTACTTTTCATTTATTTAACCTCATGTTTACAGTCCAAGTGCAATTTCTCCGCCCAAATCTGTAACTGATCTAAATCCTGCTGCATCCTTTGACGGCCATCCCCATTGTCCGCAACTCCACTAATTTTTTGTGTCATCTGTAATGTTATTAATTAACTAATCTACATTTATAACCAAGTGATTTATATATATCACAAACTGCAGAGGTCCTAGCGCATGTCCCTGAACAACTCCATTGATCACAGACTTCAAATAAGAATTACACCCTTCCACTATTATCCTCTGTCTTCTATACATAGGTCTGTTCTGAATCAAAACTACCAGGTCACCATGGATCTCATGCATCTTAACAAGGATGATAATTTTAAAATTTAGGTTACTGAACCAGAAATTGGAATGGTCTTTGTGTGGGGTTTAGTGAGATTGAGTTTTAGGCACCAATACACTGCAGTAAAGCAGAGGTGCCTAACCAATAAGTTAACCTCAGATGTCCCCATTACTTGAAGATGCTTATACCAAACTTGTTGAACTTAAAAATTTAATGGAAACATAAGCAACACAATTCACCATAATTCAAATACTATTTTTTCCTTTTTAATATCAGGTTGATATAATTATAGAAGAAAAGACATATCTTGTATTTGCATGGGACATCTCATGTATCTTGGATGTCCAAAACTACTTGAGATAAACTCCCACTGATAACAATGAAAAGCAATCAAATAATTTGCTTCTAACGAAAACTAACGAAAGGCAGGAGTACTAACAGTGTAGCACTTCCTTAGTACTGTGGCAGCTTCCATTCTGCACTTTAAATGAGCATGAAGCCTGAAGGGCCTGTCCCACTAGCGCGCGATTAGACGCGACAAGCGCGACCTACCGTGGTCGCTTTAGTCGCCCGGCCTCGCGTGACCCTGTCCCACTGCGATCGCCGGAGTCTCGTCGAGTTGTGTGTAGCTGGTGTCGACATCGCGCGTAGTGTCCAAAAACCGACACTGCTCAAAAAATTACGCGCGGCAAAATCCTGTCGCGCAGAATCACGTGTAGAACGTGATTAACGTGATGACGTTTTGACGTTGTGCGTCTTCAGCGTGGCGTTGCGTGATGACGTCACTGCCCGACGTCGTGCAACGCGCATGCTCATGCGCATCGTCACGTGATGAAAAATTACGTCCTTCCTTCGGACGTCGCGCGTGTAATCGCGCGCTAGTGGGACAGGCCCTTCACTCGCACCGGGATCGCCTGACCCCCACGCGACCCCCGCGTCCGAATTTGTCGCGCTTGTCGCGTCTAATCGCGCGCTAGTGGGACAGGCCCTTTACATTTTTCAATTTGGAACAGATTTTGTCAAGATAAAATTAATCCGCTCTGGGTTTATTCTGCACATTTCACTATTGAATTGATGCGCTGTGTTTGATTATCAGAGACATGGATATTTCATATTTGTCATAGTATTAAAATTAAAACTTTAATAATTAAAGTGTTTTTTTCTAACTGTTGTTAATCTTTTCTTGCTCTACTGTACTACATGGTGATAGGAGAGTGACCATTTTCATTTATAATTCTTTTGTATTTATTTTTGCAGATGAATACTTGTTAACTTTTATTATTAAGAGATGTCATATAAAATCAACATAATTTTGATTATTTGGCCAACATTTACAGCGCATTGGTAATTGCCCTGGAAAAACAAGTAATAAGCTACTTACCTTCTTGCATCACTGTAGTCCTTCTGGTGAATATATTATGAAGATGCTTTTGAATAGAAAGTTCTAAGATTTAGATCCAGTTGCAAGGGAAACTACGGTTGGTGATGTTCCCATGCCACAGCTTCCCCTTTCCTTGGAGGTAGAGGTCTCAAGTTTGGGAGATGTGGTCTCGGCAAATAATCGCAGTGAAATTTGCCAATAATACATACTGCATTAATCCAGTGTGCCTGCGGTGGAATGAAACAATGTTTGGGATCGTTGATGGGGTGGTGTTCAAGTCCTGGGTGATATTAAGCATTTTGAGAGCTTTTCATGATGCACTCATCCAGGGAAGTGGTAAGTATTCCATCCACTCTTGACTTGTGTCTTGGATAAGATGGAAAGACTTTGTGGTGTCAGAAGGTGTCAGACCATGCAGGGCACACTGCCTCTCAACTGTTCTTTTAGCTGCACTTCTAACATACACGACCAAAATAAATTTCTAGGCAATGATGATTTCCAAGACACTGATAGTGGGGGATTTGATGACAGAAATGTCATGGAGTCATACAGCATGGAAACAGCCCTTTGGCCCAACTTCCCCATGCCGATCAAGATGTCCCATCTACACAAATCCAAACTGCCCATGTTTGGCCCATATCCTTCTAAATCTTTCCTATCGATGTACCTATTCAAATGTCTATTAAATGTTGTGGTAGTATTCGCCTCCTCTTGTTGCTCGTTCTGTATATTCATTACCATCTGTGTGACAATATTGCCCCGCAGGTTCTTATTAAATCGTTCCCCTCTCTCTTTGAAGCTATTTCCCCTTGTTGTAGTACCTCTTCTTTGGATAATAGGTCTCAGCGCATTAGCCCCATGTATTCCCCTCACGATCTTATACATCTTGAAAGTAGGTTGTTTGAGTCTTCTCTTGATGGAGATGTTCATTGTCTGGGACTTCTGTGCAGTGATGTAATTTGCCATTGAGAGGCCTAATCATTGTCCATGCCTCAACGCATGCAGGCATGGACTGCTTTATTTAGTCCTGAGCTGTACATAGATTTCAATATTGTGCAATTATTAGTGAACATCCCTACTTCTTCCTCATGGTGGAAAAAATATGAAACAACTGAAGATAGTTTGGACAAGGACACTGCCCTGAGGAACTGCCCTAGAACTGAATGATTGATTTCAACAAGTGTAGCCACCTTCCTAGAGTTAAATATTGACACCAGCCATCATTTTACCAGGGTGACAATACCACACAGTTAAATCCTGTTCAATGTCAAAGGAAATCACTCTTACATCATCTTTGGAATTCAACTGTTTGGCTCACACCGAGATAAAGTCTGGAGTCAAGTGGTCGGAATTGACAAGGGTTTTGCTGGGTACGTACTGATGATTGAGATTAAATAATTGGATGAGAATTGGCTGGATTTGATCCTTCCTGCTTTTTGTGAACATGCCATTTGTAGGTAGTTTTCCACATTGTCATGTGGATGCCAGTGATACAACAGTAGTGCAACTGTTTGGTTAGTATAGTTCCAGAGTTCAAGTCTTCATACTACAACTGGGATGTTATCATAAGGTTATAAAGTTATGTGATAGGAGCAGAATATTGCCATTCAGCCCATCAAGTCTACTCTGCCATTCAATCACAGCCGATCTATCTCCCCCACCTAAACCCATTCTCCTGCCTTCTCCCTATAAGCCTTGACACCTGCACTAATGAAGAATCTATCTATCTCTGCTTCAAAAATATCCATTGTCAGCTAGTCGCATGGTTTTTGTGATCTAAAGAAACACTGGACTTAGATTTCATATGGAACAAATAATACAAGGAGGTAGAGTCAGATTGGTTCTATGATTTGGTGTATGCAAATAAATATTTTGAGACATGATGACGGAAATTGCTCGATTTTCCACCAGATCCCAAGATTAAATAATCTGCTCAGCATTGATTAATGAACTGTGAAAGTAGAAGTAAAAAAAATATTTTATAAAATCCATTGCTGTGTGTTGTTTTGAACTGCAAGCGAGAGAGATTTGAACAATTTAAGCAGCCAGAAGGTTCAGGAAAATAATCTTCTGGGAAATTAAAATTCCAACAGTGTAAACCGCCCAGGGAAAGAAATGTGGGCAAGGAAAGGCAGCAGGAGATCCATCGAAAGGAATCTCTGAATTACTGCTTCAATGCACCGCAGTGTTCAGCATCTGGAGAGATTTTCTTTATCCATAATCATCGCATGCATTAATCTCTCAGAGGTGACAGGCTGTAAGAAAATTATAGATTGAACATTGCTGCCTCAAAGCAAAAATAAATATATTAACTGATGAGTCCAAGAGAGCTTCCCATAGTTGAATACAGTTAGAAAGATTCCAGGTAATTTAGCACTGAGGCATCATGATTATGTTACGATTGATAATCAGTCATTCTAGACTATTAACCAGGTGACATACTGTAAGTTTTAAAAACTCCATTGCATTTAAGGAATTCATATTTATTGGCTAGCATAAGTCTGGAATAGAAAAGACTAATATCAGTAATAGTAACCATGAAACTCCAGGGTTGTAGTAAAAAATCCACCTGATTCACATGACTTTAGAGAAAAGTAGATGTTCAAGCTTTACCTGACATTATGTGAGACACCAGATTCCAGATTTTACGATCTGATCTGATGCTTTATTCATCACCGGAGGGAAATTGGTCTGCGACAGTCACAACACAAAAGGTACACAAAAACTTGAAATTAAAAGGCCTGTCCCACTGTGGCGACCTAATCCCCAAATTCAGACGAGTTTGCCCTCGACTCATACTTGCAGCATGGTCGACACGAGGTATTAGGAGGTCTTTGTAACTCTCCTTCAAGCTCGAGAGTGGTCCCCACGTACTCAGGGCCTCAGCTAGGTCTCGGCGTATTTTTCAATATGTTGAAAAATGCCCACGAGTAAAAAAAGGTCTCCATGGAAAAAATCGATACCTTTTTTACTCGTAGGTTTAGTTGAAGTAGGTCGTAGTAGGTCAGCATGTTATTCGTAGGTAATCAAGGGTAGTCGAAGGTAATTGAAGGTAGTCGAAGGTAGTCGTAGATAGTCTTCAACATAGTCAAAGGGAGGTCGAAGGAGATTGAAGGAGGTCGTCTTCACTCTCCACAATTTGGTGTCTAATTTTCCCGAAGCTAGTTGAAGCTAGTCTTCAACATAGTCGAAGTAGGTCGAAGGAGGTCTTCTACATAGTCGAAGGACGTCTTCAACATAACATTTTTTCAAACTCTCCTAAACTCTTGAAGAAACTCGCCAAATAGGTTATTGCACTGGGACAGCCCCTTTAAAGTGAAAACACAAAGAAAAAGACAAGCGACTGTTGGCTTGCTGGCATGTGCGCAGCACATTCACCGGAACAAATGAACAAACAAACAAACACAGACTTTTCTGCTGGACAAAGGATTCTAAACTAGTGTGCTCCCCCTTTGTTCTCCCATCGTCCCTCACGGAGGTCCCCCCACACTGTTAATTCTGGCCAAATTGGAGAGGCCAGGACTAAAATTGAGGTTAGGCTTCTGGGCTGCTAGGCCATTTAGTCAATTTATATATGCCTTCTGTAGAAATTTGACAAGTTGCAGAATGGTGCCAGTTTGTCTAAAGCTTAAATAAGGAAGAGAATGAAGCATCTACACATCTCGTGTGATTTTAAATAGTGTGATTTAATGCATTATAAATATTAGCTGTGTTATTTCTTGTTTGAGTGTGATTTTGCTCTTGTGTTACAACTGTATTTGTTCTTGTTTGAATCCAAGTGTTTACTTTGACTTGCAAAAGTTTTCATACCCCTTGAACTTTTCCACATTTTGTCACCTTACAACCACAACGTAAATGTATTTTATTGGGATTTTACGTGATAGACCAACACAGAGTGACACATAATTGTGAGTGCAAGGAAAATGATACATGGTTTTCAAATTTTTTTACAAATAAAAAATTGAAAAGTGTGGCGTGCAAAAGTATTCAGCCCCCTTTACTCTGATACCCCTAAATAAAGTCCAGTGCAACCACTTGCCATCAGAAGTCACCTAATTAGTAAATAGAGTCCACTTGTGTGTAATCTAATCTCAGTATAAATACAGCTGTTCAGTGAAGGCCTCAGAGGTTTGTTAGAGAACATTAGTGAACAAACAGCATCATGAAGCCCAAGGAACACACCAGACAGGTCAGGGATAAAGTTGTGGAGAAGTTTAAAGCAGGGTTAGGTTATAAAAAAATATCCCAAACTTTGAACATCTCACGGAGCACTGTTCAATCCATCATCCGAAAATGGAAAGAGTATGGCACAACTGCAAACCTACCAAGTCATAGCCGTCCACCTAAACTGACAGGCCGGGCAAGGAGAGCATTGATCAGAGAAGCAGCAAGAGGCCCATGGTAACTCTGGAGGAGCTGCAGAGATCCACAGCTCAGGTGGGAGAATCTGTCCATAGGACAACTATTAGTCGTGCACTCCCCAAATCGGGCCTTTATGGAAGAGTGGCAAGAAGAAAGCCATTGTTGAAACAAAGCCATAAGACGTCCCGTTTGCAGTTTGCCACAAGCCATGTGGGGGACACAGCAAACATGTGGAGGAAGGTGCTCTGGTCTGATGAGACCAAAATTGAAGTTTTTGGCCTAAATGCAAAACGCTATGTGTGGTGGAAAACTAAAACTGCACATCACCCTGAACACACCATCCCCACTGTGAAACATGGTGGTGGCAGCATCATGCCGTGGGGATGCTTTTCTTCAGCAGGGACAGGGAAGCTGGTCAGAGTTGATGGGAAGATGGATGGAGCCAAATACAGGGCAACCTTGGAAGAAAACCTGTTAGAGTCTGCAAAAGACTCGAGACTGGGGCTGAAGTTCACCTTCCAGCAGGGCAACGACCCTAAACATACAGCCAGAGCTACAATGGAATGGTTTAGATCAAAGCATATTGATGTGTTAGAATGGCCCAGTCAAAGTCCAGACCAAAATCCAATTGAGAATCTCTGGCAAGACTTGAAAACTGCTGTTCACATATACTCTCCATTCAATCTGACTGAGCTTGAGCTATTTTGCAAAGAAGAATGGAAACAAATATCAGTCTCTAGATGTGCAAAGCTGGTAGAGACATATCCCAAAAGACTTGCAGCTGTAATTGCAGCGAAAGGTGGTTCTACAAAGTATTGACTCAGGGGGGCTGAATACTTTTGCACGCCCCACTTTTCAGTTTTTTTATTTGTAATAAAATTTGGAAACCATGTATCATTTTCCTTCCACTTCACAGTTATGCACCGCTTGGTGTTGGTCTATCAAATAAACTCCCAATAAAATACATTTAATTTTGTGGTTGTAACGTGATAAAATGTGGAAAGGTTCAAGGGGTATGAAAACTTTTGCAAGCCACTGTAAGTGCAGGTAATTTGCTGCTTTATTGTGTTTGCTTGTTCTTTTGAGAAGGTGGTCCTGCCTGGATTCAAAGTGTGTTTACTGCTTTAAAAAGCCTGTGTGGATCTCTGTGTGTGAAGGATTTGTGTGACTGGTTCTTGGGTACACATTTGAAAGAAGATAGACTACTTGCTAGGCGTTAGGAATTTTGCCTTTGTTTTGCGAGCAGACTTATCTGTGAGTGACTTACTAGTGTGTTGTAAACATGTTGAGTCCTTGGAATTTTCAATAATGGGAAACCAATTCATTGGTCTGTGGAAACAACATTATGTAGTAGTAGTTTATGATGTATTGCATTGTATTTACTGTTGATTGTGTATTGTTTTTGATTTACATTTTCGAAGTTAGAAATATTGCTTTTGGAACTGTTCAGTTACTGAATGTGATATTAGATGAATGATTTTGGTTTATGTAGGAGTGTGGTTGTGCCTGATAATAATAAGCAGCGTGATCTCCTGTTTGTGTACTATGTTACTTGCATGTCTAAAGCTCATTTTCAGGTATTTTGATTGAGAATTAAACAAGTTGCGATAATGTGTTTGATTGTGCTCAAATGTGTTTGATTGTTCCCTGGAGTACTCTGATCTTTGGATGACTGAGGAGTGTGGAAATTGTAAGGTTGGAAGGGTATGGACTTGTGGGAGATAGGAGAATAATTTGAATAGGAGTGTAGGATTGGTGGAGCAAAGGAATAAAGAATTGTGAGGCTGCGGGGCCATTTGCCACTGTTCAAGAGCAAGCCTGATAAATTTAGGGATTAAAAGGAAGGAGTGAAGGACTTAGGAATTCTGTTTTAGTTGATTAGAGGCATGGGGAACAGCATAGATCGAGATTTGACAGAAGAGGAAAGGAGCCCATTGCAAATAATGTGCAATGAGGTCCCTCACAAGGCAGAGAAATTAAGTGATTTATCAGGAGCGTTAAATACGAAATTAGGAAACAAGCCGGGAGGCAATAGAACAGTAAAAGGGATAAAATACATAGATCGTATTATTTGGCAGCATAGTAATAACACAAGTGCAAAATAATTAATAGGGTAATGGAGAAAATATTATGAGGAACGGAAAGCAACTAAAGAGGTTAAGAGGATGGCTTGTTGGGAAAAAGCGATCGCTAAACTTGGAATAAAACTGAAAGAAGGTGAAGTAGATCGACCTCCAGGACAGGAGTGGAGAAAAAGAGAAACACACAGAACAAGGAAATGGCAGATCCCCTGGAAGGAAATTTGTCCCTGTAAATTTTAAGATTAGGGATCCGATGGTTAGTGCTGACTTTGAGAGGGAAGGAGATGAATATTTAGAAGAATGGACAAAGGTTAACGCTAGTGGAAGTTCACAGCTCCCACCATGTTCCTCTTGAGTTTCCAGGGTTCACTAGCATGTATGACTTGTGTCCGTAATAAATATTTTAGGTCTGCAGAATCTATAACAACTCCTGAAGATTCTACATCTGAACAGATTCTAGCAATAGCAGATACTGGGGTACCAGATTCTTCAACCCTATCCATTCCATCATTGATAGATCGTCCAGTAGCTTATGGCACCCGGAGTAGAACAAAGAAGTTAGCTCTGGTGTTTAACAAAAGGGAAAGCATGTTAGATATAGTGCAACACCAGAGTATTTCTGTGAGCCACAACCTAGACAGATTACACGTGTAGTAAGAAAGAGGAACAATTTATTTGGACAGTATCGGGAAACCACTAGCGAACGGGAAGATTCATCTGAAGGTGAGAAAGTGATTGAAGATACCGAGATAGATTTTGATGTAACTGAAAGTTTACAATTTAAACAGATATCCCATAGGCAGTTCCCAGAAAGAGAAAGGCTGGATACAGCGGATTCGACCAGCACAGTATGTATGAATAATCCCTGTGCCACAGACATCCATACTCCATTTTCCAAAATTATATATGGACCAATTTAGGTGACTTAGACTATCAGAATGGAGCAAGGTCCCCATTGTATTGTGCTATCTTATTGAATTTTTTCCCCACTAAAGTAGCAGACTCAATTAAGACTGATAACGGGGACTGGTCTGAGAACCGAGACAGTCAAATGGCCAGAGCTGTGAGGCACTATTGGAAGGAGGGTAGGAAACAGGAAAAGTGAACATAGAGCCAAGAAAGAAGTGCCAAAATCTAACTCTGAACCATGGACCCCCAGAGTACCAGCAAATTACAGATTGGGAGAAATTAGGGTTCCAGATTACTCAGATCATTATAACAATTACACTCCCAATTTAGAACCCATTGCAATGGAATTAAGGAGTAGAATAAAGCCAACCATATTGCCTAATCAATGATACACTTGAGGGGGAATGGGAAACTGGAGCCGAACCTGTCCAATAAGGGAGCAGGTGAGGGTGACGGGTCAAAGAAGGGATTTCCATGATTATGAAGAAATTAGAGATCCTGGGGAATATAGAAATATCCAAGATCCCAAGAATTATAGGAAGTCCTTCAATTCAAGAGACTACTGGGACCCAAGAGAACAGAGAGATAGATGGCCCGAATGTCAGGAACCAAGAAGTCACACACCGTTCACTCAAGCCAACCCATTTTCTCAGTCCTGACTTACCCACCCATCCAGGAATTGTAGGCGAGGAGACATGACCTCTACTCTAGAACCCCCTCAAGTAATTTACCAGAATGAATGAATTGGATGTACTATCATAGTACAAACTGAAGATCACATAAAAGAAAATTGGAAACAATCTGATAACTGCCCAAGAAAACCCATTAGAGCAAAGAACATTGTAAATCGAGGAACTTGTCATATCTGTACACAATTAGGTCGTTGGAGCAAGGAGTGCCCAGCGAGAAGACAAAATATGGCAGAACGGAAGAAACATCTAGGGGCAATAAACAAAGTAAGAAAAGGAACCCAGTAGCTGGTGTCAGAAGGAATGGGAACTAAGGAGGACTGAAATGGCACTACGGAGAGAAGAAACAAACTTATTGTGCAGGAGGTACAGGAGTGGGGAAAGGAGCTATTGGACTAACTTGTTACTAAGCTTGTGCCTGCAGGACAGTATAATCGACAACATACTATCTGGGGAGTGAGGTGAAGAATATACAGAGAACGGGCAGAAAGCTTGGGTAATGTAGCTCCCCAGAAACAGGAATCAACAACAAGGATGGACCGATACTATCCTGTCCTTTTAAGACAAATCTGGAAAGGCCAACAGATAGAGAAAGCTGTTCCTCCGTATCCCTACTATTTTGAAACTGACAGCAAGGGAGGAGAAGAAGATGCCTACCCTAGTGCCTAACTTTAACCTCATCTAACTTTTGACAGCAGTGAAGGAAAGGAAAGTAACACTATCCAATCTTTCCTAAAGAAACAGCACAGGCAGCCTATGATGACTATTGGGGTGAGCTCTACTTTGAAGAACCGAATTTGAATTCGAAAATAGACATCCCTCTGTTGTTCGGGGCAAAATACTCACTTTGTGCCTAAATTTAGTTATAAATAAATTGATTTGAAGAGGGCTTATGGGATATAGTTTTAAAAATTGTTAGAGAATTGATTGATGACGGCTTTCTTTTCTTGTCTCATCCATAGGAGGATGATCGAAAATGGGACGGGACTATTTAGTTGCTATCAAGAAAGCAACAGACCCTAGTGGAAATCAGTAATTAAGACATACCCTGGAAACGTAACATGGTAGTATAAAATCATGAGGTAGACAGAAAATTTATGAGTTCACCTCGGAAAGTCAATACTAATCATCTAGAAATTACTCAGTGGTTAAGAAACTAGTAGAAGAGAGAACCCCTATGGACTGATAGCCAAGCCAACATACTAAGGAAGAAGTATTGGAGGAGAAGTCTATTGAATTAGAAGGAGAAACTTAAATGAGTGTTGAGATATCAGAGTCGATGTATTTGACCGATGGATCTAAATTGTTTAACCCTTGATAGTAAAGTGGCTTCTATTATCAAGGTGGAAAGAAATTGTCCGTAGAATTGGCATTCTTAATTGGATTTATGGTAAAATTGACAACATATGGAAATTGATTGATTAAATTTGAACAGCTGGGAATTCCACAGTAATTGGAGTGGAATTGTGTTATAGGCCACAATGCTGTGGAATGAGAAGGATGAGATGGACACTGAAAAGTAAAATATTAAATTGAAGGCTGAGACTGAATTTGGTTGAATTGAAACATTCTTCATGGTTTGCTTTAAATAAGAGTCACAACTGTATGCAAATTTGGACTGAACCCAACTGAGATTTATAAGAGAAACCATCATCAGATATACATGTTATAACATTGTGTGAATACGGAGAGAGCTGATTAGTGTTTATCCTAGGATAGTAAAGAGTATATTATAGAAGAGTAATAGGAATACAGTGGTAGAGCAGAATATAATAGAACAGAATATAATAGAGTAGAATAGTGAAATGGAAAAGGGATAGTATTGCAGAATTACAGTGAATGTATGGGAAAATATTAGTACATGAGTGGTAACTTGCTTTGTCCCAAATTTTTCAGGAATTATAGGTTATAGGTTCAACTATGGAAAGGGATGGAAGAATGGGCAACAACACGGATGGGGGGAATTTGTGCCCACGAAAACCCGGGAGGTGAAGACATCAGATGGAAATTGTGAAGCCAAGCCCACGAAAACCCGGGAAGCTTGACAAGATTCTGGGAAGAAACATCATCGTTTTGTTGTTGTTAATAGATGGAGAATGTAATAGAGACACATATGTATATCTGGTTATCTGATTATCTGATTATATTTTGGTTATCATAAATTATGGTGTATCATATATGATAAAAGGAATGAATGTAAAGTCTGGCCAAGTTGGAGATGGGAGTAAAGGCTCCTGGGCTGCTAGGCCATTTGGTCAATTTAAATATACCTTCTGCAGAAATGGGACAAGCTGCAGAATGGTGTCAGTTTGGCTAGAGCCTAGATAAGATCTGCAGGAAGAGAATTGAACATATGCAGATCCGGACAAATAGGTGCCAATTGCATGGAATGGATTGGATGCAAGCCAGACATATACATTGTAAATAATGTAACAAACTTTGCTTTGCTAGATGTTGTTTGGATTAAGTATTGAGCCTTGTCTGGGTTTCTTGAATATCTGGGCACATGTTGCGATGTTTGCTTCCTTTCAGAAGCGCCGTTTGAATACAATGTATTAGTCACTCTATTATTGGGTTAGGGAAATGTCTCATGTACTGTGTTAATCGATATCTGTTATTGGACTGTATAGAGACCACCCCCATGTGGTTCGGCCCCTCAGGTTTTGTGAACCTATAAAAGGCCGCTCCCACAAGGTTCTGTGTCGATCTTCTGGTAGAACGCTTGGGACTGCGTGACCTTCTGAAGTGTCTCTGCTTGAACGAGGCTAAAGAGGGCTTGACCAGGCTGATACAAGGATTGAACCCGCGGTGATTAGGTATAGTAGTGGGAACTGTAATTGTGTTGAGTCAAAATAAAGATAAGTTGCACAAGTGCTTGACTCAGTGATTTTTGACTGAAACTAGACTGGGGGGGAAGCTTAGAATGAGCTATTTACAACACCGGGTCCCTATTGTTCTTCACGGGGGTCCCCCCCATGCTGGGTCCCCATTGTCTTCCCCGCCCCCCCCACATTCATCGACCATGAGGCCACACCGCTACCGAGGCACCCACTGCCACCACTGAGTCTCCCACTGCCGCCACTCCCATCGACGCCATCACTGAGGCTCCATCAGCCCAGATAGGACTTGCCACCCGGCTTCACCGCAGTCCATTGGAGGACATGTGGGCCAAGTTGGGCCTCCCGAGGCGCGTTCCGGTCTTCATTCTGTTCAGTTGTGGCGCAGTGGTTCGATGAGTGGAATGGGCGCGCATGGCACCCTGGGACACTCCCATCACACGTGCGGCTCCCTGGGACACACTATGGAGGCACAGTGAATTTTTTTCTTCTTCTGATGTGGGCTACAATGCCTCTCAGTTGAGGGTCTGTGATGGGGCATTGCACCTTCACGCGGTCCACACTGTTTCAACGAATGCAATCAACCTGGCGTGCACAAACTGAAGATCAAACAGAACACATGTTGTCCTACAACGTTAGGCTGTGCACGCCATATACAAGACGCAAGAAAAAGTTGAGGATCTGGTGAAAATGAGCTGTTAATGTACAAAATATAACATGATACAGTTTTTTAATAACGAGCATTTTGTGGAAAAGTCTAGAAAGGTCAATCCAAAGATTGAGTACAAGTTAGTAAGATCCTAACACCTGTACAAATATCAGATTAAACAAAATGAAGCATCTATTAATGTCACACGCAATGATTGCAATAATACATCTAGTGTGAATTATGCAATTGATTACCAAACTAGATTTGACCTGAATAAGAATAAAAAATAGAGTAGATGCCGGAAATCTGAAACAAGAACAGAAAATTGTGGAAACACACTGTAGTTCAGGCAGCAGTTGTGAAACAGAAACAAAATTAATGGTATAGATCATAGAATCGTCATCATACATTGCTACAGAGTCATTTGCATGGGTATTAGGAAAGTTTCTTAAAACTTGGGGTTAAAGAAGCAAATCTTTTGGAGTTATTTTATGGGTGGAGAGGAAGTTATTTGCAGAGCAAATTCTAGAGCTAAGGGTCCAGTCATCTAAAGACAGGATCAGCAATAATGGAACAAGAAATCTCAAAATGTAGAAGTATCATGAATTGTAGAGATTATGAAATGGTGAAGCAATGGATTTGGTTGTACATATAGAGAGAGGTAAGAGATTTGAACACAAATAAAATTTTTTAATGTGACCTCATAAAATATATCTTTGGTCAATCATAACCTGAACGTATACTTCATAGAAAGTGTCAGAAAATGCAATAGCCTAGGTTACTTTGTTTTGTTCTGGAGTTACTCTTGTTGCAGAAGACTTAAAAAAGCATATTTCAAAAATGGTGGTGCCAATCATAATGAGTGGAGTCAAGAAGCGCAATGATCTCACGTATATTCTAATGTATCGAATTCACCCATTCCATCTCTCCAGTGATGCTTCCTGCCCCACTGAGTTACTCCAGCATTTGTGTCTATCTTCGATTTAAACCAGCATCTGCAGTTCTTTCCTACACAGCACATCATATAATTTAGCATTCTTCTTCTTTCGTATCGCGTGCGCAGCCTAAAGTTGTCGGACAACTTGTTCTATTTGATCTTATTTGATTGTGCATGCTTAGTTGATTGCATTTGTCGAAACAGAGCGGACCACATGAAGGTTGCAATCTCCCACCCCTAATTTGGCATTGAAACATAGAACCATTCTCTTTGGCCCCCTTCGGTCATGGCTGACTATGGGTGTCTCCAGGGTGCTATTCCCTATATGGAGATACCTGTGCATGACTTTGTTTAATGTGGGGAGACTGGTGCACAGACAGCCACCCCATGGTCCTCGACAGATCTGGATCAAGATCCAGTGGCATGGAATCCAAAACGACCAGAGGCCCTTTCCTGCTGCAGCCTTCATAGAAACATAGAAACATAGAAACATAGAAATTAGGTGCAGGAGTAGGCCATTCGGCCCTTCGAGCCTGCACCACCATTCAATATGATCATGGCTGATCATCCAACTCAGTATCCCATACCTGCCTTCTCTCCATACCCTCTGATCCCCTTAGCCACAAGGGCCACATATAACTCCCTCTTAA
Source organism: Raja brachyura (assembly GCA_963514005.1). Next base: position 61,593,440 of record OY740782.1, on the reverse strand, counting down.
ATATAGCCAATGAACTGGCCTCAACTACCCTCTGTGGCAGAGAGTTCCAGAGACCCACCACTCTCTGTGTGAAAAAAGTCCTTCTCATCTCGGTCCTTCATCCATCCGCCTTCCCAGCCATTGTGATGCTCCACTAAGGTCAGCCATCGTCCTCCGCCTGTTTCACCATTGAGGTCTTCGTTGGATTGCTCTTTGTCAGAGACCTCCCAATTGACCTTACTGCCATGGGTGGCCCTACCAGGAGTATAGGTCCAGATGGCATCACTCTCAGGATCTCAGGTCCACACAAGCTTCTCCACCACGACAAGATAATAATCTGCAGAAAAGAAACACAGAAATATAGAAAATAGGTGTAGGAGTAGGCCATTTGGCCATTCAAGGCGGCACCACCATTTAATATAACCATGGCTGATCATCCAAAATCAGTACCCTGCTTTCACCCCATATCATTTGATTCCGTTAGCCCTAAGAGCTATATCTAACTCTTAAAAAAAAAATAGGTAATTGGCCTCCAGTGCCTACTGTGGCAGAGACTTCAACAGATTCACAACTCTGCTTGAAAAAGTGTTTCCTCGTTTCAGCCCTAAATGGCCTCCCCTTATTCTTAAACTGTGACCCTTGGTTCTGTACTCCACCAATATCGGGAATTTCTTTTCTGCATCTAGCCTTTCCAATCCCTTAAGAATTTCATATGTTACTGTAAGACCCTCTCTCATCCTTCTCAATTCCAGTGAATATAAGCCTAGTCAACCCATTATTTCATCATATGTCAGTCCCGCCATCTCGGGAATTAACCTGGTGACCCTACGCTGCACTCCCTCAATGGGAAGAATGTCCTTCCCCAAATTAGGAGACCAAAACTGCACCCAATACTCCAGGCATGGTCTCACCAGGGGCCTGTACAACTGCAGTCGGGCCTCCTTGGTCCTGTATTCAAATCCTCTTGCTACATGCCATTTGCTTTCTTCACTGCCTGCTGTACCTAACGGGTACGGTGGTGCTAATCTCAAGGTCAAGGTTGTCTGTTTATTGTCACATGTACCAATTAAGCTACAGTGAAACTCAACTACCATACAGCCATACTAATAAAAACAACAAGACACACAACTACATAAAAGTTAACATAAACATCCACCACAGCGGATTCCTGACATTCCTCACCGTGATGGAAGACAATAAAGTTTAATTTTCTTTCCTCTTTATTCTCCCGCGGTCGGGGGAGTCGAACCATCCGCAGTCAGGGTGATTGTAGCTCCCGGAGCCGACGATCGAAGCCCTCAGATCGGGGAGGTGGAAGCTCCCATGATCGGGGCGGTCGAAGTGTTGTAGTGTTCAACATAGTTGCGCATCATCCATCACAGAAACTTCCTCTTTCCCTGGCATTTTGTTACCTTCAGGTGCAGAAGGAAAGGAAGTTCAGAAAATTTGGCAACAGAAATACACTTGCCATTAAATAAATGACTTCAAATTATCTCTTGGTTCCAAACAGTGAAGGAAACCCTCTCAGAATGTTTTAATCCATTGATTAAACAACATACAACATGAAGAGAGTCTCCAAAAATTAGCTCTGTTACATTCTTCCACTTCCTTGAAGTTGTTTTATATATTTTTTTGATATTTTCAAGGTAAATTCTCCTATATTCTGAAACCTTGCAGTGCTGGCATGCAGAAATACTATGCAGATTCTGACAAATCTTAGAATTTGTCAAGTGATAAACATTTATTCATTGCATCTGGATGAATCCTTGTATATATAAAATGTGTCACTTTGAAAAAAATAGTTCCTGCCACAATATCTTGCTGCACTGAGCTCCAGCACTCAAAGTGTCACTCTCGGTCCAGGCAATTGACGTCCTCAATGGCTCTATCAGAGATCCTGTAATTAAGATGACCTTTTGGTAAGATGAACCACATGCAGCAAGGAACCACAAGCAATCTCAGGAGACATGATTAATGTAGTTAACTTTGACTAAATTCTAATTGCAGAATGGCTTGTGCTCTTTGGAGAATTGTCCTGAAGACAGTTATTCACTCTGGTTGATAAGGGACTGCTATTTCACAGACCAGGTTCATCACAAAACAAGGCTGCCAATACCACACATCCTAAACCACAAGATTAAATTATGATGTCATTCTTGGACTCTTCCTTGTGAATGTATTGAGTATAATATCTATAATTTTAATGCCAAGAAATAAAACAAAAAAAAGTTAAATGATACAAGAATGCCAACATTAACCTACTCTAAATTAAACTGAAGGTCAAATAGAAGGCAGAAGAAAAGTTGATTTCAAATTCCCCGTCTTCCTTTTAATTTTTCTGGTCATCCTTCAGCAGTTTTTAAAACCTATTTCTTAGTGATCTAGGGTGTAAACCTTATTGTCTAGGCTAGATTTCATGTTATTTTCTAGATTGCCCTTGATAGGTGATTTAAATCTAATCCATATTGCTGTGGGTCTGGAGCTGCATATAGCCCAGATTGAAAAGAGATGGGTGAGTGTAGAAGAACATTGAAGGACATTATTCAACTAGTTTGAATGTTATATCAATGTTGTAAGTTTATAGGCATGTGAATTGACTACCTGACACCGGAAAATACTGTCTCCATTGTGTTCAAAACCTGTAAATATTCGGGAAACTTTTTCTTAATTTATTCATTTTCGGGATCTAAGTTTCACTGGCAAGATCAGCATATATTGACCACCCCTAATAGAAACATAGAAACACAAAAATATAGAAAAATAGGTGCAGAAGTAGGCCATTCGGTCCTTCGAGCCAGCACCGCCATTCAATATCATGACTGATCATCTACAATCAGTACACCGTTCCTGCTTTTTCTCCATATCCTGTGATTCCTTTAGCCCTAAGAGCTAAATATAACTCTCCCTTGAAAACATCTGGTGAATTAGCTTCCACTGCCTTCTGTGGCAGAGAATAGTAAGATTGAACGAGAACTTACCAGTTCGAAGGTTGATCTTTATTTTATGAGGAGTCGAAGTGAGGGATTTCGTGAAGAGCCCGCCGGCGCGCATGCTCGACATACTTCAAAGTAGCGGCGTGGAATCACAGAACCAACAATAGAAATGACTTCGCATAGTATGATTGAATTGACTAAGATTACCAGATGAAGGTGATTGAGGGTTGGGCGAGGAGGGCACGAAATCCCTCACTTCGACTCCTCATAAAATAAAGATCAACCTTCGAACTGGTAAGTTCTCGTTCAATCTTACTATTTCATTTCGGAGTCACGTGAGTGACTTCGTGAAGACTTCAAAGCTTCTGTGATTACACGCCCTGGACCACGTCCATGCTGACACACCACTACCAGGGATGGATGGGAGGAACAAACTTGCTCAATAGTTCATACTGCAAAACAAGAGCATATTTATTAATAACAAATCAAAAACCCCTCATGCGGGGACATCTCCACGTTCTTGACCTGCATTCAGCACGGCTTCTGCGAACTGTAGAGGAGCAGCAACAGGCTTGTTATAAAAACGCTGGAACACAGCTTCATTCGCCCATCCTGCTGTGGCGAGAATTTGGTCCATGGGCACCTCCATGACCCTCGCCGCTGACGTCGATGCAGCCCTGGTGGAATGAGACTTGAACACATTAATGTCGATACCTGACTTACCCAAGACGACTCGAAGCCACCTGGATATCGTCTGGACTGTCACTCGATGATGAGGTCTCTTAGGAGTGACAAGCAGGTATCTCTCCATTCCTCTGATGCGTGCCGTCACCTTGACATAGTGGCGGATATGTGAGGCTAAACATAGCCTAGCATCTGCGGGGTATGCCGGGAACTTCAGCTGCAGCCCTGTGCACCCAGGTCTATGCTGCTTTAGTAGCTCGTCAATGAAAAAGACTACTTCTGTAGGGGTAGATGTCATTCTGTCGACACGAAGTTTGTGTAGTGTCTGTACCCTCTGAGCTGAAGTCAACGCTAGTAACATCACCAGCTTCATGGTGAGTTGGTCCAGTTGGAGCCCTTCCATGGGAAACCACGTCCTGAGCAGGGTTAATACGTCCCTGACATCCCAGGTGATATTATAGCGTGGTGTAGGCGGATTCATATTGAATATACCCCGCATGAGTCTGGACACTAGCCTGTTGGACCCTACCCCAATCTTGAGGTAGAATGATAGCGCACTTCTGGCGCTGTTGATGGCACTGTAACTTAAGTGTTCATCATGGTGCAACCCCGCGAGGAATTCCAGGACGTCGGTTATTGTCACGTCATCGTACGTGATGCGAGAGCGGCTGCAGTAGGCTTCCCACTTCTTAATATGCGAGCGGTATCTTCGCCTTGTGGACTCTCGACACGACGCCCCGATGGTATCCATGGTCCGAGCCGAGAGGCCGTATTGGACTAACGGCCTGTTCAGAACCTGCAAGCCAACAAATTTAAATAGCCATGGCAGGGATGTGGCTCCCCTGAGACAGGGTGAGTAACCAATTGTGGGCAACCCTTCAAAAGGACCCAAGGTTCGTTGAGCATGTCAAAGACCACCGGATACCAAGGCTGTGTGGGCCAGTCGGGTATAATAAGGATGCCCTTGGCAGCATCTGCCTGAATCTTTCGCAATACCCGACTGATGAGGCAAAACGGAGGGAAGGCATAGAAAAACCAATTCCCCCAGTCCAGCGAGAATGCATCTAGCCCTATTGCCCCAGGATCTGGTTCCCATGAAACGTAGGCTGGTACCTGATGGTTCAACCGTGACGCAAAAAGGTCAATGTCCGGTTTACCAAATTTGGCTGTGACTTTAGCAAAAATCTCAGGATGCAACATCCATTCAATGTTGTCATTAAATTTGCGTGACCTGGTGTCCGCCACAGTATTAAGCTCACCTGGCAAATAGGTAGCTGAAATCCAAATGTCTCTTTGAACACACCAGAGCCAAATTGAGTTAGCCAATTTGTCACACGAAACTGACCTGGTACCATCCATATGGTTTAAATATGCCACAGCTGTGGTGTTGTCTATTTGGAGACGGACGTGTGCTCCAACAAGCTTGGAACAATATGCACGAAGTCCGTGGAATGCTGCCAGCAACTCCAAATAGTTAATCCCTTGAGTCAACAACATCGATGCCTCAAGGGTGTCCCATCTGCCCCCACAACTAGAGCAATTATCAGTAGCTCCCCAGCCATTGGAGCTTGCATCAGTCTGTAAATATACCACCGGATTAGCCTCCCTGACAGGCTTAAATGAGTTGCTAATGTGACACACCCACCATTGCAACTCAGTTATCGCTTCGGACGGCAGCTGCATTGATCGATCGTAATGACCAGCGTTCCGTTTTAACGCAGTAATTTTAGCTCTTTGCTAATTCTGATAATGCAAAGGTCCATATCGTGCTGCCGGAAACAAAGCCACTAGCTTGCCAATTACTGTGGCTGTATGCCGAATCGATGGTATATTGGTGCCAATTAAATCTCTGCACACCTGAGTGACTTCCTCAATTTTGTTAATTGGGATAGTTATCCTCATGCTCATTGAGTTCACCGTGAACCCTAGGTAATTAATTACCTGGCAGGGCAGAACTTCGATTTCTCTGGATGGACAATGAATCCTAATTGTTGAAATATATTGACAGCAGCTGCAACACCCTGTTCAGCCAATTGCAGGGTGTGGCCCACAATAAAGACATCATCTAAATAGGCCATAACTATATGATGTCGTTGTCTCAAATAAGCCATGATTGGCTTCACCAATTTAGTGAACAATCTAGGGGCTGTAGTGAGCCCATTAGGCAAAGCCTTATACTGCCAAAGTTGCCCCATCCAGATAAATTTCAAAAACCTTCTATCATATTTCTGGATGGATACTGAATAATATGCATCCCTCAAATCAATGCATGCCATAAAGCAGCCATGAGAAATCAATGATTTGGCTGTTTCAAACGTATCCATTTTAAAATGAGTATATGTTACAAACGTATTCAAACGGGTTAGATCAATAATGACACGACAGCCTCCATCCTTCTTAGGTCTAGTAAATATGTTCGAAACAAATTCAATTGGCTCATGCACCGTTTTCTCAATCACACCCTTCTGTTCCAGACTTAAAATATCCTTATAACCTGCTGCCTGTTCTGCAGCAGACAATTTGAACGTACAACCAGGCATGTGCTGGGATGGAGGAATGTCGCCATTAATAAACTCAATTTTATGCCCCTGAATATTCCGCAACACATACTCATCACCAGTAAAATTACCCCATGCATCCAAAAACAGCCGTAAACGACCACCAACATGGGAAGTTAAACAAAGAGAAAAAAGAGAACCAGACCCCCTCACCTCCGTGGTTACCGGCGGTCCTTGACACGTGTGGGTGGCCGTGGAGGTGCTGGGTTGGCTTGAGGGCGCGGCGTCTTCGATTTCCACAAAGGTCTCTGCCGCCCCTGTCCTAAAAAAGACCCTTGGTGCTGGTTCTGGTGCTGTTGTCGTTGTGGAGCTAGAGGGCGAGTCCTCGTCGAGGCACTGGCCGACCCTCGTGAGCGAATGTATGGAGCTTTTGAGCCTGACGGTGTGGGGGCACTCTGAGAGCGCATGATCCCCACCGTTTTGGCTTGTTCGTCAAGCTCTTTGACTCTCTTCGAGAGGTCCTCACCAAAGAGCTGACGGGGCGGCGGCGGCGGCGGTGGTTTGCACAATCCTGCAAACTTCGGGTTGAGTGCTGGGCGGATGCTGTTTTTGCGAAACCCGTTGATTTCGTGCTGGGTCGCGCACAATAAGGCCAGAGCATCTTCCTGGTCCAAATTCAGTTCGTCCCCGTCCACCGACCGCGCAAAGGCGGTAATACCGGCCGTGAGGAGTTTCAGAATCCGCTGCAATTTTAGCTCCTGTTGACGGATAGCCGCACTGATGTTGCCCCATATTGGCGTATTGACCACAGGCACGTTGAGGGAGTTGCAGTTTGATGGAGCCTTGTGACGGCTCATAGCCTGGATGAAGACTTCTTCCTGCAGCACCTGATTATTGAGAAAGTCCACTGTGGCTGCCAGCTTTGTATTTAGAGGAAGACCAGCCGTATGTGGGGCCGCGAATTTGGTCGCCACATCCAAGAGTTCCTCCGCTGGCACCTCCAACGGAGGTGGTACGGGATCCACCAGAACCTCCTCCTCCTGCTGCTCCAGGCTGATAGTAGATGTTGGTGAAGACGCCCTGTGCCTGTTGCTGCCCTGCTGTTGTTGACGTTGAAGCAGGAGCTCCAGCAGCCGCTCCATACGGTCAATACGCCCTTCACCCTGAACACTCAGGTGGTCGGAGTCCTCCGGCTCTGAAAAGAAAACCGGGCTCCTGTTATCGGCCCGCACCTCGTCGAGGCCCTGCCGGTGCCGGTAGTTGTCGCTAACAGCCGCCGAGGCGAAACTGCGCGATTCCTGCGCGGGCGTGTTCAACCGCCTCCATTTAGCGGGAGCTGAAGCCGCTGCCACTAAGGGCACTTGCGGCGAGGTGTCGGCACCAGCCGAAGCATGGCTGCCTGGGACCCGCGCAGTCTTGCCGGCTGCCCACATCGTGGACGTTGCCGACGCATGGTCTCGCCCACCCATCCATGGGGGGCTCGGCAACCGTGACGAGACCCGACTCGACCGACCCGTCCCGGCGTCGAGAGTCGGGGTGTGCCGGCTGGACTTCACAGCCGCCCCGGGTCTCGCCCTGGAACCTGACCGCTCCTCCGCGATAGGCAATGCCTTAGCCCTAACAGGGTTAGGCTTCTGGGCTCCTGCCCTCCCCCTTCTCGGAGGGCTGAGTGGAACAGGCCGTGCAACGGCACGTGCCCTGCTCGAGGTCGCCAGCGAGCCCGCTGACGACCTGACTGCCATGGCAGGGTCCCCCTGCTCTGGCGGCACACCACACTCCTCCTCGTCGAACTCCTCCGAGCTGTGGTGTGCTGGCGGATCTGGACCTGTAATCACAGGGCTTACCCACATCTCCGCCTGAGTCCCGGCCTGCGCTGCAGGTACTGCCGATGGTAAAGGCCCCGGAACTGTTGACCGGCAAACTCGTCCTGACGTCCTCCGGCCCTTCAAACTCCCATCCATGTCCTTGCTGCAAGACATAATCAGACAACAAGGACCACCAACTAAAGGTAGAATACTTACCTCCGTGGCCCCTTATGAAGGGCTGGCGAGGAGCGCGCTCCACCGCCAGCCGTCGCAGCAACGCGTTACGACGATATGTCGAGCATGCGCGCCGGCGGGCTCTTCACGAAGTCACTCACGTGACTCCGAAATGAAATTCCACAGATTCACAACTCTCTGGGTGAAACGTTTTCTCCTCATCTCAGTTCTAAATGGCCGACCCCTTATTCTTAAACTGTGACCCCTGGTTCTGGACACCCCCAACATCGGGAAATGTTTTCCTGCATCTAGCTGTCCAATCCTTTAAGAATTTTATATATAAGATCCCCTCTCATCTTTCTAAATTCCAATGAATACAAGCCCAGTCGATCCATTCTTTCATCATATGTCAGTCCCGCCATCCTGGGAATTAACTTGGTGAACCTACGCTACACTCCCTCAATTGCAATAATGTCCTTCCTCAAATTAGGAGACCAAAATTGCACACAATACTCCAGGTGCGGTCTTACCAAGGCCCTGAACAACAGCAGTAGGACCTCCTTACTCCTAAACTAAAATCCTCTTGCAACATGCTATGAGCTTTCTTTACTGCCTGCTTTCAGTGACTGATGTACAAGCACACCCAGGTCTCGTTGCACCTCCCCTTTTCCTAATCTGACACCATTCAGATAATAATTTGCCTTCCTGTTCTTGCCACCGAAGTGGATAACCTCACATTTATCTAAATTATACTGCATCTGCCATGTATATGCCTACTCACCCGACCTATCCAAGTCACCCTGCATCATCATAGCATCCTCCTTGCATCGCACACTGACACCCAGCTTTGTGTCATCCGCAAACTTGGAGATGTTTGCCCTTTAAGAAGGTGGTGGTGGATCCTTGGGTGTTTAAATCATTAATATTCTTGTACATAAAGAACAATCTATCCATGGCATGAAGCCTGAATATCCGGGAAATATTCAGCAAGTCAGACAGCATTCAGGGAAAGAGAAAACAGAATTGATGGTTAAGTACTGCATTTATTCTGGTGATGATATTCATATGATGCTGTTCCAATATTTAGATCAGTAATAATGGATTGGTAATATACCGTATACCCTTGTTTTAGCCCTTTATTACGGATTTATGTTCGCGTGGACGGCTGTTGCACACGGCACCCCTGGGTCATGTCGCCTCTCTGTTCATTTACAGCCTGGCTACCCCCATGATTTTCATCCATATCCACGTACTGTCTTAATGTGATGATGGTTTCTGTCCTGACCACTGTATCAGGCAATGAGTTCCAGCTCATTGGTGGGAACAAAGAAATTGATCACTTTTGCACTCCTCCTTCTGCCAATCAGTTTAAATTTACGCTCCTCAGTTTTTGTTCAGGTAAATTAATCGTTACTTTTCACTCTCGCTCAGCTGTTTAATTTTCACTGAGGCTTTAGACAATGCAGTGCTATGGAACTGTTTGCTTCTCACAGAGCAGCACAAGACTGCTGTTCACTGAACCAGCATCAGATCGAGAAGAGATCGATTTAGAGAAGTCAGTGCACATGAAGTGAAGAGGCTTGGTTTCTCCGGTAAGATCTTTAGAACTAGGTGAATGAGCTAAGAAGGGTTAATGGAACTGTGCAGGTTTAGGGCACAATATTAAACAGAGGCTACACTACAGGCAAGGCAAGAACAAGGCAAGGAAATATTGGCTGTAATTAAACCAAAGTTAGTCTGGTTGGGGCAAAGTAATTCACTGGCCGGGGCGAAAGCCCTGTTCCTCGATAAATATAAATATCTCCTGCAGTTGGTATTGGGTGACCAGAGCTCAAAGCCCAAGATTTGCCATCTCTGTGGATAATAGAGACCTACAGTTTGAATATTTAGTGATGTTCATTTTCCACCACACTGCATGGAAATTGATTTCTTCTGCATGGGTTGAACATTGCTATGATAATTTCCAGATAAAATTGCTTTACCCTAGAAATCTGAGCCTGTTCATAAAGCAGAGTGCAAGAAGGAGGAGACAATGTAGGCTCAGTGGGATTGGTTCTGAGGGTGGGTTATTGGAGGGTAGGGGAAAAAGAAGACATTGAAAGGGGAAAATATTAAGGAACAGGGATGATTATGGGAGGTAATGGAACAGACTAATGTGTATGGAGAACTAAAGAAGGTGAAGAACACCCATCTGTTTGTGTGCTCACTTGTGTTTCAAGTTCAAGATCAAGTTTAAATTTACATATACCAATTAATGTACAGTGATATTTCAGTTACCATACAGCCATACTAAAATTAATATTGGAGATCTCAAGGCACCCACATAATAACTTATTTTTAGAAAACATCTCACACTCAACTTGATGACCCCCAATCAACAGAAACCACTGAGTGTCCACACTTACCAGACGGCCCGGACGTCCACCACAATTAACACCAATGAATAGACTCTTGGCTTCTCTCTTGGAAAACAGCAGGAAATGTTGGATGGAAATGACCAGCAGACCAAGGAGTTAATTAACTGCAAACATAACGTGTTCTGGATTGGACATCCCACTATGCCACAAGGGTAAGAAACATTTTACAATCACTTGAAGGCTGAGGTCTAAAAGAAAACCCATGAAGAAAAATAACTGGTTGTGGCTGGAGAGAGTACAGCAGGTTAAATCGCTGATAACCCTGTCATGCACTGGTTCTTCAAAGCTGTCAAGGTCTCTGACAGCCCAAACACGAAGGCCCAACTTTCCTCAACCATTTAATTGTAGTAGTTGCATTTGGATTCCTCCAAGCTGATGGAACAGTGGAGAATCAGGACCAAGATAACCAAGATTTAAAAAAAACAGGTTGTGGCATTAGCATTAGCTAATGATACTTTTTTTTACTCAAACAAAAAATATTTGATATGGTTAATCTAGAGGTATTTTGGGTATTCCTTTTTAAATTTGGCTACCTGCCTAAATTCATCTCTTTCTAGTGACATTTACATAATGCTGCGCAAGATGGGATCTTATTGGGCTTGCTAACACACCCAATCTTTGAGCTTGCATTGGAATTGATTGAACATAGATTCACGAGACTTGAGGTACAGAGTCATCCATGACCTTACTGATCAGCAGCATGGGTGTGATTGGCCCACTTCTTTTCTAATCTCCCCATTTTTCAAGTTCAGATGCTTGTAAAAGAACCCATAGTAGTATTTTACATTTGTTTTTAAATTCTTCATTGGAAATCAACACAAAACAAACCACTTGCACTTCACAGTGCAGGCAATTTTTTTTTTAAATGCACAAAGATGCTACAAAAAGACACGGGGGGCAAAAAGTGAACTCCACTTTTTATTATATTTACAAAACATTGCAAATGGCTCCATTATAATCATGTATTGTCTTTCTGCGACTGGATAGCATGCAATGAAAGCTTTTCACTGTACCTTGAGATAATAAACTAAACTAAACATTTGCCATGCACCTGCACTTATGGGTAAATCATAGAATGAATACAGTTATTAAGATCAGGTCCAGAGGAGAAATCTTCCACATCATAAGATCTTTAGAATATTTTCTAGCGTATGCTCTCTGGCTATAGATACGCATAATTTACCTTTCAACCTATTTATTAGTAATCACTAATGCGGATTTTCTGTACCTATATAACTAAAAGTTTCATCTTGACCACTTCCTGTCTGCATTCTATATTGATTTTAGAAAAAAACGTTACCCTATATCGCTATGATTTTTGGCCCTTACACACAAAGTCCTCCTCCGCTGAGGCAGCCCCGAGCATTTTCGTGCTCGATTAAAAATAAAAAAAGTTATGAGTGTTTAAAAAACCTTGAGATCAGCTGATTGGTTATCTCGCCAGTCAATCACCACGATGAAGGTAATGCCCCTTCCGGGGGGGAGGGGGGGGGGGGGTGCAGGACTATAAAACCCCGGATGCCGGGACGTGAGCGTCACTTGGGAAGATCACGAGGGAGAGACCACAACTGTGATTATAAGCTGTGAATCAACTGAACTGTGAGCCTGCAATGTACTTGCAATAAATTATTTGTTAGCCCTTAATGACAATACAATGAGTTGTTTGGCCTGCCCTGTGCTTGAGACTGCAATGCAAAATGGAAATGAAATGACAATGCCATGACTTGTTACATAGAAACATAGAAACTAGGTGCAGGAGTAGGCCATTCGGCCCTTCGAGCCTGCACCGCCATTCAATATGATCATGGCTGATCATCCAACTCAGTATCCCATACCTGCCTTCTCTCCATACCCCATGATCCCTTTAGCCACAAGGGCCACATCAAACTCCCTCTTAAAGATAGCCAATGAACTGGCCTCAACTACCTTCTGTGGCAGAGAATTCCACAGATTCATCACTCGCTGTGTGAATTATTTTTTTCTCATCTCGGTCCTAAGAGACTTCCCCCTTATATTTAAACCGTGACCCCTTGTTCCGGACTTCCCCAACATCGGGAATAATCTTCCTGCATCTAGCCTGTCCAACCCCTTAAGAATTTTGTAAGTTTCTATAAGATCTCCCCTCAATCTTCTAAATTCTAGCAAGTACAAGCCGAGTCTACCCAGTCTTTCTTCATATGAAAGTTCTGCCATCCCAGGAATCAGTCTGGTGAACCTTCTCTGTACTCCCTCTATGGCAAGAACATCCTTCCTCAGATTAGGAGACCAAAACTGTACGCAATACTCCAGGTGTGGTCTCACCAAGGCCCTGTCCAACTGCAGTAGAACCTCCTTGCTCCTATGCTCAAATCCTTTTGATATGAATGCTAACATACCATTCACTTTCTTCACTGCCTGCTGCACCTGCATGCCTACTTTCAATAACTGGTGCACCATGACACCCAGGTCTTGTTGCATCTCCCCTTTTCCTAATCGGCCGATAATAGTCTACTTTCCTATTATTGCCACTAAAGTGGATAACCTCACATTTATCCACATTATACTGCATCTGCCATGCATTTGCCCACTCACCCAACCTATCCAAGTCACCTTGCAGCCACCTAGCATCCTCCTCACAGCTAACACTGCCCCCCAGCTTCATGTCATCCACAAACTTGGAGATGTTGCATTCAATTCCCTCGTCCAAATCATTAATATATATTGTAAATAGCTGGGGTCCCAGCACTGAGCCTTGCGGTACCCCACTAGTCACTGCCTGCCATTCTGAAAAGGACCCGTTTACCCCTACTCTTTGCTTCCTGTCTGCCAGCCAATTCTCTATCCACATCATTACTGAACCCCCAATACCATGTGCTTTAACTTTCCATACTAATCTCTTACGTGGGACCTTGTCAAAAGCCTTCTGAAAGTCCAGATATAACTCATGCACTGGTTCTCCCTTATCCACTCTAGTAGTTACATCCTCCAAAAATTCTATAAGATTCGTCAGACATGATTTACCTTTCATAGATCCATGCTGACTTTGTCCAATGATTTCACCACTTTCCAAATGTGCTGCTATCCCATCTTTAATAATGGACTCTAGCATTTTCCCCACTACCGATGTTCGACTAACTGGTCTGTAATTCCCCGTTTTCTCTCTCTCTTCCTTTTTAAAACGTGGGGTTACATTAGCTACCCTCCAATCCTCAGGAACTACTCCAGAGTCTAAAGAGTTTTGAAAAATTATCACTAATGCATCCACTAATTCTGGGGCTTCTTCCTTAAGCACTCTGGGATGCAGCCTATCTGGCCCTGAGGATTTATCGTCCTTTAATCCATTCAATTTACCTAACACCACTACCTGACTAACCTGGATTTCACTCAGTTCCTCCATCTCATTTGACACCTGGTCCCCTGCTATTTCCGGCAGATTATTCCGGCAGAACCAAAGTAGTTATTCAATTGGTTTGCCATGTCCTTGTTCCCCATGATCAATTCACCTGTTTCTGACTGCAAGGGACCTACATTTGTTTTAACTAATCTTTTTTCATAATTCCATAAAAGTAGATGGCTTCTGTAAAAATAATAATGGCAAAGAGCATATTTATTTTATATTCATCAGTCCTGATGCATGATCTCAACCCAAAACATCAACTATTCCTTTGCAGATTCTTCTTGACCCGGTAGGTTCTCCAGAAATTTTGTTTTTACCTCAAATTTCAGTATCTGTGTCTCTATCTAATATTTATGTACCCCATTGCTACTCTGTCCAGCAATCTCTGATTTAAAGAATACTCAGAACTACTCAGGAACCTCCGCTGCCTTGTGGCCATATCCAGTGATGGAATAGGCTCCTGGAGTAAACCTCAAGAAAATCCAGTCGGAGCCCCTAAGGTAGTTCGGCATTGTCTACAACCTTGCTCTGGCAGCTCCTGCGACGGCCCTGCTGTTCATTTGGATCAATCAACGACGTGGAGAGGGGGGACGTGCTGCATGGGCAACAGCCTGTCCTCCATATGACATCATCCAGGCTTGCATCCGACCACACATCACCTGCAAACTAGGACGCATCACCCATGGTCAGTCATGACCGAAGGGGGCCTACTAGCAAGCAGAAACATCCGCACTGCGTCTACCCTGTCACATTAAAAAAAAACTGTAAAGACCCCTATTAGATCACTCATCAGCCTTTCTTTCCGAAAAACAAATCTTTGCCTTTTCAGATAAGTAATATTCTCTATACAGGTCTCAATATTTGTTTTATGCAAAGGCTCGTTACACTTAAATATTTTTATGCATGGATGAAGGTCTGCACATCCGACATAGTCTCAAGGGACTGCCATTTTCAATGCCAATTGTGAGGTTGTACAGGAGGTTGTTTCTTCATAGGATCATGGAGTGATAAAATGCATAGCAGTGATTTGTCATACCTGTACGTATCCTCTGAAGGGGCAGTCAAATTTATCACCACAAATCTGCTAATGTTATTACTTTCTCATGTTCAACTCCTTTCGAAAACTATTTAAGTCATCGCATTCTATCGGCAATTTAAGAATACTGTTTTCAATAAATATCTGAGGGAATACATGGCTCCAAAGCTAATCCCCAAATTATTCCATAACTGATTTTAAATCTGTGACCTATGGGTTTCAACCAGTTTTAGGGCCACAGTCTTTGGGGAAAATGTGAACACTTACCTTGAATTACTGTAGGTAGACAAAAGTGCTGGAGAAACTCAGCGGGTGCGGCAGCATCTATGGAGCGAAGGAAATAGGCAACGTTGTTCATGCCGCTGGGGTATAAACGGGTGATGGTGCTAGAGATAGTGGCCTGGTGCTCTTCTGTGGGGTCATGGTCCAGGGATAAGTAGGAGGACGTGTCTGAGAGTCTAGCACCATCACTGACTTCATCAACTCCTGCTCCCTGTCCCCCCCAAAGCCTCCAACCTCATCGTTCCCAGCCCCACATGGCCCGATTATACCTTCTCCCCAAAATCCATAAACCTGACTGTCCTGGTAGACCCATTGTCTCTACCTGTTTGTGCCCTACCGAACTTATTTCCACATACCTTGACTCCATCCTATCCCCCCTGGTTAAATCCCTCCCTACCTATGTTTGAGACATCTCAGACACTTTCCATCATCTCCGGGAATTCTGTTCTCTAGGCCCCCATCCCCTCATCTTCACCATGGATGTCCAGTCACTCTACACCTCCATCCCCCACCAGGAAGGTCTCAAAGCCCTCCGTTTCTTCCT
Organism: Raja brachyura; assembly: GCA_963514005.1. The sequence goes on along the minus strand of OY740782.1, from coordinate 61,577,712 downwards.
CGACCGGAGAACCAACCAATCCCCATCTACAGATACTCTCCTCCACCTAGCGGAGCTGGTCCTTACCCTTAATAACTTTTCATTTGACTCCTCCCATTTCCTCCAAATACAAGGCGTAGCTATGGGCAAGCGCATGGGCCCCAGCTATGCCTGCCTCTTTGTAGGGTATTGTTGAACAATCCTTGTTCGAGACATACCAGGGACCCATCCCCGACCTCTACCTCCGCTACATTGACGATTGCATTGCTGCTACCTCCTACACCCACACACAACTCACTGACTTCATCCGCTTCACCATTACCTTCCATCTGGCACTCAAATACACCTGGACCATTTCCGACACTTCCCTACCATATCTTGACCTCACTATCTCCATCGCAGGTGATAGCCATCTGACCAACATCCACTATAAACCCACTGACTCCCATGGCTATCTAGACTACACTTCTTCCCACCCTGCTTCCTGTAAGGACTCCATCCCCCACTCCCAATTCTTCCGTCTACGCCGCATGTGCTCCCAGGATGAGGTGTTCCATACCAGGGCATAGGAGATGTCCTAATTCTTCAGGGAACGAGGGTTCCCCTCTCCTGCTATAGATGAGGCTCTCACCAGGGCCTCTTCAATACCCTGAAACACTGCTCTCTCTCCCCATCCCTCCTAGTCCTCACCTTCCATCCTACTAGCCGTCACATACAACAATTAACCCTCTGTCATTTTCGCCACCTCCAACGTGAACCCACCACTCACCACATCTTCCCATCTACCCTGTCAGATTTTTGCAAAGACAGCTCCCTCCGTAACTCCCTGGTCAATTCTTCCCTTCCCACCCATACACCCCCTCCCCGGGCACTTTCCCTTGCATCTTGTGCAAGAGATGCTACACTTGTCACTTTACCTCTCCCCTCAACTCCATTCAAGGACCCAAGCAGTCGTTCCAGGTGTGACAGAGGTTCACCTTCACCTTCTCCAACCTCATCCATTGCATCTGCTGCTCTAGATGTCAGCTGATCTACATTGGTCAGACCAAGCGTATGCTTGGCAATCGTTTCGCCGAACACCTCAGCTCGGTCCACAATAACCAATCTGATCTCCCAGTGGTTCAGCACTTCAACTCCCCCTCCCATTCTGAATCCGACCTTTCTGTCCTGGGACTCCTCCATGGCCAGAGTGAGCACCACCAGAAATTGGAGGATTCCGTTTGGGCAGTTTACACCCCAGCAGCAGGAATATTGACTTCTCCGATTTCCGGTAGCCCTTATTGTCTCCTCCGTTTGTCAGCTCTCCCTCAGCCCTCTGGCTCCTCCTCTTCCTTTCTTCTTACCACATCCCACCCTACATCAGTCTGAAGAGGGTTTTGGCCTGAAACGTTGTCTATTTCCTTCGCTCCATAGATGCTGCGAAGTTTCTCCAGCACTTTTGTCTACCTTCGATTTTCCAGCATCTGCAGTTCCTTCTTAACCAAAACCTTGAATTACTGGTTGGAGATGGGAGAGGGCAAGGGGTAGATGAAAGGTAGACAAGTTACAACAGTTAATCGATATTAATCATTGTTTTCTCTCTGCAGCTGCCGATATATCAAATAATGCATGAGACAAAATAATTGATTATGAGAGCATTGGTTGTGACTCAGCATTTGCCTCGAGTCTTTTAGTCCGTGTCTCAGATGAAAGTACAAAGACCAAGGTGGGCCTGCACTGTAAATGTGTGGTCTTCTGGATGAGATATTAAACTTAGGCAGTGCCTTTTCAGAAATTGTTGCAAAACAATCCCATAACAATATAATGATTGTGCTGTTATCCCTTATATGCAGTACATAATGTATCCCTCAATCAAATCATTTCAAAAGGAAAAACATATGATGTGGTCAATATCAAGTTGTTTTTTGTAAGCTTTCAATGTGAAAATTGTGGTCTGCTTTCCTGCCTGACAACAACCACCACATTTTCAACTGTAGTTCATTAGTTACAAAACACTATACAAACACATGCTTATCCTGAATGTAGAAATGAAATAAAAATAAACGTGGGAATTGAATTGGAGAAAATGTACCTTATGACTTAATTATGTTACTTAAATCATAAATACATAACATTTGGTGTGTGGTTCAGTAATAACAAATCAAATCTATAATACAGAGGACGGGAACAAAAGTAATGCTCCCTCTTCAATGAGATGTCAACAGTGGTTACAGCAACTGGTAAACTAATGTTTTGCAAGGAGACATACTGAATTCTCATAAGAAGAAATAGACCCATTTATTTTCATACTATTTCTCATGGAATATAGTCTTACTACATTTTGTAATCACCAGATTTGAGTTTAGATAAGCATCAAACTTCAGTTGGAGTCTCAGCTGTGTGTGCAAGTGGGAAAAAAAATGGGTGTAAAGGCCACTGATGATTCTGCCACGTTTAGATTGCTTTATGCCATGTTGGAAAAAGTCAATCATGTAAAATTAACGCAGATTGATAACCAATATGCCAATTCCACAGCTGTGGTGCTGTAATGGGTGTATAATATGCCGTTATTTGTATAAGACTGAATAAGAATAGATTCTACACAAAGTGGGTGATATTTTAAAATTATTATTTGTCCACATTTCTGCAACAGTGAACAGACATTGATGAAAAAAAAACATGTTTAACTAGAGACATATAAAAGGATTTCTATTGATATAAAACAGGATTCACGGCTATCTTTGGAAAAGCAATATGCATATTCTGTCAGTAAAAATGCATAGGTGTGGAACTGTCTGCAATTCATTGAATTAAAGGTCAAATATTATGCAGTGAATGTAACAAAGAACATATTACTGCAGAAGCTTTAATGCCACAAGCCTTTCCAAAAACTGCAGAAGCATCATTTTACTGATGAAATCTGCAATATTGAAATTCAGGATAAATATTAAGTAAATTGTGAACACTGAGGTAAACACAATTCCAAATATAATGCTTTTAGTGAAAGTCATAAACTGGATTGAGATCCAAAAGACCAATAGGGAACATGGAATTTGAATGCCTTCCAAATATTATAAGAATTTTAGCATAATTTAACAGGTGGCCGTGCCTAAGAGTGTCAGATGGCATTTGCAACAAGGGAATCTTTTGATTCTCATGCCATCTGCCTAATGTTCATAGAAAGAACAGCCATTTTCATGAAAACCTGTGCTAAACGTCTGCCAGAGTAAACACCAGATAAACGATGGACTTCATTTAAGCAAATGGTCTGTTACAGCAGAATTCTAAAATGAATGCCAATCCATTTACCAGACCATGCAAATTTTTTTTTTTAGCAAGCTACTGTCTTAAACAAAGATGTTGACTTCAGTTATGATTCACTGTGGACACAACGTTACAAGGTGAAAGGCTCAGATCACCCACTGGTGCCTTGAGCACAGAATCCAGAATGGGACTTCAGCACAGATAATAAAGAGCATGCTGTATTTTGGATGAGGTTACTCTGAGGTACACGTAAAAGGCCCTGTGGCAGGTAAGTTCTCCAAATTATCAATTATCCAACAACATTAAAAACAGATTATCTGGCCATTAAAATATTGCTGTTCAGGAAATCATTTTTGCACTAATTAGCTGCTTCCATATCTTGCAATTCAACAGTGGAATAATATCAGAAACATGTAGAAATAGTTGCATTTCCAGATTGTTCCAAGAATGTTGAAGGCGCCATGAAAGGATAATTATTTTACTCATTGATTACATGGAATAAAACCTTTGCAACCTTGATATGCTTGAGGAATGAAATGCAATCCTAATTATTTGTAACATTAATAAAAGTTATGAGAACAGCAATTCAACTGCAGTTTCAGACGATATAGGAAAGATTATTGTACTCCACGTGATACTTAATTCAGGTTAAGATTAATGCTCTGCATTCAGCATTTGTCCTCAACTATGCCTTTGGAGTTACAAAATTTCAGTGGGTATTCAACAGAACATCAGAATGACTGAGAGGTACAGTGTTTTGATTGTGTCTACTAGTTGACTGCGGAATTGTTACATTTCAAAAAATGTGACGCTGAATATGCTTTTCTATTCTAATCTGTGAACCATCTTTTAGAAACATAGAAACATAGAAAATAGGTGCAGGAGTAGGCCATTCGGTCCTTCGCGCCTGCACCGCCATTCAATATGATCATGGCTGATCATCCAACTCAGTATCCTGTACCTACCTTCTCTCCATACCCCCTGATCCCTTTGGCCACAAGGGCCACATCTAACTCCCTCTTAAATATAGCCAATGAACTGGCTTCAACTACCTTCTGCGCCAGAGAATTCCACAGATTCACCACTGTGTGAAAATGATTTTCTCATCTCGGTCCTAAAAGGCTTCCCCCTTATCCTTAAACTGTGACCCCATGTTCTGGACTTCCCCAACATCGGGAACAATCTTCTTGCATCTAGCCTGTCCAACCCCTTAAGAATTTTGTAAGTTTCTATAAGATCCCCTCTCAATCTTCTAAATTCTAGCGAGTAATACAAGCCGAGTCTATCCAGTCTTTCTTCATATGAAAGTCCTGACATCCCAGGAATCAGTCTGGTGAACCTTCTCTGTACTCCCTCTATGTCTTTCCTCAGATTTGGAGACCAAAACTATACGCAATACTCCAGGTGTGGCCTCACCAAGACCATGTATAACTGCAGTAGAACTTCCCTGCTCTTATACTCAAATCCTTTTGCTGTGAATGCTAACATACCATTCGCTTTCTTAACTGCCTGCTGCACCTGCATGCCTACTTTCAATGACTGGTGTACCATGACACCCAGGTCTCGTTGCATCTCCCCTTTTCCTAATCGGCCACCATTCAGATAATAGTCTACTTTCCTGTTTTTGCCACCAAAGTGGATAACCTCACATTTATCCACATTATACTGCATCTGCCATGCATTTTCCCACTCATCAAACCTATCCAAGTCATCTTGCAGCCTCCTAGCATCCTCCTCACAGCTAACACTGCCCCCCAGCTTAGTGTCATCCGCAAACTTGGAGATGTTGCATTCAATTCCATCATCCAGATCATTAATGTATATTGTAAATAGCTGGGGTCCCAGCACTGAGCCTTGTGGTACCCCACTAGTCACTGCCTGCCATTCTGAAAACGACCTGTTTACTCCTACTCTTTGCTTCCTTTGCTCTTTGCTTTACTCTTGCAATCCGAACCCCCCAATACCGTGTGCTTTAAGTTTGCATACAAATCTCTTATGTGGGACCTTGTCAAAAGCCTTCTGAAAGTCCAGATATAACACATTTACAGGTTCTCCCTTATCCACTGTACTAGTTACATCCTCGCAAAATTCTATAAGATTCGTCAGACATGATTTACCTTTCATAAATCCATGCTGACTTTGTCCAATGATTTCACCACTTTCCAAATGTGCTGCTATCCCATCTTTAATAACTGACTCTAGCAGTTTCCCCACTACCGATGTTAGACTAACTGGTCTGTAATTCCCCGATTATCTCTCCTTCCCTTTTAAAAAAGTGGTTTTACATTAGCTACCCTTTCATGCTATCAAACTGTTACTGAAATTAAATGCATGAAGAACTAGGATCTGCACTGTTAATTTCAGATATTAACATGAAACCCCAGAAAATCATTGAATATATTTTCATTGCAAACACTATGTTAATGTTGCTATTGTTGAGCATTCAAATATTCAACCTGACCTTCCATCTTTCTCAACGGTGGAATTAATTACATCAGTTGGATGGTTGGAGTCGGCTTCACATATATACACTCTCTGCACTTGATTTTCATTTCCACCCCCTGCACCTTCCTCCCTCTAAACCATCTTCAAAATCCGCTTACATTTTTAATGACTCAGGTAGGTCCAGGATACAGAGGATTGTAGCCACTGTTTATTAGATAAATAGCATTACATGCTGGGAATGTTCAACAAATCAAGCACGATTTGCAGAAGAAGTTAACATTTCAGGTCAAGCAGAGGGATAATTGGAATAAGGGACGAGGAACGTTCATGGGCTGATGTAAAGGCTGCAGAGTGGTTGAGTCAGCGGAGTGGGCCACTGGAGGCCCTGTAGCTACCTAGAGCTCAATTAGATTAGGTGCCGCTCTAAGTGGATGAGTGTGGGGGGTCAGACATGGCCTGCAGCATCACAGAGCAGTGGAGCAGTGGTATAAGACATCAACACTTCACCTGGCCAGGACGACCCCTGCAACTCAGAGCCGCCACCAGGACATGGGCCAAGTTAAGCTTTAACATTTTTTTTAAACTTTGGACTTGAAAGGTATAAGATGGAGCCTCAAATATGGTGACTCATGTGTACTGACTTACTGTGGTGTACTGTCTTACATTTTTGTACTTAGTATGATTGTGCCTAATGTAGAGTAGGATTATTATTGAACTGTATGCAAAAACAGAGTTTCACTATACTTAGGTACACATGACAATAAAGTACATTTAAATTTTGAACCATTGAATTTGCCATTATATCCAAATGAATGTGGTGCGCTGACCTGGGGTTTTAACACATGTTCATGTTCATGAAAGTGTTTTGATGGAGCAAATAAAGGAAAACTATTTCCACCATCCATAGGATACAATTTTTTGGTGAATGCCAAACACCCACTCCCTCTTCTCCCCCTACTCCCATCAGGCAAAAGGTATAGAAGTGTGAAAATGCATATCTCCAGATTCAGGGACAGTTGCTTCCCAGTTGTTATCAGGCAACTGAATCATCCAAACACAACCAGAGAGCAGTCCTGAATTATTATCGACCTCATTGGTGACCCTCGGACTATCCTTGATCTGACAATGCTGCCTTTACATTGCACTAACTGTTATTCCCTTATCATGTATCCATATACTCAATTGTAATCTTGTATTGTCTTTCTGCTAACTGGATAACATGCAACAAAAGCTTTTCACTGTGCCTTGGTACCTGTGACAATAAACTAAACTGAACTGAATTGTGCAAAAGGAGAATGAAATGCATGTAACACATTGTAATAGAGTGTTACGGCAGATCACTTTCAGGAGACTACATTTGCAAAGTGCCACTGTTGTCATGTTGGGTAGATTATTGTTTTACTGTCTTACATGTTATGATATCAGAATTCTTTATAATTGAAATCAGCATCAATAAATCAGTGCTATGAAACAAGAGCAAAAATAAGTGTCATATTTGTCTGCATCATAAATTCTGAATTTCCAAGGAAATACACCAGTGATTTGATTGACATCAGTGAGTGAAATATAATGCATATTTCATGGATCATAAACAAGCACAGCACAGAAAGAGACCATAGCATTTATTGTGGCCTCTTTGACTAAAGTATATATTTTGTGGAACCAACAATAAAGTTTATTCAAACACTTGGGAGAATTTTGTAACAAATCTCTTAGCTATAAGATTAAAATAATTTTGATCAAACAATGTTTAATATTTTGCTTAAAATTGCTTTGTATTAACAAATTCCCATATTAATGATTTTCTAATGAATAAAATATAAGATACTAATAAGTTTTCTATGCACATTCATCCATATCCACATTGTGCTGCTAAATATATACACAGTCAGGTAGTAATGCCTCAATAGGTAGTGAATGATAAGCCTGTTTATTTAGTTTAGTTTCGTTTAGATTAGAGATACAGCGTGGATACAGGCCCTTTGGCCCACCCAGTTCCGTGAAAACAGCAATTACTTGTATCTTAGTTCTATCCTATGGACAATTTACACAAGGGACAATTTACAGAAGCCAATTAACGTACAAACCTGCGTGTCTTTGGAATGTGTGAGGAATCCAGAGCACCCTGTGAAAACCCACGCAGTCACAGGGAGAAGTACAAACTCCATGCAGATACCTCAACTCGAGGTAAGGATCAAACTCGGGCCTCTGACGTGGTGAGACAGAAACTCTACCGCTGCGCCACTGTCCCACCCCTTTAAGCTCATGAAATTATTTTCCAATCATATCCATGCATTAATGAGAAATAATGCTGTTTAAATACAGGCATAAATCAGAAATCTTAAACCGACCCATCAGTGCCTTGTGAGGAAATGAATGGATTCATCAGAATTTCCTAAAACCTGAAGCCTGAAAGAATGAATGTGACCGAATTGTAAAATCAGCACTACCTTGTTTAATAATCATTTAGTGTCATAGTCATAGAGTCATGTAATGTGGGAACAGGCCCTTTGGCCCAACTTGCCCACACTGACAAACATATCCCATCTACACTAGTCCCACCTGCCTGTGTTTGGCCCTTATACCTCTAAATCTATCTTATTCATGTATCTGTTCAAATGTTTCTTCAATGTTCAATCAATCAATCAATCAATCAATCAATCCATTTTATTCATCACATACACATATAAGTGCAGGGGGGGGGGGGCAGAAGAACAACTACAAGACTGTTTGGAGTCTGTAGACTGGGCTATGTTCAAGGACTCGGCAACAGACTTGAATGAATACGCCACAGTCGTTACAGACTTCATAAAGAAATGTGTGGAGGACTGCATCCCTATAAAAACCTTCCCAGTGTTTCCCAATCAGAAACCTTGGATGAACTGTGAGATCCGCACTCTTCTGAAGGCCAGACACCGGGCATTCATGTCTGATGACACAGTGGTCTATAAGAAGTCCAGATACGACCTCGGTAAGGCCATCAAAAAGGCCAAAAGGGAGTTCTGTTCCAAGCTGGAGGATGAGACAGATGTTCGGCAGCTGTGGCGGGGACTGAATGCAATCACCTCTTACAAGGCGAAACCAGGAGGCAGCTCGGATGTCGGCGATACATCACTCCCTGATGAGCTCAATGCATTTTACGCACGCTTTGATAGGGAGAACACCGATGTGCCTTTCCGAGCCCCTATTCGCTGTGATGGTATTTCAGTCTCAGTCACAGAGGCCGACGTCAGGAAATCCTTCAGGGGGGTGAACCCTCGAAAAGCGTCTGGACCTGATGGCATACCTGGTCGTGTCCTAAAAACCTGTGCGGACCAACTGGCTGGAGTTTTTACGGACATTTTCAACCTGTCACTTCTGAGGTCTGAGGTTCCCACCTGCTTCAAAAGGGCATCAATAATACCGGTGCCCAAGAAGAGCAAGGTGACGTGCCTCAATGACTATCGACCTGTGGCACTAACGCCTGTGGTGATGAAGTGCTTCGAGAGGTTGATCATGGCGCAAATCAACTCCTACCTCAACAAAAACCTGGACCCACTGCAGTTCGCTTACCGCCACAACAGATCAACGGTGGACGCGATCTCACTGGCCCTCCACTCCGCTCTGGACCACTTGGACAACAAAAACTCATATGTCAGGCTGCTATTTATTGACTACAGCTCGGCATTTAACACAATCATCCCCTCCAAGCTGGTTACCAAACTCGCAGAACTGGGTCTTTGCGCATCCCTCTGCAATTGGATCCTCGACTTCCTCAACCACAGACCACAGTCTGTTCATATTGGTGGAAATGTGTCAGACTCGATAACAATCAGCACGGGAGCACCTCAGGGCTGCGTGCTCAGCCCCCTGCTGTACTCACTCTATACTCATGACTGCGTAGCCGGTCATAGTGCGAACTCCATCATCAAGTTCGCTGACGACACCACTATTGTGGGACGTATCACTGATGGGGATGAGTCCGAGTATAGAAGAGAGATCGAGCGACTGTCCATATGGTGCCAACATAACAACCTGGCCCTCAACACCAGCAAAACCAAGGAACTGATTGTGGACTTTGGAAGGAGTAGGATGGGGACCCACAGTCCTGTTTATATCAACGGGTCGATGGTTGAAAGGGTCAAGAGCTTCAAATTTCTGGGCGTGCACATCTGTGAAGATCTTTCCTGGTCCGAGAACACAGATGCAATTATTAAGAAAGCTCATCAGCGCCTCTACTTCCTGAGAAGATTAGGGAGAGTTGGTCTGTCAAAGAGGACTCTCTCTAACTTCTACAGGTGTACAGTAGAGAGCTTGCTGACTGGTTGCATCGTGGCTTGGTTCGGCAACTTGAGCGCCCTGGAGAGGAAAAGACTCCAAAAAGTGGTAAACACTGCCCAGTCCATCATCGGCTCTGAGCTTCCTTCCATCGAGGGGATTTATCAAAGTCGCTGCCTCAAAAAGGCTGGCAGCATCATCAAGGACCCACACCACCCTAGCCACACACTCATCTCCCTGCTACCTTCGGGTAGAAGGTACAGGAGCCTGAAGACTGCAACAACCCGGTTTAAGAATAGCTACTTCCCCACAGCCATCAGGCTATTAAACCTGGCTCGGAACTCTGAACATTAATATCCCTCCATCTGTTATTTGCACTTTATTAATTTATTAAGTCATGGGTGTATTTATGTATAGAATTGTAGTCAATGCCTTCTATGTTCTGTTGTGCTATGCAAAGAAAGATTTTCATTGTCCTTTCAGGGACACATGACAATAAACTCTTTTGACTTTGACTTTGACTTTGAAATGAATTTGCCAACAGCAGCAAAAAAGAACACACAATACACAATAAAATTAAACACAAACATCCACCACAGCACAAAGGCACAAAGTACAGTCAGACCTCCTCCATTGTTCACTCGTGGTCGGGGTTATAACATTGTGGTCGGGGTCGGAGGTAGTCGCCAATACAGACGGCCCAATCTACAGGCCCTCTCGCGGGATGGTTGAAACTCTGAAACAAAAAAGTAAAAATGACGAACACGCTGCTGGCAGGGGCAGCCGTCTCGCAGCTCTCCCACCAACTTAGTACCTATGTTCCATACACCCACCACACATTGTGTAAAAAAGTTACCCCTCAGGTTCCTTTTAAATCTTTCTCCCCTCAACTTAAACCTATACTCTCCTGTTCTTGATTCCCCTACTCTGTGCATTTACCAGATCTATTCCTCTCATAATTTTGTACACTTTCAACAAAATCACTCCTTATCCTCCTGCGCTCCAAAGAACAAACCTCTAGCCTGCTCAACCTCTCACAATAGCTCAGGACCTTTCTATCCTGGCACCATTCTCAAAAATCGGCTCTGGGCCCTTTCCAGCTTGACAACATATTTCCCATAACATGGTATCCAAAGTTGAACACAATACTCTCAATATACCCTTCCCAATGTATTTTATAACTGCAACATGACCTCCAAACTTCTATATTCAATATTCTGATTGATGAAGGCCAATGTGTCAAAAGACTTTTTTATCAACCTATCTACCATGACGCCACTGTCAAGGAACTGTGTACTTGCACTCCTCGATCCCTCTGCTCCACAACACTACCCAGAGCCCTACCATTCACTGTGTAGGTACTGCCCCTGTTAGGTCTCCAGAAATGCAACACCTCACATTTCTCGATTAAATTCCATCAACCATTCCTTACCTGCCCAACCGATCAAGATCCTGCTGCAATTGTTGACAACCATCTTCACTATCTACAATAGTATCATTTGCAAACTTGCTAATCATGCTGTGTATGTTCTCATCCAAATCATTGATATCAATGACAATGAGCCTAGCACCGAACCCTGGGGCACACCACTAATCACAGACCTCCAGTCCAAAAGCAATCTTCCACAATCACCCTCTGCTTCTTTCTATGAAGCCAATTTTTTATCCAGTCAGCTATCTCTCCTTGGATCTCATGCAATCTAACCTTCCAGAGCAGCTTACTGTGCGGAAAGCTGTCATGCTGAAATCCATATATAGCTTTGCCCTCATCAATCTTTTTTGTTACATCTTCAGAAAAGTCAATCAGATTTGTGAGTCACAACCTCCCACTTACACAACCATGCGGACTATCCCCGATCAGCCCTTGTCCACTTGTCCCTCAGGATACTCTTTAGTACCTTTCTGACCATAGATGTTTTGCTCACTGGCCTCTAGTTCCCAGACTTTTCTGTGCAGCCCTTCTTGAACAGAGGCACATTTGCCACTGTTTAGTCTTCCGGCACCTCACCAGTATTTAATATTGACATGTAAATCTCACCCAGGGCACCTGCAATTTCTTCTCTTGCTTCCCACACTGCCCTTGGATAAATCTGGTCAGGGTTGGAGAGGTTTTTCCACCTTCATACACATCAGGACCTTCAGCACAACTTTAACTGTAATATGTCGGTGGGGGCACTGCGAGATGGCTGCCCTGCCAGTAGCGTGTTCGTTATTACTAATTTTTGTTTTTTTTGGTTTGTCTAGTGTCAGTTTGGGTGTCTCTCGATATGTCTTATATGGGGGATGAGGGGGAGGCGAAAGGGGGAAACCGCTTTTGGCCGCCTCCTCCAAGGAGAGGTGACTTTTTCCACGTTGCCTCCCTCAAGGCCTAACATCATGGAATTTAGCGGCCTTACCCGGAGTCGGGGCCCGGAGCATCGGCAGCAGCTGCAGCATGGACTTTTCATCGCAGACCGGGCGAACCCTTACCGGGTGTCGCCAGAGAGGAATGCTCTGAATGCTGGCCTGGTGTCGTTGACATCGTGGGGTGTGGTCTGCGGAGCTTCTAGCCGCGGGCGAGGCGTGGACTTGCCATCCGGAGCTTGGGATCCCTCGCTAGGGATCGCGGAGAAGAGATCCGACCGCTGGCCCACGGCCGATAACATCCTGAAGCCGTGGTCTGTGGAACTCCTAGCTGCGGGCAACGGGCAGAGCTTGTAGCCGCGGGCAACGGGCAGAGCTTGTAGCTGCGGGGTGGACTTACCATCCGGAGCCTGGGATCCCTCGGTCCGACCGCCGGCCTGCGGCCTATAACATCCTGAAGCCGTGGACTCGTAGGAAAGTGCTGATTCGGGACCTCCAAGCCACGGAGAGTGTTTTGCCGTCCCGACGTAGGAGCTTAGATCATCCCGATGAGAGGGCCTGTATATCGAGGGCCGTCTGTAGCGGCGACCACGGGATGTCTATGGCCCAGACCACGGGTGAACAAGGGAGGAGGACTGGCTGCCTTCCACCACAGTGAAGAATGCTGTGATGGATATTTGTGATCAATTTTATTGTGTATTGTGTGCTTTTTAAGTGTATCGCTGCTGGCAAATTCATTTCACTGCATGTAATGTGCATGTGACAAATAAAATTGATTTTGACTTGGACTGTTCTCAAGACACTCCCATTGAGTGCCCCAAGCTCCCCAGTCCTCATGTTTTTCTCCACAGTAAAAACAGAGGAGAAATACTCATTGAGGACTTTGCCCATCTCCAGTGGCTCCACATAGAACCATCTGGTGGTGTTTTTGCTAGCTGCCTCCGCCCACGGTCTGGCTGTCTTTTTTAAATTTTGTTATGTTTAGAGTGTGTTTTTTTAGTTTTTTAGTTTTTTTTCGGTATTTTATGTGGGGGGATGCGGGTTGGGTAAGGGGGAAACCATCCTTCAGTCGCTTCCTGGTGAGGATGCGGCTATTATCCGAGTCGCGTCCTTGCCCCTGTCTCCCCCTCGCGGCCTAGCAGCTGGATTGGCGCTCCCTTTCATGCCGGGACCGGACCAGAACTTCAGCAGCGGTGGTGAGGCGCTGGAAACATCGCGGAGCAGTGGGTGCGAAGCTCCCAATGCGGGTGGCACTGACTTTAACATCGCGGAGTCCTGTGACCCTTTCCCGGGGGTCGCCAGTGTGAACCTCCACCCAGCGCGGCCTGTGGACATTGGGAGCCGTGGACTCCGGTTGAAGGTGGCCGACGACAGGTTCCCAGCGAGAGGGCCTGAATATCAGGTCGCCCATTTCGGGGACTACGGGGTGCTCAGGAGGCCCCGAACACGGGTGAACATTGAGGAACATCGGCGAGGAGGTTGACTGGATATACACTTGATCCCAGCTGCTTATACCTGCTCCATGCTTACTTTGTACTCTTGACCAAAGCCTCAATTTCCCTCATCATCCAAGCTATCTTGTGTTCACCTGCCTTACCCTATAGGAGAGAGGAACTGCAGATGTTGGTGTAAACCAAAGGAAGACACAAAAGTTAGAGTAACTCAGCGGGTCAGGCAGCATCTCTGGAGAAAAGGAATAGGGCTTGAAAGGATTGACAGATTGATAGCTCTTTCTCGATTTCGGGTCTCAATCACCTATTCCTTGCCCTTCACTCTAACAGGAACATGCATGTCCTGCATTCATGTCGGCACACTTTTAAAAACATCCCACTTTCCTGACATTCCCTTTCCTTGCTCCAATCAACTTGAGCGAGTTACTGTCTTACACCTTCAAAGTTGGCTTAGCCCCTATTTAGAATTTTAACTTGTGGGCCCGCCCTATCTCATCCATAACTATCTTAAACCTAATAGAACAGTGGTCATTGGTTCCAAAAGGCTCCTCCATGAACACTTAATTCACTTGCCCTTTCCGATCTCCCAAGACTAGATCAAGCATTGCTCTCTCCCATGTCGGTCCCTCTACATATTGCCGGAGGAAACTTTCCTGAACATATTTTCAAATTCAGAGCCATCTAAACCTTTTGAACTATGACATTGCTAGTCAATAATGTGGAAGTTAAAATCCCCTACCACACCAATCTTATTAGACCTACAGCTGCCTGCAATCTCCCAGCACATTTGCTCATCTACTTCATGTCGATATTTGGGAGCCAGTAGTACATTTCCAACAAGATGATCATCTCTTTCCTGTCCCTCAGCTCCACCCATATAGCCTCACTAGATGAACCGTCCATAATGTCACGTCTGACCACCGCTGTGACATCCTCCTTAACCAATAACCCAACACTCCCTCCTCTTACCCCTACCGTTGTCTTTCCTGAAGCACCTGAAACTTTGATCCACTATTCTCTTAACCAAGTTTATGTAATGGCTACAAAGTCCTAGTCATACATACCAATCAATGTCCATGTTCATACCCGTCAGGCCTCTTACATTAAAATGTGCAACAGTCATTCCTCATTCCCTGCCTATTCTGTTGACTAAACTTTCTCTCATCACCTTCCATGCCAACTTCTAACCTCTCACCTGCCTCGGTCCTGTATTGAATCCCACCCCGCTGCCAATCTAGTTTAAGCCCACCTATGTTGTACTAGCAAACCTACCTGGTCCCCCTCCAGTTAAGTTGCAACACATCCTTCTTGTACAGGTCTCCACTGCCCCAGACAATCTGCATCGACTACTCAGCTACACATTCATCTCCCCTATCTTTCTGTTCCTACTCTCACTAGTGCATGGCACTGGAAACAAACCAGAGATCACTAGGCTGGACGTCATGCCTTTTAGCCTTTTATCCAACTCCCCATACTCATATTGCAGAACCTCCTTTCTTTTCCTACCGTGGAAGTTTTTTAATGTGATTTAGGTTCACAATACAAAACAGATTCAGATCTTTACAAAAAATATACTTTAGCAAATAAACACAAGTTGAGGAAATGAAACATGTTCAACTCCTTTCCTTATCCATTTTTTTAAATTAAGTTATTTTCATTCAAACTAAATCTCCAACATCCATAATAATTTTGCTAATATTTCAAGTATCTTTCAAGATGTTGTCTGTTCTTAAAAGTGCATTTTATTCTGAATGCATTCAGATATTTTCCCAGCAGAATAGTTATGGAAACATTATTACAAACAACCCTGTTAATAATTCCCAGGACAATTATTAAAACTATGCTTATTTCCCTAAAGCTGCTCTTTATCATTATATATTTATGAAACAAAAATTATATCTGTATATTCAATTTTATTTGGGAATCATTAAATATGCTTCCAAATGCCCAATAAATGCATTAGAAAAATGTTGGATAATCAACAGAGGGTAAAGAAAAATATGGATGAATACAGGAACTGCAGATGCTTGTTTATACCAAAGATAGACACACTATGCTGGAGTAAATCAATGGGTTGGGCAGATTCTCTGGATAAAATGGACAGGCGACATTTCAGATCACCCAATGTTGCCTGACCCGCTGAGTTACTCCAGTATTTTGTATCTTTCTATAACTTTCTAATTATTCAATGGTCAATTGGTTTTACAATTTGGCATAGCAATTGCAGAGTTTGATGAGGTACTCATCTCAATAAACATTTTTTTTAAACTTTAAGTGTTAGACATATGAAACAAAAACAGAAAATGCTGGAAGAAAACAAAAACGTGGCAAGTCAGGTTGCATCTGTGGTAAAAGAAACAGTGATTATATAAGATCTGGAACCTTCATCAGAACTGAGAAAGAAACAAAGCCAGTTAGTCAGGGTAACCAAGAAGGTGGGTGATGGCACTGAGTGGAACAAAACGATTTTCTGCTAATAAGTAAAATAATGCTTTTACTCTGAAACTGAAGTATTTCTCCAACCATTTTTTGTTGTTTCTGCCAGAGCATTGATGTGACAATATTCAAAGTCACAATCGACTTCCTTCTGACTTTGATGACAAAGGCACCAATTTCTCATCAACCATTTCATGCTGTCTGCTTGCATTGATGTGGTTGATCTCACCGCCATCTCCCAAAGCCTTGGCATCATTACCCAACTCAGATGACATGAGCGCATTGGCTGTGCACTTCCATATCACAGTAGCCAGATAATCCCCTGTAGTATCTCTTCATCAAAGTGAACCATTGTTGTTAAATGCTGAGAAGATATTTTTTTTTCCCTCTGGGATAATCTTGAAGCAAGAGGTTTAATTTTCATCACTTCATCTGGATATGTAATATTCCTTTCCAATCTGCTTCCCAAAATGTACTTGTTCCTACATTTTACCCTCTACTCCAAATATGCTCTTCGGGTAAAAGTCTAAAAAACACAGCATGCCAGTAAATTGTTATCAACATAAATCACTTTGGAAATTCTATAATTGTTTTAAAATACCTGGTAGTTGTGTGTTCAGGATGGGAAAATAATCTGGTAATTGCAATCTAATGATAGGTGCAGAATTAGATTGTATGAGTGTCAGTCGCCAATATGTTAGGCTGGTATGTAATATCTGTTTCTATAGAAATCTTGCTCATCTTAATTATCTAGGTTTAGTGAAAATATCGTCAGTGCACAGCAGATTGAAGGGCAATCTCATACCCATGATACAAGTGAAGTGGAAAATGCTGATTGATTTTCAAATAACTGAATGGGAAAAAATGGAGTAATGGAAAAAGTCTTCCAGAATGTTTTTTATCTCAAGCTAATGGGGAATGTAAAGATTTATGAAGTTCATTTAATCAGTTTTTTAAATTTTAATTTGGTTTGAGGCTTTCCAAATAGGATTAATTAAACAACTAAAATCTATTTTAAATAATTGATTCAGTTAGGAGATATATATACAGATAAAAATCAGCAACTTGGCATTAGATCTAACATGCAAAATAATGTTATCTATTTTATTACATGGTCTACAGTTGCCAGGTCCATAAGGACGGATAGCACAACAGAAGGAAACAGCAGTAACAGTAAACAGTATTTATTTAATATTTTGCTGTTTGAATAGTCATTGAAAATTACATCAGAGGCTAATTTGTTTTTAAAATGTGTTGATTAGGATTCACAATAGGAATCAGTAGGTAGACAGTTTGTCTCAAGTGGGATTAAATACCTCAGTAAATCCCACGCTGCATTACTTATGAATCATTAGGATTTTATGGGTCTGAAGTAAAGTCTTCATTTACCTATAGCAGAGAATGGCACAACACAGGAGGAGGCCATTTGGCTCATCATGCTTGCACTCTTTGCACGCTTTGTTTGGTTGTGTGTTGTTAATTTAATTACCATTTGCTGATGAAATGAAAACATAGAAACATAGAAAATAGGCACAGGATGAAGCCATTCGGCCCTTTGAGCTAGCACCGCCATTCATTGTGATCATGGCTGATCGTACCCAATCAATAACCTGTGCCTGCCTTCTTCCTTATCCCTTGATTCCACTAGCCCCTAGAGCTCTATCTAACTCTCTCTTAAATCCATCCAGTGATTTGGCCTCCACTGCCCTCTGTGGCAGGGAATTCCACAAATGAGTACTGTCTGGGATTGGGAGACTGCGTGAGAGGATGCAACATTAGATTAATTAAATTTGAACAACTATTCGATGTATTCTTAATATAATTTGGTAGATTTCAAAAAGGCTCAAGACAGTTTGTGCTGTGAGAGGTAAAAACTCTGTTTGTTAATGCAGGCCTCTCTTTTTGTAAAATATAACTGAAATGCGTTATGTTGCTCATCGTCATTGCAACTATGAAGAATTTTGAATTTAGCAATAACAATATAGATAGTGCAATTGCAATAGATAGGGAAAGATTTTGTAGTGCCAGGAGATGAGTCACTTGGTAGATTATATTCAACCCCTGACTTGCATTTATAGCCACCATATTGGTCCAAATGAGTTTGGATACCCTCAGAATATTAACGATGTGAACATTGGTGAAATAAAATACCAGTGAATATCCAGGTTAGGTGGTTAGATATTTTCCTTTTAGTAATGGTCATTACTTTGCATTTTTTGCGGCACAATTATTACTAATGAATGAACAAGAAAAAAAGAAGGGAAGTGAGATTATGTACATGCGATTTGAAATTAACAGCGGGAAGAAGTAGGGTCCTGACCTGAAATGTCAGCTGTCCTTTCTCCTCCGCATATGCTGCCTGGTCTGCTGAGTTCCTCCAGCACCTTGTTCATTCAACCATACCCTTATCATTCCTGAGATAACACGATGAAAACAATGTGCAGTATTCCAGAACTGGTCTCATCAAAGTCCTCCTCAATTTCAGCAGGATTTCCCTAATATTGAAATCAGAAAACTCACAATAAAGATCAGTATGAAAGTTACCATCAGATTTCCATTAATAAATAAAATAACCTTTACCCCATATGCATTCAATCTATCCTCTACTGTGTTCCAAAGTGCCAGCTATTGGAAAGAAAATCAAAATGATTAAATGCAATAGCAATGTGAATAACTGTCTTGGAGTTCTTCTCAAATGTGTATAAATATAAATATTTAATTCTGTGCAACTCCGTTTTGGATGCAGTTTGGATTTAAACCAAAATAGAATACATGTGGCGTATCAAATCAGCAATGTTTTCCTGATTTCCATTTCACCAGAAAATTCACAAACAGCAGAAGCTACCTGACTTGAAAATGATCAAAACACGAATTACTAAATTGCATGTCTGTGCCCTATCAGTGTTATTTCTAATATTTCTAATTTTTAATATTCTTACACTGAATTCTGGCTTTTTTGTTATCATTTTAAATTAATTTTCTCGAGTTCTGCATTAAGATCACTTACACATTGCAGCGATATAATTCAATGCAAAGTTAGCTGCCCTTAGATATTTTACCCACAGTGCAGTCAATTCTGTATTTTCATCTGTGTGCCATTGGAGAATTTGATTCTTTGCAGAGGCAGCACAAGTGAACTTACTTCTAATTAATAAAAGATAAAGACATGCATTTCTACACCCCCGGCCTGGATTAGGAAGCTGCTGATTATCCTCTCACCCTCTACTTTATATCCATCCACTGCTATTGTTTTTGCTGCCCTTGCCCTCTCTTATAGAGCACTGATCTGGATTAAGCTAATTTAATGATTTCTCAGATTCATTGAAGAACAATCCAGCCTTCTGATCTTTATTGGGGAGTTGACTATTTAAACAAAAACCCTAGTTGTTAATGAAGATGATGCAGAAATCTTGTTTCTCTTTATTCCATCTAGATTTGTATCTCTGCACTTCACTGAACTACAAATGATGTTCTATTTTATCATTTTAAAGGAGAAGAATACATAATTTAAAAATACTTTTAGAAAGCTCTATATTTAGACCTCCTTCAAAGTGTTCAGGTTTTTATGAACAAATTAACTAGCATTAAGAAAAACATATATTTACATTAGATTGTGATTTTTATTTCAGCCCTGTTAACAATAGATATTCTCAGGAAAAGAACAGTTATCTCGTGTTCACAGATGATATCAGAGGGATGGACATACTTTCATTCCTTGTACATTATTAAAGGATTTGTGTCATCCTATGAGACTGTTCTTTCCATCTTCAATATTAATCTAGCTTCATGTTGAATCTGTTTTGGTTCAAGGAGAATAGATTCCATGCTTAACCGTGCAAATAGTTCCCTATGGTCTGATTCTGACTAACTCCCATTTTTTTGGGGAGTTTTTGAATATAAATGTAGAACATTCTTTCAACCCCACACCAAGCATTCTATGCATCGTTTTATTTTCCGTGAAGTACACTATTGAGTGCAGTTGAGAGAGCTCACAGGGTTGATTTCTGGGTTGAAGGGAAGGTCAAATACACACATTTGAAAAGGATGTCAATGAATATTTTTAAGGCGGAGATTGACAGATTCTTGATTAGTCATGGGTTGTAGGAGGAAGGCAGGAGAATGGAGTTGTGAGGTAAAAATAAATCAGCCATGATTGAATGGCAGAGTAGACACTATAGACTGAATGGCCTAATTCCTTTCCTATAACATGAACTTATGAACCTATACTCATTGGAATTGGAATTTGAAAAGATGGATGTTGAGAAGATGCTTTCCCTCATGGGGGAATCTAGAATTTGGTCGGCATACAACAGTGACCAGGGTTCTCCTTGAATTTGCATGGTGATTATGGCTTGGAATTAATTTGTGACATTTTGGAACCATTGAGCAGCATTACTAGTTGCCGGACAATGTGAAAATGTGGAATTATTGTGAATAAGTGCTCAATATTTAATGCTGAGGTGCAGAGGGATTTCTTCTCTCAGAAGGTCCTGAGCTTTGTGCATGTTTACCCCAGAGAATTCTGGACGTTGAAAGAATTTTTGATCCATTGGAGAGTTTTGGGGAGAGACAGATCTGAAGCCAACATCAACTCAGATTATCGAATGTCACAGCAGGGGCTTAGTTTTATTCATTTCCCAAGTCTTACATTCTTATTCTATTATTATTGTGCATTCCCCAAACGATTGTTTACACTGAATTATTGAGTAAATAGCCCTGACTGCTACACCCTCATGAACATCAGAATTTGAAATCTCAAAATCAAATAGACCCCAGCTACAACAATGCTTGGGTTAATTTAAGTATATAAAATAATTAGTATATAAAAGTATGAGAAGTCTTTGTAGGATAGACAGTTAGAATATTTTTTCCTAGGAAGGAAATGATCATAGCTTTGAAGTGAGAGAGGGAAAGTTTAAAGGAGATGTGCAGGGCAAGTTTTACACAGATGGTGGTGAGTGCCTGCAACATGATGCTGGGGATGGTGGTTATGTCTGATTATTGGATAGGCACATTGATATGCAGGGAATGGAAGGATATTGATTATGTGCAGGCAAAATGAACTCGGTCTTGGCATTATGTTCAGCACAGACATTGTGAGCAAAAGGGCTTGTTCTTGTACTGTACTTTTTTGTCTTCTATGCTCTAATTCCGGAATTTGCTTTAGGAATAATTTCTAACACAAATTTGATAATCAATATATAATCTGTGTATAAATTGCCATCTTAAATTGTACAATGGAAAATAAAACCATATGAAGGTGAATATTATAATGAATGCAGCTGAACTGCAATAACAGGATTTTCTATTCAACCTGTGGGTGTCCTAGAAATAACTTAATCCTGCCAGCGAAAAATACACCTTGTGGGGTGTTTTTGATCATGCTGCTACTCTGAGATATTAAACATGAGAAAAATACCTGGCATAAATCCAAGAACATAATGCTACCTCTACGACGATGGAGCTCACAGAATGCCTTGAAGGTACATGGGAGTCTGATTTTACCCACCAAGTCACAAATAAATTGGAAAACAAATTTTCACAAGCATTACACAAGGATCAGCTAAAAACCAAGATTATGTACATTACATTTTCTTCAGTAGTTTTGCCTTTAGGGTGACAGAAGGAGGATGTGACCAGAGTCACATATTTTGAATCTATTCCATGATCCATTTTATTTTACTCATTCACACTGAGGCCTGTGTGTGAAAGCTATCCTAAAAATGTCTTTCCAGACAACAGTTGGGAGCCAATCAGCAAATTGTGGGTCTGTTGCAAGCTGGTAAAGTCTTCCCGAAAGGATAGCAGTGAGACTAATTGGTTTTCGGAAAAACAAATCCAACAGTTTCATGGTCACAAGTACGACTGCCATCTTTTTGTTCAAGAACATTTATTTAATTTCTTCAATTTAAATGGAAAGGTTGTCTTTCTAAATGATTCATGTGCTTCTACATTCATGCCCTTCTGACCTAGTCAGATCTTTGCCAACCTGCTTCTTAGAGAATAGACAATAGGTTCAGGAGTAGGCCATACAGCCCTTCAAGCCAGCATCACCATTCAATGTGATCATGGCTGATCATCCATAATCAGGACCCCATTCCTGCCATCTCCCCATATCCCCTTGCTCTATCTTCAAGAGCCATATGTAGCTCTCTCTTGAATGTTTCCAGATAACTGGCCTCCACCGCCCTCTGAGGCAGAGAATTCCACAGACTCACAACTCTCTGTGAGAAAAAGTGTTTCCTTGTCTCCATTCTAAATGGCTTACCCCTTTTTCTTAAACTGTGGCCGCTGGTTCCGGACTCCCCCACCATCGGGAATATGTTTCCTGCCTCTTGCGCGTCCAAACCCTTAATAATCTTATATGTTTCAATAAGATCCCTCTCATCCTTCTAAATTCCAGAGTATACAAGCCCAGCTGCTCCATTCTCTCAGCATTTGACAGTCCCGCCATCCCGGGAATTAACCTTGTAAACCTACGCTGCGCTCCCTCAATAGCAAGAATGTCCTTCCTCAAATTAGGGGACCAAAACTGCACACAATACTCCAAGTGTGGTCTCACTAGGGCTCTATACAACTGCAGAATGACTGCTTTGCTCCTATATTTGATTCCTCGTGTTATAAAGGCCAACATGCCATTCGCTTTCTTCACTGCCTGTTGTACCTACATGCTTACTTTCATAGACTGACGTACAAGGACCCCCAGATCGCATTGTACTTCCCCTTTTCCCAATTTGATGGCATTTAGATAGTAATCTGCCTTCCTATTTTTGCTACCAAAGTGGATAACCTCACATTTAGCCGCATTAAACTTCATCTGCCGTGCATCTGCCCACTCCCCCAACCTGTCCAAGTCATCCTGCATTCTCATAGCATCCTCCTCACAGTTCACACTGCCACCCAGCTTTGTGTCATCTGCAAATTTGCTAATGTTACTTTGAATCCCTTCATCCAACTCCTTGATGTATATTGTAAATAGCTGCGGTCCCAGCATCGAGCCTTGCGGTACCCCGCTAGCCACTGCCTGCCATTCTGAAAGGGACCCGTTAATCCCTACTATTTGTTTCTTAATCTTAAACATATAATATTGTTAAAGGCTTGGACACACTAGAGGCAGGAAACATGTTCCCGATGTTGGGGGAGTCCAGAACCAGGGGCCACAGTTTAATAATAATGTGTAAGCCATTTAGAACGGAGACGAGGAAACACTTTTTCTCACGGAGAGTGGTGAGTCTGTGGAATTCTCTGCCTCAGAGGTTAGTGGAGGCAGGTTCTCTGGATGCTTTCAAGAGGGAGCAAGATAGGGCTCTTAAAAATAGCGGAGTCAGGGGATATGGGGAGAAGGCAGGAATGGGGTACTGATTGGGGATGATCAGCCATGATCACATTGAATGGCGGTGCTGGCTGTAAAGGCCAAATGGCCTACTCCTGCACCTATTGTCCATTGTTCCCTGTCTGCCAACTACTTCTCTATCCATTTCAGCACTCTACCCCCAATAGCATGTGTCTTAATCTTTCCCACTAATCTCCTATGTGGGAATTTATCAAATGTTTTCTGAAACGCTAGTTACACTACATCCACTGGTTCTCCCTTGTCCATTTTCCTAGTTACATCTGCCGGCAGTTTGTTCATTTTTTCGTTCTTTTTGTTATTTTTAGTTCGTTAAAAGTTTTGTTTTAATATTCTTCGGTTTTTGGATTTTTGGATCACATTCTCTGGACTCTGCAGCCTACCATCACTGGAGCTGGAAGCCGCCTCGGACTGTCGTGAGCCCCCACCGCGAGCATGGACTTAACATCGGAGCGGATCCCTTGCCGCTAAACGCGCGTATCTAAACTTTATTTGGGAAAAACAAAATAACAGTTCCCCACTACTATACATAACAATGGCGGGTTTGATTCTTGTATCTGCTTGGCCAAGCCCTTCTAGTCTCGTGCAAAGAAAGACACTCCAGAAGGTCACGCAGTCCCAAGCGATCTTCCAGAAGATTGACACAGGACCTCATGGGAGCTACCTTTTATAGGTCCCTGAACCTTGAGGGGCTGAACCATATGGGGGTGGTCTCTTTACAGTCTAATAACAGATATCGATTAACACAGTACCTGATAGACAGTTCCCTAACCCAATAACACAGTAACTAATACATTGTATTCAAACGGAGCTTCTGGAAGGAAGCAAACATAGCAACATGTGCCCAGATATTCAAGACACCGAGCCAAGGCTCAACACGTAACCCAATCAACATCTAGCAAAGTAAAGCTTTGCAACAATATTTACAATGTAGTATGTCTGGTTTGCATTCTCCCAATCCAATTCATGCAATTGACACATAATTGTAAGTATCTGCAGATGTCCCATTCTTTCCCTGTAACTCATATCAGGGCTCCAGACAAGCTGGCACCATTCTGCAGCTTGTCTCATTTCTGCAGAACGCACATTTAAATTGACCAAATGGCCTAGCAGCCCAGAAGCCTTTACTCAATTTTAGTGTCATGGCATCTCCAATTTGACCAGAATTAACAGAGCCACCTCCTTAAGTATCCTGGGATGCGGACCATCAGGCCCTGGGGATTTATCAGCCTTCAGTCTCATCAGACTACCCAACACCATTTCTGGCCTAGTGTGGATTTCCTTGAGTTCCTCAGTCGTCCCAGATCCTCTGGTTAGTACATCAGGAAGATTCTTTCTGTCCTCCTTAGTGAAGACGGATCCAAAGTACCTATTCAAATCATCTGCCAAATCCTTGTTCCCCATGATAAATTCACTCTTTTCAGTCTTCAAGCGTCCAAATTTGGTCTTAACAAATGTTTTCCTCTTCACATACCTAATGAAGCTTTTAATATCCTCCATGATATTCTTGGTTAGCTACATTCATACCTCATATTTTCCCCCGTATTGCCTTTTTAGCTATCTTCTGCTGCTCTTTAAATGTTACCCAATCCTCTGGCTTCCCGCTCATCTTGTTAAAGACACCATAAAATAGGGGATTCCTGCATTTGTCATAATTGCTTATCCTTTGTCAGTGGAAATTTACAGGCTGTGGATGGTGCTGACCAGTCTGAGCATCAGATTGATATGTAGGGATGAAAGATCCTGGTGTTCTCCTCATTTCTCCATAATTGATAAAATGTATAAAAACTCTGCAAACAAGCCTTAATGCATTGATGTGATTAGATTACTGCAAACTAATTGTAAATAATGTTGCAAGACAGTTACCCTGCTGTGTGTTGATTGGCTAAAGTGTTAAGCCCTGGCAGGTTTGTTTCAATTCAAGGGTAAATGTTGCATTATTCAAGTTAAGTTAGCTTCTTCCAGAAGCTTCTCCTGAAACAACGCATGGGAGAATCTGTTATTGGTTTAGGGAACTGTCAATAATGCACTAATGTAATTAATATGTTTGATTGGATAGTAAAGAGACCACCCCTATGTAGTTCGGCCCCTCAAGTTTCATGGACCTATAAAAGGTGGCTCCATCTTAGATCAAAGTCAATCTTCTGAAAGTGCGCTTGGGTCTGCGTGACCTGCTGGAGTGTTTCTGCTTGCACGAGGCTGAAGGGCTTGGCCAGGCAGATACAAGGATCAAACCCTTGGTGGTTTAGGTATCTTTTAGGGGAATTTGCTGTTCAATCTAAAAATAAAGATTAGTTGTTCCAGTGCTTGGCTCAGTGATATTTGACTGAACTAGACTGGGGGTTAAGTTTGAGAAGAGCGTATTTACATTGGGGGCTCATCTGGGATCTCAACGGACCCCCAAACATAAGCTAGCGATTAAGGGTGTTGAGCTGTTCCTGATCGCGAGTGCAGAAATCGGTGCTACATTGCGGTTTTCGCATCGGTTTTCGTCACCTCGCTAGTCAGAGCAGATCGCTCTTTTGCAGGCTTGGGAAAGGGTTCCAACAAGATCGTAGAACAGTGTATAGCATGCACTGGGGGCAAAAGTGCGTTTGGGGTTAGAGGCACCACTAGGGTTGGGTTAAAGGCCCTGTCCTTTGGCTGAAAGGGTTGGGTTATGGGCCTGTCTCACTGTACGAGTGCACCCAAGAGCTCTCCCGAGTTTAAAATAAATCAAACTCGTGGAAGCATGTAGAATGTACATAGCGGGTACGTCGGAGCTCGGGATCTCTCTTAATGGCTCGTAAAGCTAACGGCAGGTACTCGGGAAATGTGGTAAGCTCGGGAAGACTCTTGAAGACTTTTCAATATGTTGAAAAATGACCAAGAGAGCCCCGAGTACCTACGAGCAGCTATTACTGTAATTCTCCGAGTTCGAATCAGTGGAAACTCAGGAGAATTAACTCTTGAATTAACTCGTACAGTGGGACAGCCACATTAAAGGCCCTCACATTTGGGTTGAAGGCCCTTAAAACCTGGTCGTAGTCTGTAGCTGCAGCTGCTGACAAAAACCAAAAAAACCGATTCCGTAAAAATAAAACTAGTTTCAAAGTCTTATGCAGATCGGGTATCCAATTGAGTGGATATTTCAAGATGACCTGGGTGTAACAGTGCTAAGTGGCTAAGCACTGCGTCATTGCTGGGGGTGCAGATTGGAAGTGAGCTCCAAAAATCATCATTGACTGCCAATGTAAAGAGGTTACGCGTTGACACTCAGTGCCAAGCAGGTGGAAAGGAAGAAGCCTTTTTGACAGGGTGAGTCTATTTGGGTTAAAGTCAATGCCTGTTTGCGGTATCCAGATCTCTGAAAAGATTGGGGAGGAGCCTCGTAAAGGAATCGGGCACTCGGTGGGTGGAGTATAGTTTGGTTGAAAAGACTCTAATCAATTCGAGAATTCTATATCCAAACAAATTTGAATTTGAATTTGCGTACGTTGAGTTAGGCACCATAAAGCTAATTGGTCATATCAGAGCGAGTTGAAATTCTTTGAGCTGAATTCCCTAAATTCAGAATCTCATACTGAGGTACTGGACAATTTAAAGTGTGCACATATTTTGTCAGATTAATCTGTGTATATAAAAACTTCAAAGTGCGTATAGAGTGTTTAAGATCGATTCCGAATCGTGGCTGATCAACCAGGGATTCGTACCCCCTCTGATTGACTGTTGATTAGTACCTGGTAGCGAAGAGTAACTGAGAGATAGAAAGTCATTTTTAGTAAAGAGCAACCTGACCGGAAGGGTTAAGTATTTTATTGTGACGAAAAAGTGCCTGAAGGTAAAGAGTAGCTAATTAAGAACTAGTACCCCTCAGGAAAGAGTGCCCTAGGAAGGGGAAAGTCCTCTGTATTGGAGGGAGCGGTTCACTGGTTGATAGCAGCATGACGCGGGATTGAAATATTGTGATTTGCTTTTGATATCAAAGACTGCTCTTATTGCATTGTGTTTGCCATGTGTATTGCCTTTGATTAAAATTTTGAGTGTTAGATACACTGTTATGGTGATAGTTCAAATCGGCTGTATAAAAATATAGTTTGATCGGGACTATTGTTATAATTGGAGTCCCACTCATGCTTGTTTGGCCAGGGGTTCGTATCCTTCCGATTGATTGCTTCGGGGTAGGGATTGTTCCGTTGACCGAGCACACCACGAGGAGGGATTAAAAATATAATACGATTTGTTTTTGGAAGAGTACGGTTAACGGATGCGATTTACACATATGCTTATGGTTTATATAGGAATGTGGTTAGGTATAATGATAATAAGTGGTATAATTTATTTTCTGTATAGGATTTTGCTTACGTGTTTGGAGCTTATTTGCATGTGTTTAGATTTAGTTTGCTGTGGGCATAGGAAAAGGGCTGCGGGAATGTGTTTGATTGTGGTTGATTGTTCCCTGGTACACCTTAATATTTGGATAATTGAGAATGGTTGAAATTGTAGAATGGGAAATGTGTGAATCTGTGAGAGACAAGAGAAGAATTTGAATAGTATATTGGAAGGATTGATTGTGTGAAAGTGGTGCAAGACTATTAGCGCTTCCGAGTCATTGGCCATTGTTCGGAAGCGATATTGGTAGTCTCGGAGATTGAAAGGGAGGAGGGAATTGAATTGAATAGATAAGGAGGTGTGAGTGGCTTAGGAGTTGCTTCCATTGTCCAAAAGAATGGGGAATCACGTGGAAAAGGATATGACTGCTGATTCTGAAAATCCGTTACAAGTAATATGCAGCGAGTTTTCACAAAGATCTGAACGATTGAGAAATCTTTCCAGGGTATTAAATAAAGAATCAAGGAGCGAATTATGGCCCAAAGGTGGTGTTGATACAGTGAAGGGATTGAAGTACATTGAGCAAAGTATATGGCAGTGTACTAATAGTGAAAAGGCAAGAGAATTAATCGGATTGTGGAAACATTATTATGAGGAACAGAAAGCAAATAGAATGGCAAGTTGGAAGGAAGCAACTCTGAAGCGGAGGATAGAATTAGAGGATACCGAAGCATACAAACCTCCAGGCAGCTTGGGAGAGGAGCCTGAAAGTATTAAAGATAAGGGAAGAAGAAAATCTTCCAAAGGGAAACGGGCACCAGTAAATCTCGATTGTGAGGATCCGATGGTTGGCGTTATTTTTGAGGGGGACGACGTTGAGTATTTAGAAGATTGTGAAAGTATTAAAATTAGGAATTCATGCCCACCACCTTATTCATCTTATGATCCCCACGCCTCAGATATGCATTGTGTAGCTTGTGAATGGAATAGACAATCAGATTCTATAGCACAGGATTCCTTATACCCGACCACTCCATTAATAATAGATAGACCGAGATTTCATGGTACCAGAAGCCAAACTAAAAAGAGATCTCAGATAGTTAAGGACAAAGAACGTAGAGGAAGGGTACAAAAAACAGGGTATTCTTGCAATCTTAAACCTAGATGAGTTAAACGAATAGTGAGAGAAGAAAATGACTCATTTAGGAGGTACCGTGAATCCCCTAGTGAAGTGGAAGGTACATCTGGGGGTAAGACAACAATTGAAGAAACCAAGATAGATCTTGATAAGGCAGAAAGTACAAAAACCAAACAGACAACCCTTAGACAGTTCCCTGTTAGGGATATGTCCAATCCTTCTTTTGATCCGGCCAATGCAGTGAGGGCAAAGAATGCCCGTACAATAAGAATCTATTCCCCATGGAAGCCCAGCGAGATGATGGCCATTTTAAGTCAAATGCCTGATCGTAGAAAATCACCTGCTTCCTTTGTGGATCACCTATGAACCACAATGCGCGTTTACCACGCAGATTCCCGAAATCTATGGGTGGTGATCCAGCAAATAATTACCCCAAGTGAATATACCAGGTTCCTAACAATTTTAGGACATCCGTCCAATGAAGCTCTAGCGAATATAATAGCTGACAATAGTGAAAAGAAAGAGGCTGTTTTAATGGCCCTTGCAAACACTCTTCAAAAGTGAATTGACCCCAATTTTTTATACTACTATTGGGCAATGGATATTAAAAACGTAATCTATTGGTTGGACAATACATGCCAACAGGTAAAATGGTTAATAATGGAGAGAGAGGATTGCTCACCTTTTAATATAGGGAGCGATTCTTCTTTCTCCAATAAATTTGAAGAAAACATTATGTGAGTAAAACCTGATTATACATAGTACCTTATGAATCTGGAGACAAGTGAAGCCAACCCTTAAACTGAGACATTTATCGCTTCTCTCACCAATTGCCAACAATCCTACGTTCAAGCCATCTATTTTAGACAAAACATTTACACACTGGGAAAGATTAGGAATCAAAAAACTCAGAGATCTTTATGAGATGGGAACTCTTCTCTTATTTCAAGAATTACAGTGGAAATATCACCTGAAAGGTAGTCAATATTTTAGATATCTTCAAATTCAAGATTATTTGAAATCATATACCCAAGACTATCAATCTTTTTTGCCAGACATACTAGACGAATGCATGAATAGAAACTCGGAGTCAAACAAGTTAATATCATATCTGTATAACACCCTTTTAAATATAGAAATCCCATCATCAGAAGTAATTAGAAGAGCTTGGGAAGATGAACTTGGCCTAAAAATTCTAAACGACAGATGGGAGGAAAACCTTCTATATATACACAACTGTTCGATTAATGTTGGGCATTCATTAATCGAAGGTAAAATACTGCACAGACTCTATTATTCAAAGTCTAAACTGAATATGATCTTTCCAAATGTATCTCCTATCAGCGATAAATGTCTTCTTCAGGAAGCAACTATAACTCATTCCTTTGTCTCCAGTGTAAAGTTACATAACTTCTGGAGAGGAATTTTTGAAAAATTTTCAAAAACACTAAATATGCAATTGGATCCTGGCACGGAATTGGTCATTCTAGGTGTGTCAGAAACCTGCTCTGAGCTATAATTATTTCAATGACGTTTCCTTAATTATGGCCTGATAATGGCAAAAAAAAACGAATACACAAATTTTGGAAACACACATCAGTCCCTACTCTTAGGATGTGGATTATAAACAAATCCGAGACGCTACATCTTGAAAATATTAGACTTGTCCTGGCAGAAAAAAACAGATCATTTTTCGAAGACATGGACACCATTCATTGATTTATTACAAGGATAGTATGGTACAACACAATTTTGGATTTAAATCAAATTACAGGTTGGGTGAGGTGGGTGGGGAGCGATGTGAGGCATGTATATCACCACTTTTCTCTTTCTTTCTCTTTTTGTCCTTTTATTTCATTTCGGAGTCATGTGAGTGACTTTGTGAAGAACCCGCCAGCACGCATGCGCGACATATCGTCGCTCGCATTTGCAGTCGACGGCTGGAGGTGGAGCGCGGCTCACCACCAGCCCTTCATAAGGACCGCTCAGGTAAGCATAGGCAACCTTGAGCTGGTTGTCCCTGGTGTTTGAACTGTGTTTTCTTCAACAGGGATATGGATAAAAGGAGTACAGGCCACAGGACTTCCGAAAGGAGTCGTCGGCCATTATTCCCGGAGCTCTCTTCAACGGCAGCACCCGCAAGATGGGCCGGGGAAAAAGGCACGAAAGTCGGGGAGCCCTGTGACTACAGGACCCGACCCACCGACACAGCTGTGTACGAGCGGGGAACCCGCAGAGCAGCAAGTTGGAACGGAGCAGGTAGACCCTGACTCCATTTCACTATCTCTAACAGGGAGAGAATTATTGGCTGATATGAGCAAACGGGTTTCACGTGCTGCTGCACGGCCCTTCTCCCTGAGCCCTCGTGGAAGAGCCAGGGATAGAGCTCAACAGCATAGCCCTTTCAGGGCAGAACACTCACCAGAGGCCGCTAGATTGCGGACTGGTGGCTTACCGAGACCCGAGTCCACTGGCAGACCAGGAAGGGCCAGTGTAGACTCACCACCTAGCAGAGCCAGGAGAAGCCATGCAGGTGGAGTCTCACCACGGTCACCGCATCCCCCATTTGCAGCAGGACGGGACCGTACATCGCCTGAGTCTAGGAGAAGGACAGGCGGCAAGCCCGCGCGAATGTCGGGTCACCACGCTGCGGCGGCAGGTACCGACTTTACACCGCATATGCCCTTCGAGGCAGTCGGACCTAGCTCATCCAAAAGGAGACGAATGAGCAGATCCGCGCGGGAGTCATACAGCTCCGCTGAGGCGGCTGGCAGCGACTTTTTGTCACGGCACCGAGATTACCTCGACGAGCTACGGGCCAATGATAGGAGCCTCAGGAGTTCCTTCGGGCATGAGGGCTCTGACCTCCCATTCATTCACGATGAAGGACGCATCGAACGAATGGGGAGGATGATGGAACGGATCCTGCAGCAAAGTCAACGGCAAGGAATGTCCAGTTCCAGGTGACTTTTGGATATATCCCCATCGTCAATGGGTAGCATGAGGCAGCCAGAGAAGAAGAGGATATTTTGGTACATGAACCAGTAACACCTGAGGTCACTGAGGAAGAACTTTTGGACGTGGGAACCAAGTTTGCATTACCCAAATCATCGGGGCAACCTCTCAAACCAAAACTGGCCACTACCATTGACTTCCTCACCAATCACCAACTACAGGATCAGGTCCTTGCGGAAGCCATGAATAGGTACAAAGCACCGAGTAATTGTAACTCACTCAATGTACCTATAGTAAATATGCCTCTTTGGGGGCAATATAAGCCCGGGCATAAGAGCACAGGAGATAAAATTACAAAAAATCCTAAAATTGCTCACGTCTGGGATTACCGCTTTTGCGAGGTTGGTGGACGGGATGTATTTAAGCACCGAACAGGAGGACGCTCTTGCATTATTGTGTAACACGCAATATGAGATAAATGCGTTTCGGAAAAGTACCATCAAGCCCACTCTAAATCCCAAATTCGCGGGGCTATGCAGAGCATCTCCAACACCACCACCCAGACAACTATTTGGGGAAGACCTACCGAAGCAGGTCAAGGATCTAGCCGACCATGCCAAGACAGTGGGTCTTATGAGGTCGCACACCTCGACCAGACAAACGGCCAGGAAAACGCCATATTCCACGCCACGGGGTCAAACCGAAAGGCCAGCAAGGACCTACATACCGGTGCCTCCACAATACCAGCAATTCCAACAGCCAAGGCCTTTTTTAGGGCAAGGCCCGCAGTGGCCAGCAAGGAAGATGTGGCAACCGCATCACCAGCACAACCCAGCACCTTCACGTCCCACCAAACATGCCAGGGACCGCCGATAGCCATGGAGGTAAGGCGGTCTGGATTTCATCCACTTGCATGTCTAACCTCACATGTTGGAGGGAGATTACGGTTTTTTAAGGAGGCATGGATACCATCACCTGAGATTAGTTTATTTTACAAAGTATTCAAGGCCATGAGATTGAGTTTATAAATGGTCAACTTCCTCCACCTCAGCATATGCCGAATCGCAAATTTGCACTTTCCAATAAGGAAATAGCAGAAGGCTATGCTGAAATCTTGAGATTACAAGAAAAAAGGAGTGATAGAAAGAACTATCCATGAACCAATTGAATTTGTATCCACCATTTTCACAAAAACCAAGAAAGATGGTGGATGTCGGGTTATCATAGATCTAACCCATTTGAATACTTTTGTAAAATATACCCATTTTAAAATGGACACGTTCGAGACAGCCAAATCGCTGGTTTCCAAGGGCTGCTTCATGGCATGCATTGATTTAAAAGATGCATACTATTCGGTATCCATTCAGAAACATCACAGGAAGTTCTTAACATTTTCCTGGATGGATCAACTTTGGCAATACAGAGCTTTGCCCAATGGGCTTACCACAGCCCCCAGATTGTTTACTAAATTACTTAAGCCAGTGTTAGCAACACTAAGGAGACAAAACCATACACTTATGGCTTACCTAGATGATATCCTTATCATTGGGAATACATTGGAATCAGCAAATTTGGCAGTTACAGCCACTGTGAAATTATTTCTAAAAATGGGATTTATTATCCATCCAGATAAATCGAAGTTCTGTCCTTCATGGACTATCTGGGATTTACGATTGATTCCAATCGAATGATTACCACTATACCAAAAAACAAAGTTGGGGTTATCATTGAAGCATGTAATAATCTGGTCTGCGCCAGTATACCATCAATCAGACAAGTTGCCAAGGTAATGGGGAAAATGGTAGCAGCTTTTCCTGCTGCTCAATTCGGACCTTTACATTATCAAAATTTGCAAAGATACAAGATTTCAGCATTAATATTGAATGCTGGACATTTTGATAGACCCATGCAGCTGCCATTCAAGGCAAAAATTAAGTTACAATGGTGGATTGACAATATCCGTAAGTCATTCAAACCCATCATTGTGCCTCATCCGTTGGTATACTTACAAACAGACGCAAGCTCCCATGGCTAGGGAGCAACGGACAACAACACAAGTTGTGGGGGCAGATGGGACACTCTTGAATCTACCCTTTTGTTATCACAAGGGATAAATTATTTGGAGATGCTAGGGGCATTCCACGGACTTAGAGCTTATTGTTCAAACATTACTGACACTCATGTCCGTCTCCAAATAGACAATACCACTGCGGTGGCATATCTAAATCATATGGGCGGTACCAGGTCAATTTCATGTGATGAATTGGCTAATACAATTTGGCTCTGGTGCATACAACGTAATATTTGGATTTCAGCTACCTACCTACCAGGTAAGCTCAATACAGTGGCGGACACCAGGTCACGGAAATTTAATGGCAACATTGAGTGGATGTTAAATCCCCAAATATTTGCCAAAATTACAGCCAAATTTGGTAAACCGGATATTGACCTTTTCGTGTCACGGTTAAACCATCAGGTACCAACATATGTATCATGGGAACCAGATCCTGGGGCAATGGCGATGGACGCTTTCTCGCTAGACTGGGGGAAATGGTTTTTCTACGCATTTCCTCCATTTTGCCTCATCAGTCGGGTATTGCGGAAAATCCAGTCAGATGCTGCTAAAGGCATTCTCATCATACCCGACTGGCCTACACAGCCATGGTATCCGGTGGTCCTTGGAATGGTAAGTGAACCATGGGCCCTCTTAGAGAATTGCCCACAATTGGTGACGAACCCTATTTCAGGGGAACATCATCCCTGCCATAGTCATTTGAAATTATTGGCTTGCAGGTTCTGAATAGACCATTACTGCAGTATGGTCTCTCGTCAAGGACTATGGATACAATTGGAGCATCACATGCAGGGAGTCCAGAAGATGGCAATATTTAACGCAAATCAGGAAATGGGAAACCTACTGCGGCCGCTTGAACATTGCATATGACTCCGTCACCATAACAGATGTGCTGGAATTTCTTGCGGGGTTACATCATGACGAACACCTCAGCTACAGTGCCATCAATAGCGCCAGGAGTGCGCTATCATTCTACCTCAATATCGAGGTAGGATCCAATAAACTGGTGTCCAAACTGATGCGGGGAATATTTAATTCAAACCCACCCAGACCCCATTACAATGTTACCTGGGACATTGGGAGAGTATTATCCCTACTCGGGGCATGGTCGCCCATGGCTGGGGTCGATTTGGACAAACTCACCCTGAAGCTGGTGATGTTATTGGCATAATGGTGCTTACCTCAGCACAAAGGGTACAGATGCTTCAAAAGATCAAGATTGATAGAATGGTCTCTACCCCAGAGAAAGTAATCTTCTATAGTGATGAATTACTAAAGCAGCATAGACCTGGGTTCACAGGGCTGCAGCTGGTGTTTCCAGCATACCCCGCTGATGCTAGGCTATGTTTAGGCACTCATATCCGCCACTATATTAAAGTGACGTGGAATTTAAGGGGAATGGAAAAATATCTGCTAATCAGCCACAAAAAACCACACCATAGAGTGTCGGTTCAGATGATCTCCAGATGGCTCAGGATCGTCTTGAACGCAGCAGGTATTGACACT
The DNA here is from genome assembly GCA_963514005.1 of Raja brachyura. Next base: position 61,542,223 of record OY740782.1, on the reverse strand, counting down.
AATGTCTTTAAATCCCATTCCACCAGGGCTGCATCGACTTCGGCGGCAAAGGTCATGGAGGTGCCCATGGACCATATTCTTGCCACAGCGGGATGGGCTAGTGAAGCCACTTTTCAACGGTTTTACAACAAACCTGTTGCCGCTCCTGTAATGTTCGCGGAGGCCGTGCTGAATGCGGGTCAAGAACATACAGCCACTCCCCAGTGAGGGGTTTTTTCTTTGTTATAATTAATAAATATTATTATTTTTCAGTACAACCAGTCTGAAAACTTGATTACTCCTATCCATCCTTATAGTGGCGTGTGTGAGAGCATGGACGTGGTCCAGGGCATGAAATCACAGAGCTTTGAAGTCTTCACGAAGTCACTCACGTGACTCCAAAATGAAATAGTAAGATTAAACGAGAACTTACCAGTTTGAAGTTTGATCTTTATTTTATGAGGAGTTGCGATGAGGGATTTCGTGCCCTCCGCTCCCAACCCTTGATCATAAAGTCAACTGGTAATTAGAGTCTCTTCAATCTTACTATAACAAGTCATTTCTTTGTTTGTTGGTTCTGTGATTCCACACCGCTGCTTTGAAGAATGTGTGCTGGCGGGTTCTTCACGAAATCCCTCATCGCAACTCCTCATAAAATAAAGATCAAACTTCAAACTGGTAAGTCTCATTTAATCTTACTATTTTATTTTATTTATTTTTCTATTCCTCTTTCTTTTCTGTCATTTATTCACTCTTTGGCTACACCACTTTGGTAGTCTAGGGGCTCTACCTTTGCACATCTCACTTTTTCTCTTTCTTGCTTCTTCTCCTTTCCTCTCTTCCAACTATAGTTAAAGAGTTGAAATTGAAGCTGTACAATAACTGTATAATTTTATATGCTGTTGGTTCTATTTTTGTACACTTGCTGCTAATAAACGAAAAATATTTTTTAAAAAAAGCCAATTGACTTGGCTAGAATCCTTGATGTAAGACCGAAAAAGTTAGAGGAAGCAGATTAATTTTTAGAGCGATTCTCTGAATTATATATGGATCAGTCGGGTGACTTAAATTATCGAAACGGAGTAAATTCCCCACAATATTGTGCCATCTTATTGAATTGCCTTTCCACCAACGTAGCAGAATCTATTAAAACTAATAACATGGATTGGACGGAAAATAGTGCCAGTCAAATTGCTACGGCAGTAAGATATCACTGAAGGGACGTAATGAAGTAGGAGAGTTCACCTGCAGTAAAACAAAAGACCGAATATGTAATCAGAAAGGAAATGCCAAAATCTGTTCCTGAACCCTGGAACCCCAGAGTACCAGCAAATTATGGATTGGGAGAAATTAGAGTCCTGGAATATCTAGACTGATTTCACAGAGAAATACCTGCCCTGCAGCCAGTCCACCAGAGACCAAGTTTGAGGAGATACTGGTCATCAAGAGTGGGCCAGTGTTATACTTGCAGAGGGATAGGTCACTGGAGTAGTGAGTGGCCAAATAGAGAAAAGAACGAAAGAGGGGGGTCACAGAAGAAATTTCCAAGACCAAAGTGAATAGAGAGATCAACGGGATCCTAAAGAGCACAGAAGGAACTGGCAGAAACATCAAGAATCAAGGGGGGAAACCTCATTTTCCCAGAATAACCCATTCACACGCCTATGATCAGCAAACCTAATGGTGACTGGATGCATGTCGGATGAAGAACCTATATTGTCTCTATAGATAGAAGGAAAAATCTGCACCTTCTTAGTAGACACAGGTGCATCCATGTCGTCCCTTCAATCAATTTATAATCTCCCAGAGTCAAACAAAGTTCAGAACCTGTCCGGGTTTCAAGCACAAGTCTGCCAGTATCCCATCTCTAAACCAGTCGAAGCAGGAAAGGCAATCAGACACAGATTTGTCATAACCACCGGATTAGATTGCAATTTAATGGCTCGAGATTTGCTCTGTGCTTTTCCAATTAAAAATAGAATGTGGTGACAGACGCATAGTAGCCACCCCACCTGGGGTCCCTTACGGCAGTGTTACTCCATAGTGATCCCTCAATAGTGGTCCCTAGGTCTGGTCGAAGAACCCCCACTTCATATTACACTGGTTTACAACAGGAGTGGGAAGGATAAAGAGCTGGAAACCTTCTTTAAACCACACGAAGGACAGGATTGGGAGGTGGAAGTGTTGGCACTAGTTAAGGGAAAAGAGGGAGCTGCCAAAAATATAAAAATACCAGCACAATTATGGAAAAGAACTGAAGAAGTTGCTCCTCACATCACCCGAAAGGTGAACTACTTGGCAAGAGCTAAAGACCTTGGAGCGATGGTAAGAAAGGCAATCACCATGGCAGACTAGAACAATTACCAAATCAAAATTTGTCTAATAAATATTGTTAAATTTTATCAGGCCCCAAGAGCAGTTGTTACCCACTTACGTCATCATTTGGGGAGTGAGGTATACGAGTACGTGTACCCTCAAGTGTGGGTGGAGGACACAGCTCAGGTAGGATGCGTGAACATCAATCCCATCCAAGTAGCTCCCCAGAAAGGGGTAACACTTCCTTTAATCCATAGAAATTACAGGCCATCAGCAGCATTGACAAATTAATTCGGGGTTTGCTAGAACAAAGAATATTGGTAATGTGCCAATCAATTTGTAACATTCCTATTTTTGCCGTTCCAAAACCGGGAAAGGAGGGCCAATATAGACTTGTGCAAGATCTGAGAGAAATCAATTACGTTGTGAAACCACTCCATGCCCTAGTGCCAAAACCTGCCCATATGTTAGCCCAAATACCGGCTGAAGCAAAAATCTTCCCGATAGTGGAATTGCAACAAGCATTGTTTTCTCTGCCTCTTCACGAAGACATCCAATATTTGTTTGCTTTCACATATAGGAGCCAAGAATACGCCTGGACCAGATTTCCTCAAGGGTTTATCAATTTTCCTGGTGTCTACAAGACCAATTTTGAACTTTAAAGTTCAAAATGAATTCAACATTAGAGCAGTATGTTGATAATTTATTAGTAGCCAGCAAAAATAAATCCAGTAGTTGGAAAGATAGTGCTCAACTACTAAACCATTTGGCTGATTTGAGATATGTAGTCTCCCAGTCAAACGTACTGATGGCTTAGGAGAAATAAACAATTTTATGAATTATAATTTTGGCAACCGAAAGGAGTCTCGAGAAAAGCAGATAAACCCATCTGTGAACTCCCAATCCCAAAAGAAGCCAAACAAATGAGGCAATGGCTTGGCATGGTCAATTATTGTAGACCCTGGATCCCTAACATAGCTCTGGAAACCAAGGACCTAACTCCCTATACCAGTTAGGAGGGTAAATTTAAATTAACAAAGAAAGCACAGGAGGCCTTTGAAATCTTAAAAAGATCACTGATGGCATTGGGAAGACAATTATACGACTGAACTGTCCAGCTCTACTGCACCACTTTATCTGAATGTGTAACTTCAGTTCTGACTCAAAAACATGGGGATTGACATAGACCAGTTGCATATAACTCCTCTAAATTTGATCCAGTAGCCAGGGGATATCTACTTTGCACTCAAATTTTAAGTCTAAAATCAGCTGCTAATTTGACACTCCAGCAGGAGATTGTAGTGTACAGTTCACATTCGGTATCAGCATTGTTGGGGCAGCTTCAAACCCAGCACTTAACAGTGGCCCACCAAAATAAGTATGAGATCTATCTTTTGAACCACCCAAAACCAATTCAGACATTGTACATTGATTAACCCAGCCTATTTTCTTATTTCACTCCCATAAGAGCAATCAGAAGCAGGGCATGACTGTCTATTTGTCATAGAGGAGGAAACATCTGTAAGAGAGGACATGAGGGATAAACCCATAGAGGACTCTGACATCACAATATATGTGGATGGAAGCACATATATTGGAATCTGGGGTGAGTCGTACTGTCCGGGTATGCAATTGTTAATCAGAAAGCGGAAATTATAGAAGCAGCTGCCTTTGAGTCACCTTATTCAGCACAGCAAGCTGAATTATTCACTCTAATTCAGGCTTGTATTATTGGGGAAAATCTAAAAGTAAATATTTACACTGATTCTTGGCATGCATTTGGAGTGGTGCATGATTTTGGACAATTATGGAAAAATAGGGGATTTCTAACTTCTGCAGGAACCCAAATATCAAATAAACAATTGGTGACAGATTTATTGAAGGACTTAATGCTCCCCAGACACATTTCTGTTATGAATTGTAGTGCCCACACTAAAGGACAGACAGTAGATATTGGAAATCGTAATGCTGACTTAGTAGCTAAGAAAGTATCATGGGAACATAAGATGGTGATACCCAAAATGATGAGGCAGACTAAAAGTATAAATAAAAAGTCCCCCTCAGAAAATCTGATACCAAGCATCCAAGAAATTGTTTGATTACATGAGGAGGCTACTGAAGGAGATAAGAAACGGTGGAGACAACTTGGATGTGTATTGGATTGTATGACTGGATTGTGCGCCACTCCAGCAGGGCAAACATGCATGACAGACTCATTAGCAGTATAGGTTATAGAGTGCGTGCACTGTGAAACCCATAATTGCAAGGGAAGTAGGGGACACTCTATTGGCTACTTGGTGGCATCCAAAACTACAAACCTTAGCTCAGAAAGTAAGCAGTAATTGTTTGGTCTGCCAAAAATACAATCCAGGGAAAGGAATAGGATGTGAAGGAGGGAAAACACCATTGCCTATGAGTCTGTTTGAGACACTGCAGATGGACTATATCGAATTAGAAAGGTGCCAGTGCTATAAATATGTACTTGTCATAGTCGAAGTATTCAGCCAGTGGATCAAGGCTTACCCAACCCTTTTAACAAAGCTGCTACTGTTGTCAAGGTGTTAATGAGATAAATTGTCCCTAGATTCGGTATCCCCATTCGACGTAGTTCTGATAATGGTCCACACTTTATTGGCCAAATCAATAAAGAATTTTGTGAACAGCTGGGAATCAAACATCAATTACACTGTGCTTATCAACCACAAGCTGCTGGACTTGAAGAAAGGGGAAATCAAACCCTTAAAACTAAATTAGCCAAATTGAAGGCGGAGACTGGATTTGGATTGATTAAATTGCTCCCAATAGCCCTATTACAGATGAGAGTTACGCCTGTAAGGAAATCTAGATTAAGCCCAGCTGAAATTGTTTATGGTAGACCCTTGAAAACACCTTGGAACCAGAATGCGATGAAAATAATTAATTTTTAACTACTGCATTTTAGCTTTGACCAGAGCCATAAGGGACTCACTTTGTAGAGTAAGAGCAACCTATAGTGAGATGCCATTGTTAGCAACTCCCATTAAAGTAAAACTTGTGACTATGTCCTAATAAAGAATTGGGTGAGGAAAGGGTTGGAGGATCATAGGGAGGGATCTTATCAGGTTCTTCTAATGACTCCAACAACAGTGAAAATGGATGGAAGAAATGCATGGGTACATCTCCATCACTGTAAAAGCATTAGTGAAAGTATGGATTGTTAACTCACTTCATCCCAGGTTCTCTTAGGAACTCTATTACGGATCAGGCACAGATGAACTATCAAGATTGATGGATGGGACTCGCGCCCATGAAAACTCAAGAATTGAAGACTGATCAGATGGGAAATTATGAATCTGGGCCCATGTAAATTCGGGTAACTTGATGAAGTTCTGAGAAAATACATCACCATCTTTTTGTTAGAACATATTTTAAAATGAAGCAGTTGGCATTGTATTTTAGGGTTATCATTAATGATGAGGATTATCATACATGATAAAAGAGTGGAATGTTAATATTGAACAAATTAAAGATACCATAAAATGGAGGATCCCTGCATTGTCAGAATTGCTTAACCTTTGCTTAACATTTGAGAGTGGAGATTTACAGGCTGTGGATGGCGCCGACCAGTCTGTGCATCAGATTGATATGAACGGATAAAGGATCCAGGTATTCTCCTCATTTCCCCTTTATTGATAAAATGTATAAAAACTCTGCAAAGAAACTTTAATGCATTGATGTGATTGGATTACTGCAAACTAATTGTAAATATTGTAAATAATGTTGCGAGACAGTTACCCTGCTTTTTTTATGATTGGCTAAAGTGTTAAGCCCTGGTAGATTTGTTTGAATTCCAGGGTAAATGTTGCATTAATCATGTTAAGTTAGCTTCTTCCAGAAGCTTCTCTTGAAACAATGTATGGGAGAGTCTGTTATTGGTTTGGGAACTGTCAATAATGCACTGATGTAATTAATATGTTTGATTGGATTGTAAAGAGACCACCCCTCTGTAGTTCGGCCCCTCAGGGTTCATGAGCCTATAAAAGGTGACTCCATCTTAGATCGAAGTCGATCTTCTGGAAGTGTGCTTGGGATTGTGTGACCTTTTGGTGTGTTTCTGCCTGCACGAAGCTGAAGGGCTTGGCCAGACAGATACAAGGATCAAATTTGCGGTAGTTTAGGTATAGTTTACGGGAATTTACTGTTCAATCTAAAAATAAAGATTAGTTGTTACAGTGCTTGACCCAGTGGCTTTTGACTGAATTAGACTTGGGGGGGGGAGGGGGGGGTAAGCTTGAGAAGGGCGTATTTGCAATCTTTGCTATATTGTATTCTTCCCTTTTATTTTTATACTGTTCTTGACTTCCCTTGTCAGCCACAGTCACCCCTTACACCCCTTGGAATCTTTCTTCCTCTTTGGAATGAACTAATCCTGCACCTTCTGTATTAATCACAGAAATACCTGCCATTGTTGTTCCACCGTCATCCGAAATGTAGTTGACTACATTTCCAGTCAACTTTGGCCAGTTCCTCCCTCATGGCTCCATAGTGCCCTTTGTTCAACTGTAATACTGACACCTCCGATTTCCCCTTCTGCCTCTCAAATTCTTGATAGTGAGATAGATACTAAAAGCTGGAGTAACTCAGTGGGACAGGCAGCATCTCTGGAGAGAAGGAATGGGTGACGTTTCGGGTCAAGACCCATCTTCAGACTGGTTAGGGATACGGGAAACAAGAGGCATAGACATTGATGTGGAGAGATAAAGAACAATGAATAAAATATATGAAAAAAGTGACACCCATATGATGAATAGCAAAGCAAAGCTTTCACTGCATATGAGAGGAATAGATCAGTAGACACACAGAGGCTCTTGCATAGGGGAATCAAGAACCAGAGGACATAGGTGTAAGGAGAGGGAAGAAAGATTAAATTGGAACGTGAGGGGTAACCTTTTAACACAAAATGTGGTGGGTGTATGAAAGGAGCAACTGAAGGAGATAATTAATTCTGATATTCTCGCAAAGTTTAAGAAACATTTGGACAGGTACATGGATAGGACAGTTTGAACGGATAGGGGCTAAATGCAGGCAGGTGGGACTAGTGTGGATGAGACATGTTGGCTGGCGTGGGCAAGTTGGGCTTAAGAGCCTGTTGCCTAACTGTAAGACTTTATGACTTTGAATGGTAAGAAGCCATCACCCATGGAAATGGTAAAATGCTTCTTCCCCCTGTGTGAATGAGTTAAAAACACACTTTTTATTGGGCCTGTCCCACTTAGGCGACTTTTTAAGCAGCTGCAGGAGACTTTGCAGCCGCCACATGGTCGCCACATGTTTGTGGGTGGTTGCTGGGGAGTCGCCTTCATGTCTTCACAGTTTTTCACAAAGTCTGCAGTGTTTTCGAAAACCTTACAATACCTTAAGGCATTTTGCAAACAATAAAAAGTCTCTGAACTAGGGACAGTTAAAGATGTAAGATATAGTGACAGTTAACATGCAAGATGGCACCTATCTGGGGCGACATTTTCCCAGCAGCACAACAGAAAATCTTCAAATATAGTATTTTTTAGCTCTCCTGTATCCCTTACCTGCCTTCTCTCCATACCCCCCTGATCCCTTTAGCCACAAGGGCCGCATCTAACTCCCTCTCAAATATAGTTAATGAACTGGCCTCAACTACCTTCTGTGGCAGAGAATTCCAGAGATTCACCACTCTCTGTGTGAAAAATGTTTTTCTCATCTCAGTCCTAAAAGATTTCCCCCTTATCCTTAAACTGTGACCCCCTTGTCCTGGACTTCCCCAACATCGGGAACCATCTTCCTGCATCTAGCCTGTCCAACCCCTTAAGATGACCTGCATGTTCTTTAAGTGCTAGTTCTCTAGCTCATTGCAGACTTTGATAGTGCAGTGGTACAAACTGCACTGCAGGGAAAGCTGCCACCAATTTACCAATAACACTGGCTACTTCCCGAATGGAGGGATATTGTTTTTCAGCGAGACTAGTACAGACCTCTCTGATCTCCACAGCCTTGGCTGTAGGCAGAGCCAATGACATATCACTGAATCAATGACAAATCCCAAATGATCAATTTTTTAGGATGGCTCTAACTTGGATTTGGTTGGATGTTCCAGGAACATCTCCTGAGTTTTGCTTATGATTAAAATATCATCTAGATAAGTCATTACCATGTGATTCTGGGCCCAAAGCAGTGCCAGCACTGGTTTCAACAATTTCTTGAACAGCCTATGAGCTGAGGTTAACTAATTGGGTAATGCTTTAAATTGCCACAGCTATCCCATCCAACTAAATTTCAAGTATCTCTGATACTGATAATGAATTGGTACTGAATAATATGCATCTTTCAGTTCTATAGTTGCCATATAACAGCCTTGTGATAACAGCTGTCTCGCAGTATAGATTTTAAAAATGCCTATACTGAACATAGGAATTTAACTGGTTTAGGTCCAGAATGACTCTACATCCCCCATCTTTTCTCTGTCTGGGGAATATATTGGACACAAATTGTTGAGGATGGTTTGTCATCCTCTCAATTACCCCTTTTTTGGGACAAAACCGTAATTTCTTCTTTTACCTGCTGAGTTTGTGGTGCAGAAAAAAACCCAATACTCTATTAGGAATATTCTGTACAGGCGGATCAATTCCTGACATAAACTCTATTTGAGCCAGACACAGTGTCTAGTATAAACCAATGAGATGTTATGCCGCACCATTCATCATAACTAATTGCAACCTACCCCCAACCGGAGGTTGTTCCCCAGAAATCTTAGCCTGGACAGAATGAATCACCTGTACCTCTACAGTCGGCCTTGAAGTCCTCCTTCTTACCATATTGGGGTTGTAGCTGGGATACACAGGTGAGTAATACTGTCGTTCCACTGGCCCCACTCTGCTTGGCCCTGCCCCTAGATCCGTCACCTTTCGCGTTGAAAACGACCTGTGAGGTGGCATCCTGGTAGAAGGGACATATGTCTTCATGAGACGGATTGTTTTGGCATCTTCCTCCAGGTCCTTGACCTGTTTGAGGAGGTCCACCCCAAATAAATAATCTGGTCTTGGATATTGGTGGACCTACACAAAGCTGCAAATTTCGGGTTCAGTGTCAGCTTTATAGCTATTTTTCTTACGCAGTTGACCTCAAAATATGTGTTACAGAACAGGGCCAGCATATTTTGTTGTGTGCCAGACATTGGTGCCCCCCCCGGACCATTTTTCCAAATGCAGTGATGCCTGCTGCCACCAACTTGAGGACCAGCTGAAACATGATTTCTTGTCCACGTATCGTTGCACTCATTTGTGCCCATATAGCAGAGTTCACGGTGGGCACTTTTAACAGGTGTTTTATATCTTGTGGCCGTGTCTTCCATAATCGTATCCTGGAGCTGGTGAGAAGCCATGTAATTACATTAGTGGCTAGATTTTTCTCGATAGTCTCACCAGTCCCTTCTGGATTAGTGAAGTTTAACGCCATGTCCGGGACACCTGGAGCATGGCTCATGTGCTCTGGTGTGCGCACAAAATCAGTGACACCAGCTTCAGGGTCAGACTCCTCCTGCCCTGGCTTCTCCCAAGTCATGCTCTAGGGAGGTCTCTTCCAGCCCTTAACAAGGTGCTGGAGAGGATGATTCCCACTGGTATCCATAAGCAGTGTTTTCTTCTTCGCTGTATGGACCTCTGCGAGAGGCTCTGTGGGGAATCCTAGGGGCATTTGACCCCGTTTGAAATTTTACATGGCTCTTTAAATTTGGAGCATTTTCCCATTTGGTTGAGCCGTCCCCATACCTTTACATTAAAAGGAGGGGAGTCTTCCACATCATCAGACCCATCAGATAAGATGAGCCTGAGAGTACTTTGTTTTGGCATTCCTCCCTGGTGGAGTAGCCTCAGTGCCCTGGAGCACTGGAAACTGATGGAGGCAGTTGAGCTGCCGATAGAAACAGTAGCTGGTATTGGAGCCGGCATTAGCGCCGCCGTTATCTCCCAACCCGATCTATAAGCGGTAACCGCGGTCCCCGCGTGTTCCGCTCCACTACGGCAGTTTATATTTACAATACCTCCATATCACGAATTCTAGCTGGCTCTCTGAGCCAGACTTACAGAGTTTAAAATACTCACAGGGAAGGTTTAACATTGACTTAACTGTGGGTTACTACTTACTGCTAGTGGAGCTGTACTCTCCAGCCCGTTGGTGCGCCATGCGTCGGACGTACAGACACGCATGCGCCTGGCTGGGCTTCTTCTTCGTGTAGTCACTCACTTGACTCCGAAGTAAAATAGTAAGATTAAACGAGAACCTACCAGTTTGAAGTTTGATCTTGATTTTATGAGAAGTTACGATGAGCGATTACGTGAAGAAGGCCATTAGCCAGCATGCACATCAATCTTCAAAGCAGCGGTGTGAAATCACAGAAAATAATGGTTGAACTGAATATAGTAAGATTAGAGGAGAGTAGAACTACCAGATGACCTTAATATTATGAGGATTGGGAGCAGTGGGCACGTAATTGCTCATCGCAACTCCTCATAAAATCAAGATCAAACTTCAAACTGGTAAGTTCTTGTTTAATCTTACTATTTTACTTCGGAGTCACTATTTTACTTCAGATTTCAAAGCTCTGTGATTTCATCCCGGAAAAGAGTCCATGCGTTACACACTGCATGAAGTGACCATGGATGAGAAAAAAAGATTAATGCATTCAGACATGACTTAGTTTGTTGAAATGCTGATGCTTAATCATCAAAATAAATGAATAGTGACCCCTTTCATCCAGGGGGAACTATAAAACATAAATCTAAAATGGTGTTGGCAAATATCCCCGGTTTGGTAATGGGTTATTATAAAATGTTTGGAAAGTATGTTCATTTGACCATCCTGCAGCTGCTAGGATGTGGTCCAGTGGAACATACATAACCCTTGGAGCTGATGTAGTAGCAGCCTGATGGGTTGAGTGTGGAAAATTTAGTATCGACTCATGCCTAGCCAAAACCCCGTTTTTACCACCTGGAGGTGGTAGAACTAATACTTCTATGACGTTTAGTGTAACTAACAAACATTGCTAGTTTGGAGCCTTTAAGGCTCTGGGTGACCTAGACGTATTGTTGTAAATGTGTGACCACACATTACCGAAGGTCCATGGGGTATGCCATGAAACTAGTTTGAGACCTAACACCTCTGGTTTGTTCTGGTTAATTAAATCAAAACATAAACTATTATGTTATTAGCAGATGTGACCATCCTGTCCAGTCGCAATTTATGTAGTGACTGGACCCGTTGTACTGATGCCCATGCCATGAGGATAACTACCTTGTGAGAGCCAGCTAAAGATAAGGATGTAGTTGGAGGCCCCTGCTGAAGTAATGTCAACATAACGTCAATGTCCCATACTTCCGTTTAACTTGGCCTAGGAGATCTTGTGTTAAAGATGCCCTATATAATTCTGGATATCAGAGGGTGAGAACCGACAGTGTGAGTCCCGCTTGCTGCAGCAAATATGATGAGAAGGCACTTTGGCACAGTTAATGGCACTGTAGCTTAATTATTGTCAAAGACCTATTTGAAAATTAACTGCAAGACATCAGTTATCCATGCTGTATGTTATGTAACGTGTATTTAAACAAAAACGCTTCCCATCTGCTGAACTGGAAATGTACTTATTTTGTTGCTTTCCATGTACTCTGCAGTGAGCACATCATGGATCGGTTTGATAAACCGAGCCGCAGGAATAGTCGTCTCAGAGTCTGCAAGCCAATGAATTGATTTCATCATGCAGAGGCTGGTTTCCCGTGTCACAGGCTGAACCAGCAAAGTTTTATGTTTTGAATAACCATATAAGGTTCTATATTATTCCCAACATTAGCGGGAACCATGGCTGCGTATGCCAGTCAGGCAGTTTGAAGAGCCTGAAGCAGTATCTTGCTGGTTTTATTGCAAGACCCGACTGATGTGGCAGTATGGAGGAAAGACATGCAAGAACATTCCTCCCGTGTGGCGATAATGTATCTCTCGCCACTGTTTGCCACATATTTTGCAACTGGTAAATAAGCCTGGATGTAAACATATCGATATTCGGTGTTCCATCGAGCCATAATGACATTACATACTTTGTGATCCAACATCCATTCTGTGTTGTCATTGATTTCACGTGATGATACAATAGCATCAAATGAGGTTAGGTAAATATCACAGGATACTTTAACTTGATTGCACCCATATGACTAACATATGCCACCACCATAGTGTATCAACTTGGAGATGACCATGCAGAGTATGCATATTCTCACAATACCCTTTAACCTATAGAATGCACCTAATGTTTATAAGTAGTTGATACCAACAACTGAAAAATTGGTGACTCATGCAAACCGCATCTGCCTCCGTAACTGGAGATGGCATTCGTAATTTCTCATCTTTGAGCACTAGCATCAGTTTATAATTACTGAAGATTACTGACCAAAATTACTGGAGCAATGCTGAATACTGCCACCATTGTGACTTTGGTAGCTGCAGCTGGTAATAGCATACGTCTATTAACAATGACCTATATGGTACTTGAGGGGTTAATTCTTTGCATTTTGTATGTTCTGGTAATGCAAAGGCCCAATTTGCACCGCTGAAATACAGCTGCTATATTGCCAATTACCCTTGATGAATAGAACGCTGCTTAATAACAATGAGGTTGTTACAGACTTCTGTTAATTCCATCTCTTGCCCCAGGGCGGAGTCCCTGTTAAGTTGATAGTTAAATGTAAATCCCAATAGTCAATAGTTCTGATTGGTATCAACTTAAATTTAACTGGATGGTTTAAAGGACCCCAATTTCTCAAATATAGTTTGTGCTGCAACAGTTAATTTTAGTAAAATACAGCATTTAAAACATCATCCAGATAGGTGACAACAAATGTTCTTGAGCTCTGAGCAGGCCAAGCACCGGTTTTAGTAATTTGGTAAATAAACCTGGGAGCTGGTTAGCTCATTTTGCAATGTTTTAACTGTTATCATTGACCCATCCAGATAGATTTCAAATATCTCTGGTGATCCCAGTGAATGGGAACTGAATAGCATGCATCTTTGAGATTGATGCTTGCCATATAGCTCCTATAGAATCAATAGTTAGACAGTAATGAAGTTTCCCATTTTGAAAGTCTACACTGCACATATGAGTTAAATCTGGATGGTGACATCCTCCATCTTTCACCCTGTCCTGAATGACAATCCTGGCCATAATACTGGGCCTGCATCGAAAGACAACCCTGCTTGGAACCTGTGTATGTTGTGCAGTATAAAGTAATCGCATGTTATCATCAGTTTTTTAAAATCCTGATCTGAATCTCATGTTATCATCGCCCCTTGTACAAAAAACACCAGTGCAAATATTACTGACATGTAAATGGTCCACAACCCCATGTTTCGGAAGAACCAGACCCACCTACCCCCCATGGCTACTGGTGGTCTCACAGTAAGCCCAAAGGCCACTCATGCGGGTTCTTTTTCCCCTTGATTGGAGAGTAGGACTGGTAAGGTGGATTCCATATTTTCCCTGAGACTTGGCTTGGGCCTTGTTCTGAAACCTCATCATACTGAGAACTTTGGCCATAATTTCGTGCCCAGCTTTCAAGCTGCCACCGGCTTCAGTGAGCCGCTTACCCCCTATGGAGGCAATGGGTGTGTCGTCGCCTACCAATGAAGCTTTGCACCCTTGATTAGTCCGACAGCTTTTTCCTTCCTCATCCGGGTCTTACCTGTGGGATAAGCCTTACCTGAAAAGAGGATTCGGCGGCTGGTTTCATCTCCTGGATTTCATGCCTCCGATGTCACCCTGATAGCGCTGTTCACTGTTGGCACTTGTAGTGTGAGGGAACTCTGACCTCTTCTGGGTATTCTGCCAACGGCTGGAGACCAACTCTTCCGGCAGCAACACATTTGTTTGAGAGTATCTCTTGAAGCCATAATGCATGTGCTCCAGTATGGTCCACGGATATACATTCATTTTTAAAGTCAGTTACACACTGACCACTCGCACTCCCCTCCACAGCGAGGGAGATTTGTAAGCAGCACTGAAAACAGGTGCTGCCGCAGGCCCATGAGGATACCTGCGCTGACATGGCCCCTTCTACGAACCTATGTCAGGTTTTTCGCTCTGAGTCAGACAGGAACTGACTTTGAATGTTCTCCTCCTCAGAGAGGGAGACATTGTGCAGCCCTGAAGCAGGTGCCGCTGCCGCGGGCCCCCAAGGAGACCCGCGCTCATAACTCACTCTTTTGGATTATATCATTGTGGAGTAACCTCTCCATCAGGTGCTCCATTTAGGTTAAGACGACCGCAGACGCTACCCATTGAAGGAGGGGAACCCTCCTGGCCTGACCCCTCTCGTCCACTGGCCTGACTGTCTTACCTTTGGTTTTACCCCCTTTCTAGGGAACTACAGCGGTCTGGAAGCGGCTGACCACTATATGTTGGGGGGGGGTACCTCCTGGCCTGACTTCCACAGGCCTACCTGACTTGTGGTTCATTTTATCCCCTTCCTGGGAACCACAGCCGGTCTGGAAGCAGATGTCCCCTGTATGTCGGGGGGACCCTCCTGGCCTGGCTTCACAGACCTTGCCAGCTTGTGGTTTGTTTTACCCCCTTCCTGGGAACCACAGCTGGTCTAGAAGCCACTGACTGTGTTGTCAGTGACTTTGGATGGCGAACCCGTCGGCCACCAGCTACCTGCACTTCCGCAGTCTCGGTAGCTGGTTTCCCCTCTGTCCCGGTATTCGTGGCCGAGATCGGGATTCCCCGCGTTCCGTCCAGACTTCGCCCCAATTAGTCGTGCAGGTATATCTCTGTACAGAAATTCCTGCAAAAAAAGCCCACAAAACCTGGGAATAGGGTAAAACTTACCTTCAGGTTTAACTTACCGCTGGACAGAGCAACGCTGCCGCCACTCGTCTCGTTTGCGCAAAGCAAGTCAAGGTAATGAAGCGCATGCGGGCTAACGGCCTTCTTCACGTAGTTACTCACGTGACTCCGAAGTAAAATTGCAGTTTTTTGTTAATAGATAGGGGAGCTTTACCCCCAAAAAAAGACATTTCAGACCAGAGTGGTGTAGCGGTCTGGAGAGGTAATATGTTAAGGTAGATCATGAAGAAAACATCTGCAGTCAAAGGAAGGATGGCCTGGTCAGACACCGTGAAAAGCTCGCAGATCCTCAATAGGTTAATCGTGAGCATAACAAACATTGAACTGCATGGTTGAAAATAACATAATGCACAATGTGGTGAAAGGTTCCAGTAGTATTCTATCACTCCTAACATGTACAGTGGGATTCAATTTCTATGGCTGTGATCCTAAATATTTAATTATGCATTAAGCATTATGTAAAACATTTCTTAAATAAAATTCAGCAAATTACAAAGCACATTGTCAAATGTTTTTTTTCATGTGGGAATTAAAATCATTATCTGATTGAAATGTCTTTGCCTTGATAACCAGATTTGAAAGGAAGTTCCTTGTAAGCTAATTGCATGTTTGGGTGAAATGTTATTCAGCTTGTGTAGAATAATCCGATTGTGACAATAAAGTTATATGTGTCTGCCTGACAAGAATATTTTAGCACTCGAGCATCACATTTATTACTTGACTTTACCTTGTGCCCAGATTAATCATGGCATATCAGACCTTACAATTAACAGCATGCTCAGTCATGGTTCTGCCTCAGAGCTAAAGGCTGTTCAACTGGTTTCACAGGATCTGAAACAATTTTGAGGACAGTAAGTTAATTCATTGATTTGACATTGTGCCATCCCGCACAAAGAAGATTATTCACACCCAGTTGCTTAACAAATACGTTTTATTTTGTTGTGATGTTGGATGCTGGTGATGGATGCAAAAAATGCATTTGGCTGTACAACAGGCACATCCAAAGTGATATGATTTCCAATCAATTGCATCAAAGGCTTTTTGTATCTTTGAAAAGTGTCACAATAAATCAAGTTTTTTTCCCTAACTATTCGCTTTGCTTATTTTCAGTCTCGGTACTTCATCTTACATCGTCCTTTATGTACAACCAATAGCAGTTTACACATGGCCTTGGTGCATCTATAACAGTTTGTAGAGAATCATGTCACAGTAAAATAGATAGTGGTAAAAAGTAAACAAATATAAAGATGAAAGAATGTTTTATGAAGTGAACAAGATTTTTTATTATGGTTTACCTTTTGGATATATACCTTGTTTCCTCTCAGTAACCGTGAAAATAAGGGTTAATTGAAGAAGCCAGGGAAATATGTTTATGTGTCTGCTATGTGGCTATTAAGTCAATGTTTGCAGTTCTCGATGGGGAGAAATAAAGTTCTTGAGCTGACCACAAAACATAATCCATCTTGGTGTCTCAGACTTTGGATTACATCCAGCAATAATTTTGAAGCATGTCGGCAGCTCACTCTCTCTACTTCCCCTAACTTCAATAAACACAGTATGGTATTAAATGACTTTGGATTGTATTATAATGGGCCAAAAGTAAAACTGGGAATCAGCTTTGCATTTTACTTTCATATCAGTAATCCAAATACGACCTCAGGGTTATCATGATAGTGATGTCACCTGGTGCTGTTTTTCAAGGAACTGTGAGTATACTGGAGATTCCTGGTACCACATTACGCCTGTTATTACTAGAAAATAGGCATCTTGTATCAGGGTCTCTCTGGATAGGCAGTATTCCCTGCAGATATGGGAAGTTCTTTATCATACAAGATTGTTTGCAATCCAATATTGACGACCTTGTGTTCACTTACCTTCTGCTCCTTCTTAGGCAGTCCCTTGGGATTGAGAACTACTTCCACAAAGGTTTTGTTGGTGTTAATAGGTCAATGTTAAAATCACATATTTTTCAACAAAATGGGACAGTAGGCATTGATAGTATTGGAAGATGAGTAGTTTCAGAGATGGTGTTTTGCTTCTGCTATTCATATAAACGTTCTAATAGATTTGGAAGATTTTGCAGAGATACCATTGGTATCATTCCAATGTCTGGATTTCCATTATTTGTCAAAGAATCAAATAATCTGGCAGGTATTAATGCTGCCCAATTGACCATGAGTATTGTGCCAAGTCTAAGGGCTTGATCTACAAATCCCCTTTTCCTCAATCGACTTAGTTAGCACATTATTGACAACTAGACCAAGTGTGAACCCATTAGGTCCCGTTCCCCCAACATAATATTTTACCAAACTACACATGTGTGGCTTGACAGCTTCCCGTTGTGATGCAAGAGATCCCCATTGTGACGTGAGTCACGGCAACCCTCCCCAACTGCGCAGGCATGGCGGGCAAGTGGGAGTGTGACTGAGATATTTTTAAAGTTCAAAATGGCAATAACCTGTAAAATATAAGATCAATGTGAACACATCTCACTCTCCCTCTTCTGTCCCCTATTCCCTTCCTCCATTATCTTCCCTCTCCCCACCCTCCTCTGCTTCCTCCCCTCACCTCCTCCCTCCCCTCCTCCCTCTTCACCCCCCTCCTCCATTACATCACCATCCCACTTCTTACCTCTATCCTCCTCCATCCCCCCTCATTCCCCAGCACTCACTCCCCCTCCTCTTCACTCTCCCCCTTCTTTCCCCTCTTCTCCTCCCCTCTCCCTCCCTCACCTCCCCTTCCCTCGCCTTTCCCCTATCATCAGTCACTCCCTCCCTCCCTCCCTCCCTCCCTCCCTCCCTCCATAACCCCTCTCCCCTCCCTACCCCCCTCTCCCTCTATCCCCCTGCTCCACCACTGCTCACCTTCACCCTATGCCACCCCCCACTATCCCTCCTCAACTCCCCCACTGCCCTCCTCTCCCTCTATCACCCACTCCCTACCTCCCCCACTTCTCTCTCTATCCCCACTCCTCCCCCACTCTCACTCCTCACCTCCCCCACTTTCCCCTCCCTAACCCCTCCTATTCTTCTATCGCCCTGCTCCCCATTCCTCAGCTCCTCGATCCCAACCACCACACATGAAAATCACGATAAAAAAAGAAACTTCCTTCCATCCCACCCCCACCCCCCTCACCCCTCCCAACAATGAAAATTGCGATGTTTTTCTAAAATAACCTAGACAGAATGTTAGCTGTTAATTAAAATGGACGAATTTGATTTAAACTGAGTTGTCTTTTGAATAAAATCAATGTCAATAAAAATCGTGGGTTTTTATGTAAATGAAAATCGGGATTTCATTGTGATGTCATTGTGACGTCGAACGCGGCTGACAGGCAGGGCAAGTGGAAAAGTGTTTTTTGTAAAGTTTAAAGTGTCAATAATGTAAAATATACCATCAATCTGAACAAAAATTGTTTCATTTACACCACAGGACAATGGTGAGTAAGGTGGGCCAAAATTGTAGTGCTATTGTGTACCGTTTTTGCGGAGTTTCTGGAATACAAGCAGGCACACGCATACAAACAAGCAAGATGAGAGTTTTAGTAATATTCTAGACTAAGTGGGACCCGTTGGGTCCCAGCATCACATGGGAGGGTTGGTCACCCAACGTAATATTCTACACAAGTAGGATTTCTTGATGCAGGCATTTTCAACATCAACATCATTACCCCTTTTCACCACAGGAAGGAGTTGTCGAAAATCAAACAAATTATAAGAATACCGCCAAAAGGCTTAGTGTTGCTGCCAGGCACGTGCAGTGAGTAATTACTCACGGTAGGC
The DNA here is from genome assembly GCA_963514005.1 of Raja brachyura. Next base: position 61,523,248 of record OY740782.1, on the reverse strand, counting down.
ACTCAGTCTGCTTTTAAAAAAAAATTAAACCGCGCAAGCGCAGATTGTTCTCCCCGTTAAATAAATAAATAAATAAAACACAGTGACATTTCAATTTGCCCAAGGCTTCCTAGTCCTAGACCAATTGGGGGGACAGTGCCTTTCACAGCGTGTGGAGAGTCTGTGCCAGGGGTAAAGTTGTGGGGAGGGCACGAGTGTTGAGAAGGAGGGTGTCGGGGATACTGCCAGCGCTGGAAAGGACACAGAGAACATTTACGAGGAAGGTGCCAGGACTAGAGGGTCTGAGCGATATATGGAGGTTGTTGGCTGGACATGTGAGGAGCAATGGTGAAAATTGCAAGAAAGTACTTATCACAAAGTACTGGAATCTTCAATCCCTCACCGCTGCCGCAGCTCTCCGGGCGCGAAGCCACGCACTGTAGCTGGGGATAGAAGCAGCTCGGGGAGCGGCCACCGGGACCCGACAGCTGAACTGGCGGCCACTTCAGCACCTTCTGCCGGCCCGCTCACCTCTGGCAGTGCTCTCCGTCTCAACACCTGTCACCTGCCGTTCGCCGAATTCGCTCATGTCAGCGACTTCCTGAAAATCCTTAAATTCCCACAGCTGAGTAACCTGAATCGTGCTGTCGGAATTTAAGAACATGAGTGAGGCCAGCGAGCGGCAGGAGAGAGGTTTTTAGACGGAGAGCTGCCAGAGGTGAGCGGGGACTGGCAGAAGGAGTTAAGGTGGCGGCTGGTTCCGCTGTCCGGCCCGGCGGCCGCTCAGCCACCCGAGCTGCTTCTCTCTCTCTCTCTCCCCACCCCCGGCCTCAGAGCGGTGGCATTGCACGCCTCTGTGCAAGGAGCGTCACAAGTGGATGCTCCGACCCCTCTATCATCACATTCGTGCCCTCCCCGCAAAGTTACCCCGGGCCAGACTACCCAAATGCTGTGAAAGGAGCACTCCCACCCCACACCCCAGGAAATTCGGTATTAAAAAAAAAAATCACAAAATGTACTTACCACCACATTGGGACACGACAAACCATGGTTGAAAACCCCACCAAGTAACTTGCACTGCGCATGCGCAGTAGACTGATGCGCATGCGCAGTGCTGCAAAGGCAGAATTTCTGCTGCCTTCAGCCCCGATTGAAATTGACGGCTTCAGGCAGCGCTGACGGCACGTGGGCTGCACAGAGCTTCCCGTGTCACAAGCGCTGCGGATGAAAGGCACGGAGAATTATGCCTACCTAAGAGATCGGTCTCTTACATAGGCATAATTCTCCCATGCCTTTACTATTTATATTTAATAATTGCCATTTCATAATTTTAGGGTAGGCAGTGCCTACCTTGCCTACCCTGACGGCACTGGTTGCTGCGGACATCTTGAAGAGTTCTGTCCACCGCTTCAAAGCTTTCCTGCCTAATCATTGAACATTCATCCCAAACAATGAGTTTCACTTGCCTCATGAAATGTGCTGTCTTAGAGTTCTTTTTGATGTTGCAGAATGTATCCTCGGCCACTTGGATGGGTATCATGAATCAAGAATGTGCAGTTCTTCCATCAGGCATTAATGTAGCTGCTATCCCAGAGGATGCTACAGCAATAGCCACATCACCTTGACCTCTAACTTTGGCGAGGATCAAATTGGTATAAATGTTTTTCCTGGTCCTCCTGGTGCATCAATGAAAAACATTGAAGGGAGATTCCTTTTCAAGGAGTTGCGCACTTGGTCATACATTGCTCTCTGCTCAGCATTCAGCAGACGCTCATTGTCCTCAACAAACTGCTGTTGTTCAGTTCTATTGTATTGCAATTCCTGCAGCAATGCTGGATTGTCATCATCAAGGTGCAGGGAGGGGGGTGTCCTGCAGCGGGGGATTGGGGTGGCTTCAGTAGGAGGCAGGAGGGGGAGCATCCTATAGCCAGGCGGAGGGTAGCATCTTGAGGCGGGGGATGTCAGTTGGGGGGGGGGGGGGGGGGGGGGGGGTGGGGGGGCGGTGACCGACCTACTCATGGCCTCTGGACTCATTGACTGCCTTGGGACTAACTCATGACCTCTGGACTGACTGACTGACTGACGGCTTGTGGACTGACTGACTTATGCCCGACTTCTGGTGTCATGTCCGACTTTTGTAGACTGAAAACTGTAACATCCACATTGAGGAACAGCTTCTTCCTGACAGCCATCAGGCTATTAAACATAACAAATAAGCTCTGGACTACAAAAGACTATATTATTTGTACTATTTGTATTTGTCAATCACACACACCCTCCACCTCACACACACCCTCCGCCACACACAGACACAGACACAGACACACACTCACACACACCACCAATACTAAAATGCCAAGTAGCTTCAGAACGTGGTAAACATACTGAATCTTGTTCCTAACCATATACTCCATGTAAGAAGTTTGAAAATAAGAACACAGTTGTGTGTAAACCGAATTATTCATACATTTAAAGCCTCCCCTACAGCTGCTGCTAAAGCAAAAACGTGCTTTAAATATCTTTCATAGAAACATAGAAACATAGAAATTAGGTGCAGGAGTAGGCCATTCAGCCCTTTGAGCCTGCACCGCCACTCAATATGATCATGGCTTTCAACAAACACACTCACCATATACATAGCAGTAAGCTCTCTTGAATTATTATTTGTGGGTGGCGTCTTCATTTGGGCCTTTCACACTCATCGCCACCTCTCCACTAAGTGGAAATGACGCACTCAGTGCCACCTCTCCACTAAGCTGAAATGACGCAATCAGCGCCACCTCTCCACTAAGCAGAAGTCATGGAATGAGTGACAATTTTGCAATTAAACACAATCCTGATTAAATAAAACATTTATTCATGCGTTTTCCTTCTGAAAAATGTTGTAAGCATTTTAGAACCAAGACACACATGTTTTGAAGCATTTGAGAACCAAGACACACACTTTTTGCAAACATTTTAGAACCAAGCCACACACTTTTTGCAAACATTTTAGAACCACATTGAGGGCACTCACAGTTGAGTAGACATGTGCTCAGTGTTATTCACAGCTCAGAGAGACGTGACCCTCTCGCTTCCTCCATCTTACAGAGACTGACTGAGGCACAACACTTCCGGGTTTCATAGTCCCTCGCCCCTCCCACCAGCAGGGGCAGCAGAGAGAATCTCAACATTTTTTAAACATAAATAACTCTTTTATTTTTCATCAATGAGAAAAAACCTCTTGTCCTGCGTAGCGGAGGGGGACTCTGAGTAAGATGGCCAAAAATCACAGCTTTAAGGGGCAGCGTTTTTTCTAACATCATGAAACAGAAAAACAGGAAGTGGTCAAGATCAGAGTTTAAGTAATATAGATAGATAAATGATAGCTATCTTGTGTAGGAAGAAATTGCAGATGCTGCTTTGTACCAAAGATAGACACAACATGCTGGAGTAACTCAACAGGTCAGGCAGCAACTCTGGGGAGAAGGAATGGGTGATGTTTCAGGTCGAGACCCTTCTTCTGACATCACCCTTCCTTCTTTCCAGAGATCCTGTCTGTCCAGCTGAGTTACTCCAGCTCTTTGTGTCTATCATCAGTTTAAACCAACATCTGCAGTTCCTTCCCACACATTAGTTTAGTGGATGTTGAGTGTATGGCACAATGTCTTCTATACATCAGGAACAAGTTGATGATGGTTAGGATTTAGCTTCTAAGTGAGTATAAACGTACATGGTGGCAGGTGGAAACTGGCAGTTGTGTAGCTTAAATACATAGGGCTCTGGGGCCAGTCATGTATCTGAATGTTGGGCTGGTGACATCAACAGGAGCATGGGCAGGAGTTGGAAACAAAGTTGGGCCATGTACAGGGCTAGATCACATCTGGGAATGGGATCAGGAGCTTGGAACAATAGCGTGTTCAAGAAAATGTGAAGATGCCCGCCCAGGAATGTGGACATTCAGCTAGGAGGTGAGGGCTGGTGTTGAGCGTTGGATTGGAGCATGGCTGGGAGTGTGGGAGTCTGCCAAGTAGAGAGGGAGTTTCATTGGTGAAGACCAGTATCTGTTAACAGTTCAGAGAATGGTGAGGGTGGCGGAGGAATAATTAAAGAAAGAGACAAAATGATAGGGAGGACTGAGGGTGTGAGGAACTGTTCATAAGTTCATAGGTGATAGGTGCAGAATTAAGCAGTTTGGCCCATTACCTCTACTGCATCATTCAATCATGGCTGATCTATCTTTCCCTCTCAACCCCATTCTCCATCCTTCTCCCCATAACCCCTGACACCCTTATTGTATGAGTTAGCGAGGAGGCAATGGACAATGGCACACATAGCTGAAACCAATTATATATTTTAGGAGTGTGCATGCATATATGTGCGTACGTCAGTGTGTGTGTGAATGAATGAGTGTAGATTCACAGAATGTTGCCAACATGTACAGTATACTCCACCAGTCTTCTTCTTCTTGCGTATTGTGTGCATAGCCTAAAGTTGTAGGACCACGTTCTATTTGATCTTATTTTAATTGTGCACATCGGATTGATTGCATTAGTCAAAACAGGGCAGACCACGCGAAGGTTGCAATCTTCCAGCCCACTCCAACAGCATATGAGCATCAGTAAGATAATTATTCATGCTCTGTGCAATCTTCTTAATCTCTAGCTATATTCACTGGAGTTTGCTTTTTGTACTATGACCTTTGTGAGTATGTTGTTATAATCAAACTGATAGTGATGCAGCAAGAATTATGGATTCATAGGTGTCAGTAACTCAAGGATGATCAATTGTATGAAGTCTATCCTTGCAAGGTATTTCCTGCTAATAATTTACTTTCATGTCCACAAATGATAAGGATTTTGACAAGATCCCACATGGTCAGCTGGTCAATAGGCAATAAACAATAGATAATAGACAATAGACAATAAGTGCAGGAGTAGGCCATTCGGCCCGTCTAGCCAGCACCGCCATTTAACATGATCATGGCTGATCATCCACAATCAGTACCCTGTTCTTGCCTTCTCCCTATATCCCTTGATTCCGCTATCTTTAAGAGCTCTATCTAACTCTCTCTTGAAAGCACCCAGAGAATTGGCCTCCACTGCATTCTGAGGCAGAGAATTCCACAGATTCACAATTCTCTGAGTGAAAATATTTTTCCTCATCTCCGTTCTAAATGGCCACCTCTTATACTTAAACCGTGGCCCCTGGTTCTGAACTCCCCCAACACCGGGAACATGTTTCCTGCCTCTAGCATGTCCAATACCTTAATAATCTTACATGTTTCAATAAGATCTCCTCTCATCCTTCTAAATTCCAGAGTATACAATCGCAGCTGCTCCATTCTATCAACATATGATAGTCCCGCCATCCCGGAAATTAACCTCGTGACCCTCAATACCAAAATGTCCTTCCTCAAATTTGGAGACCAAAACTACACACACTACTCCAGGTGTGGTCTCACTAAGACCCTGTACAACTGCAGAAGGACCTCTTTGCTCCTATACCCAACTCCTCTTTTTATGAAGCCCAACATACCATGAGCTTTCTTCACTGCCTGCTGCACCTACATGCTTACTTTCAGTGACTGATGAACAAGGATCTCTAGATCTCATTGTACATGCCCTTTTACCAACTTGACACCCTTCAGATAATAATCTGCCTTCCTGTTTTAACCACCAAAGTGGATAACCTCACATTTTGCCACATTAACCTGCATCTACCATGCATCTGCCAACACCCACAACTTGTTCAAGTCACCCTGCATCCACATCGCATCCTCCTCACAGTTCACACTGCCACCCAGCTTTATGCCCTCTGCAAATTTGCTAATGGTACTTTTAATCCCTTCATCTAAATCATTAATGTATATTGTAAGTAGCTGCGGTCCCAGCACCGAGCCTCGAGTTGCGGCACCTCACTGGTCATGACCTGCCATTCTGAAAAGGACTCGTTAATCCCTACTCATTGTTTCCTGTCTGCCAACCAATTTTCTATCTATGTCAGTACCCTACCCACAATACCAGAAGCTAGGGCACATTAAATGCAAGGTGTATGACAAACTAGATCGAAAATTGGTTTGTTGATAGGAGGCAGTGGGTAGAGAGGCCGGTTGAATTTTGTGACTCGTAGTCTATAACTTTCAGTGTACTGTACGGTTTATTGCTAGGACCTTTGTTGCTTATCTACATGACTTGGATGAGAATGTCTGTGTTCTGATAAATAAGTTTGCTGATAATATTAAGATTGATGGAGTTGCAGTCAGCGAGGATGGTTGCCAAAGGATACAGAAAGACGTAGATCAGCTACTATGCTTGGTTGAGCAGTGGCAGATGTAATTTAACTCTGATAAATGTGAGGTAATCATTTTGGGTCCTTAATACTGGCACGACATATATGGTAAATGACAACTATCTTAGAAACATAGATGCACATGAGGCCATGGACTGCAAATTCCTGGTTCCCTGCAAATAGTGACACACCTCTCCCGATCTATTCCTCTCATGATTTTGTACACCTCTATAAGATCACCCCTCATCCTCATGCGCGCCAAGAAATAAAGATCCAGCCTACCCAACCTCTCCCTATAGCTCACACCCTCTAGTCCTGGTAAAATCCTCGTAAATCTTTTCTAAACTATTTCAAGCCTGTCAATATTTTTCCTATAACATGGTGCCCAGAACTGAACATAATATTCTAAATGCGGTCTCACCCACGTCTTATACAACTGCAACATGACCTCCCATGTTGTTTATGTTAAATGTTGTTTACCTAGATTTTCAGAAAGCCTTTGATGAGGTGCCACACGGGAGGGTGCTAAGGAAAATGAGAGCCCAAAAGGCAAATATTGGCATGGATACAGTGGCTTGCAAAAGTTTTCATACCCCTTGAACTTTTCCACATTTTGTCACGTTACAACCTGGTAGTAGGAATAAAGGCATAGATTATTTTCTAAATGGGGAAATAATTTAGAAAACGGAGGTGCAAAGGGAGTTGGGGGTGCTGGTGCAGGATTCCTAAAAAGTGAATCTGTATGTTGAATCAGTAGTAAAGAAAGCAAACACAATTGCTAACATTTATTTCGAGAGGGCTTGTATACAAAAACAGGATTGCAATGCTGAGGATCTGTCAGGCCGCATTTGGAATATTGTGAGCAATTTTGGGCATCATATCTAAAGGAGGATGTGCTGGCTTTGGAGAAGATCCAGAGGAGATTTGATCTCAGGAATTAGTAGGTTAACATATGATGAGCATTTGTCAACACTGGAACTGTACTCGCTGGTGTATAGAAGAATGAAGGGGGACCTCATTCAAACGTACAGAATCATGCATAATTGGACAGAGTGGATGTGGAGAGGATGTTTCCACAAGTACGAGAGTTAGGACTAGAGGTCATAGCCTCAGAATTAAAGGACTTTCATTTAGGAAGGAGATGAGGAGGCATTTCTTTAGTCAGAGGGTGGTGAATCTGTGGAATTCTTTGCCCCAGCAGGCTGTGGTGGCCACCTCAGTGGATATATTTAAGTCAGAGAGAGATCGATTCTTGATTAGTATGGGTGTCAGAGATTATGGGGAGAAGGCAGGAGGGGATTAGGAGGGAGAGAAAGATCAGCCATTGAATGGCGGAGTGGGCTTGCTGGACCGAATGGCCTAATTCTGATCCTATTACTTATGATCATATGATCTTATGATGATGCCAGGACGCGATGGTCTGAGCAATAAGGAGAGGTCGGGCAGGCTAGGACTTTAATCCTTTTAGTGCAGGAGGCTGAGGTGTGAATTTGTAGATGTGAATAAAATTATGAGAAGAATAAGTATGATGAATGCAGAGTGTTTCTCAGGGTAGAGGAATTAAGAACTAGAAGGCATAGGTTTCACATGGGAGGGCTGGTCCCCCAATGCAATATTCCACCTCTCCACCAATTTCAATATTGGTGGCCCCTGGGTGGGGGGGCTTGGTGAGCACTAGTATGGGTGTTGTGGGCCAAAGGGACTGGTTTCCAGAGGGCTAGTATGGACATTGTCGGCTGAATGGATACTTGGGCTGGCAGCTCAGCCACTCGGGCCTGATGGGTTGGCAGCTCAGCCACTCGGGCCTGGTGGGTTGGCAGCACAGTCACTCAGGCCTGTTGTGCTGGCAGCTCAGTCACTCAGGCCTGGTGGGCTGGCAGCTCAGGCCTGGTGGGCTGGCTGCTCAGTCACTCAGGCCTGGTGGGCTGGCAGCTCAGTCACTCGGGCCTGGTGGGCTGGCTGCTCAGTCACTCGGGCCTGGTGGGCTGGCAGCTCAGTCACTCGGGCCTGGTGGGTTGGCAGCTCAGTCACTCAGGCCTGGTGGGTTGGCAGCTCAGGCCTGGTGGGCTGGCAGCTCAGTCACTCAGGCCTGGTGGGCTGGCAGTTGACTCAATCATGGCTGGTGGGCTGGCAGTTGACTCACTCATGGCTGGTGGGCTCACACACACACACACCCTCCATCAAACACACACACACACACACACACCCTCCATCAAACACACACACACACACACACACACACACACTCCATCACACACACACACCCTCCATTATACACAAACACCCTCCATCTCACACACACACAGATACACACACCACATCCCACACATACACACCCTCCATCTCACACACACTCTCCATCTCACACACACACCATCTCTCACACACACACTCACACCATTCATCACACACTCTCCCGCACAACATATATAATCCAGTAAAACTCTCCGGAATCTACTCACGCGGTTGAGCGCAGCCTCTCCCCTGTGCGGGACTTCCACAGTGAGCGGGACTTCCGGAATGAGCATGACATTCAGTTCAAGCAGCACAGTGCAGACCAACCTTTCACTTCAGTTCAAGCAGCACAGTGCAGACCAACTCTTCCAATCAGTTGAAGCAGCACAGTGCAGACCACCATTTCAATTCAGTTCAAACAGCACAATGCAGACCAACCCTTCAATTCAGTTTAAGCAGCACAGAGCAGACTAACATTTCCAGACTCACTCACAGTCTTCCGTGGTGACTGACTCACATACGGCCTCCAGAGCTCTATTCTCCTGGCCCCCTGGAAGGGGCGTTACCTTCATCATGGTGACGGAGAGACGAGAAGACCAATCTGCTGATCTCACGATATTTTAAACATTCATAACTTTTTTATTATTTCACCGATTGGCAAAAATCCTTGGGGCAGTTGAAGGTGAGGTGGACGGTGAGTGAGATGGCGAAATATTCATAGCGATATAGGATAGCATTTTTACTAAAATTGATTTACAACATAGACAGGAAGTGGTCAAGATGAGACTTTTAGTAATAGAATAGATGTGAGGAACAACCTTTTCATGGGTACACGCCGGTTCCCCCTTTGTTCTCTCACCGTCCCTCATGGCATTCCCCACATGCAGGCCCCCATTGTCTTCCACTCCCCCCTCACGCTTATCGACCGTTGATCGCAGGTCGATCGCGAGGCCCCACCACCACTGAGGTACTCGCCGCCGAAGAGGCTACCGTTACCACCGAGGCCCCGATGCCGCTGAGGCTCCCGCTGCCACTGAGGACTGCCATTGCAGCTGCTGGGGCTACAGTTGGCGCTGTGGCTCATGCTGCCGGCGAGGCACCCGCTGTCACTGCTGAGACTCCCATCGTTGTCTCTGCTGAGACTCCTTCGGCCCAGGCAGGCCTCGCCACCGGCTTCTCCGCAATCCCCTGGGAGGCCAGTGGGGCCAGTCAAGCCTACCGGGGTTTGTTCTAGTCGGTGCTGCGATTGTTTGGCATGTCGATTGGTCCGCATGACTCACCGGGACATTTTGGCCCCCCACATGGCTCTCGCGGTCAAGCAGTCAGTTGAAGCTAGGGACATTAACAACATTAAGGACATTTGGACAGGTACATGGATAGGAAAGGTTTGATGGAATATACTGTATGATAAAAATAAACTGCAGATGCTCAAAATGTATAACAATAGATATATAACAATTTATAATATCACTCATGATTGTTGATGATTAGAACAAGGGAAAATATGAACAGGTAATAAAATCTGGTTCAGAAGGCAAAACAAAATATTATAAGTAAATACACAACCTATTATCTTCAGATTAGCATTTTATTTAATTCTCAAGTTAGCACTCAATATCTGAATGGCACTATTGCTTAGATTGAGATTATATACTTTAAGATGGCTGAGAAGATGTATTTTGGGGTAAACAGTACAGTAAAATCAATGGAATTTCTTTCTTTCCAGGTGAGAAAGGTCAAAAGTTTCAACAAGGATGAAATTACAAATTAGTTATGGTTTGTCTCATGAGTAATATTATAAATCACGTTACATATCTATTGTTATAAATATTAAGCTGGTTTTTACCCAACTTTAATTTTAAACAATAGACAATAGGTGCAGGAGTAGGCCATTTAGCCCTTCAAGCCAGTACTGCCGTTCAATGTGATCATGGCTGATCATCCCCAATCAGTATCCCGTTCCTGCCTTCCCCCCCATATCCCCTGACTCCGCTATTTTTAAGAACCCTATCTAGCTCTCTCTTGAAAGCATCCAGAGAAACTGCCTCCACCATCCTCTGCGGCAGAGAATTCCACAGACTCTCTGTGAAAAAAAGTGTTTCCTCGTCTCCGTGTACTCATTATTCGTAAACTGTGGCCCCTTGGTCTGGACTCACCCAATATCGGGAACATGTTTCCTGCCTCTAGTGTGTCCAAGCCCTTAACAATCTTATATGTTTCATTGAGATCTCCTCTCATCCTTGTAAACTTCACAGTGTACAAGCCCAGCTGCTCCATTCTTTCAGCATATGACAGTCCTGCCATCTTGGGAATTAACCTTGTAAACCTACGCTGCACTCCCTCAATAGCAAGAATGTCCTTCCTCAAATTAGGGGACCAAAACCACACACAATACTCTAGGTGTAGTCTCACTAGGGCTCTGTACAACTGCAGAAGGACCTCTTTGCTCCTATATTTGATTCCTCTTGTTATAAAGGCCAACATGCCATTCGCTTTCTTCACTGCCTGGTGTACCTGCAAGCTTACTTTCATAGACTGATGTACAAGGACCTCCAGATCCCGTTGTACTTCCCCTTTTCCCAACTTGTTGCCATTTAGATAGTAATCTACCTTCCTGTTTTTGCTTCCAAAGTGGATAACCTCACATTTATCCGCATTAAACCTCATCTGCCATGCATCTGCCCACTCCCCCAACCTGTCCAAGTCACCCAGCATTCTCATAGCATCCTCCTCACAGATCACACTGCCACCCAGCTTTGTGTCATTTGCAAATTTGCTAATATTACTTTGAATCCCTTCATCCAAATCATAGATGTATATTTTAAATAGCAGCTGTCCCAGCACCGAACCTTGCGGTACCCCGCTAGTCACTGCCTGCCATTCTGAAAGGGACCTGTCAATCCATATTCGTTGTTTCCTGTCTGCCAACCACATCTCTATCCATGTCAGCACCCTACGCCCTAATTTTGCCCACTAATCTCCTATGTGGGACCTTATCAAATGCTTTCTGAAAGTCCAGGTACACTACATCCATTGGCTCTCCATTGTCCATTTTCCTAGTTACATCTTCAAAAATTCCAGAAGATTAGTCAAGCATTATTTCCCCTTCGAAAATCCATGCTGATTCAGACCGATCCAGTTATTGCTATCCAAATCTCATCTTTTATAATTAACTCCAGCATCTTCCCCACCACCGATGCCGGGCTAACTGGTCTATAATTCCCCGTTTTCTCTCTCCCGCCTTTCTTAAAAAGTGGGATACCATTAGCTACCCTCCAACCCACAGGAACTGATCCTGAGTCTATAGAACATTGGAAAATTATCACCAATGCATCCACGATTTTTAGAGCCACTTCCTTAAGTACCCTGAGATGTCGACCATCAGGCCCTGGGGATTTATCAGCCTTCAGTCCCATCAGTCTATCCAACACCATTTCCTGCCTAATGTGGATTTCCTTCAGTTCCTCTGTCAATCCAGATCCTCTGGCCACTATTATATCAGGAAGATTGTTTGTGTCCTCCTTAGTGAAGACAGATCCAAAGTACCTGTTCAACTCACTTGCCATTTCCTTGTTCCCCATAATAAATTCACCTTTCTCAGACTTCAAGGGTCCAACTTTGGTCTTAACTAATTTTTTCCTCTTCACATACCTAAAGAAGCTTTTACTATCCTGCTTTATATTCTTGGCTAGATTACCTTCGTACCTCATCTTTTCTCCCCGTATTGTCTTTTTGGTTATCTTCTGCTGTTCCTTAAACCCATTGCTTCATATCCCTCTGAACTGCAGACTCCCTATCATGTTACAAATTTATTATACATTTTGAGCTGATTTTTACGCAATTTCAATTTAGAAATCATGGCCTCATGTTCCTCTGAACCACAGAATCCCTCTGTGTCCAAAATGCAGATAAGATGTAACATAACACAGTGACCTCATCGATTTGCAAAGTGTTCCTATTTGCCCACCTTTTTCAAAGGACATTAATTTTGCCTGTCTCACATGTCCTGTACATAATCATAGATTTATCCGCATTAAATTCCAACTGACATTCCTTAACAGATCCATTTAATTATATCTTTCAACGTCATAAATCTCTCATACTCTAGTTAACTGCCCACATAAATTAGTGTCATCAGCAAATTTTACGAGTCTACTGGAATGATTGTCCTCCATATAATTTCTGAATAGTGCAAAAATTAAGCGACCCAGAACGAGCCTTCACTGCTGACGCCGTCTTTACAAAGTTTTGTTCATCTACTGTTATTTTCAACTTTTTATTGCCTTGCTAGTTTCTATGCAGGAAATGGCTGCTCCATTATTTGCACACTACCTTGACAGAACAGAGATTATCATAGAAATTTACAGCCAGGGGGCATGTAGCTGATTGTGTCTATGGTGGAAAACCATAACTTCCCTGAACAGGATTGTAACCCTGGTGCGGCAATAAGATTGACAAATCCAAGCCACTGGATATTATTATTTTTTTAAACATAAAATTCTGGAAATATTCAGTGGTAAATGCCGCTGGTTGTAGAGAGAAAGCTGGAACAAAGACACGAGGGAGAATGGAATGGAAGACTGCACTGACAGATTTAGATGAGGAATGATGGGAGGAGGTACGAGTGCCAGCAGTGTCTGATTGGGCCAAATTTCTGTGCCATGCATCTGATGCAATGTTGTGCAATTAATTATCCAAATGAAAATGTGTCTAATTTCACCCTCAGAAAGCTTGGCTCCAGTTTTGTGTCTATAACCACTTGTCATTGCTTCCCCAAACAGCAAAAGTAGTTATCAGTCTCTTTTAATGCCTTACATCCTCTAATCATATACATTCCAGGGAATATATTTCTACTTTCTGTTAGTTGACGCTATCATTATCTCAAACTTAACAGACCTGGATTGAAAATGCATTTTACGTTCTGTGAATGTTATGTTATTATAGAACTTCTATTGTGTCCTACTTACACATCGATCATTCTCAGAAGCTCCTAATTTGAGACACTCATTATGACAAAGAAAGGATACAAGGTTTATAGCCATCCATTAATATAATCTATTGGCTGGTTCAAGACACAGATGGTGATGACTCTGCCAGTGTTATAAGCATTAATTGACTTTGTTACAGCAGGGGCACAATTTGAAACCAAGTGCCTTTGGTGTCCAATACTCAAAAGTTGCTGGGGGTAAATAATAGTTTTAAATATAATTCTACATTACATATAAACATAATCTATATTACTAAAAGTCTGATCTTGACCACTTCCTGTTGTTCTGTATATTGATTTTAGAAAAAAACGCTGCTACATACGGCTGCGATTTTCTACCATATTACTCAGAGTCCCCCTCCATTGCACAGGAGGGGGGACTCTTGATGAAAAATAAAAGAGTTATTAGTGTTTAAAAAATGGTGAGTTTCTCCCTCCTGAAGGCCACGCCCCTTCCGGAGGGACTATAAAACCCGGAATTGTTGACATCTACTCAGTCTCTGCAAGATAGGGGGAAGCAAGAGGGTCATGTCTCTCAGTCTGTGCTGTGAATAACACTGAACATGTTTCCACTAAACTGTGATTGTTTTTACTGACCTTGAGTGCCCTTAATGCGGTTTGAAAATGAAAATGTGGTTGAGGTTTGAACTAAAGCACAGCAAATGGTTGGTGGAGGTTGAGGTTTGAACTAAAGCACAGAAAATGGTTGGTGGTGGTTGAGGTTTGAACTAAGAACAGAGAAGGTTCACCACACTGATTCCTGGGATGTTACGACTTTCATATGAAGAAAGACTGCATAGACACGGCATGTACTAGCTCGAATTTAGAAGATTGAGGGGGGATCTTATAGAAACATACAACATTCTTAAGCGGTTGGATAGGCTAGATGCAGGAAGATTGTTCCCGATGTTGGGGAAGTCCAGAACATGGGATCACAGGTTAAGGATAAGGGGGAAGTCTTGTAGGACTGAGATGAGAAAAACATTTTTCACACAGATAGTGGTGAATCTCTGGAATTCTCTGCCACATAAGGTAGTTGAGGCCAGTTCATTGGCTATATTTAAGAGGGAGTTAGATGTGGCCCTTGTGGTTAAGGGGAGCAGGGGGTATGGAGAGAAGGCAGGTACTGGAAACTGAGTTGGATGATCAGCCATGATCATATTGAATGGCTGTGCAGGCTCAAAGGGCCGAATGGCCTACTCCTGCACCTATTTGCTACGTTTCTATGTTTCTAAAGCACAGCAAATGGTTGGTCGTGGTTGAGGTTTGAACTAAAGCACAGCAAATGGTTGGTGGTGGTTGAGGTTTGAAATAAAGCACAATTAAAAGCCTAAACTTGACAACTTCCTGTTTGCACTGAATATTGATTTTAGATAAAACATTACCACTTACGGCTGTGATTTTTGGCCATCTTACTCAGTCCCCCACTGCTCATCAGGTTCAGAGGATTCTTTCCATCAATGAAAAATAAGTGTTATTAGTGTTTAAAAAATGTTGCAAATATCTTGCCTGTCAATCACGCCATGGAGGCCACGCCCCTTCCGGTGGGAGGGGGGAGGGATTATAAAACCCAGAAGTGTGTGTGTGGCTCAGTCTCTGCAAGATGGGGGACGGAGAGGTCATGACTGTCTGAGCTGTGAATCAACTGAACGTCTATGAACTGTGAGTGTGGTGTTTATGTGATGTTTATGTGGTGTTTTGTGGGTTTTTATGGTAGGTTCACCCTGCTTGAAATGGTATGAAACTGCATTTGAATGTGGTGGCCTTGCACCCTGCATGAAATGGTAAGAAACTGCATTTGAATTTGGTGGCCTTGCACCCTGCTTGCAATTGTACGAAACTGCACTTGAATGTGGTGGCCTTGCACCTTCTTGAAGTGGTATGAAACTGCACTTGAATTTGGTGGCCTTGCACCCTGCTTGATAAGGCTTGAAACGGCACTTGAATTTGGTGACCTTGCACCCTGCTTGAAGTGGTATGAAACTGCAATTGAATTTGGTGGCCTTGCACCCTGTGTGAAGTGGTAGGAAACTGCACCTGAATTTGGTGGCCTGCACCCTACGTGAAGTGGTAAGAAACTGCACTTGAGTTTGGTGGACTTGCACCCTGCTTGAACTGGTATGAAACTGCACTTGAGTTTGGTGGCCTTGCACCCTTCTTGAAATGGGATGAAAGTGCACTTGAATTTGGTGGCCTTGCAACCTGCTTGAAATGGCAGGAAACTGCACCCGAATTGAGTTTCCTTGCACCCTGCTTGAAGTGGTATAAAACTACAATTGAATTCGGTGGTCTTACACCCTGTTTGAAGTGGTATAAAACTGCACTTGAATTTAGTGGCCTTACACCCTGTTTGAAGTGGTAAGAAATTGCACTTGAATTTGGTGGCCTTCTACCCTGCTTGAAATGGCAGGAAACTGCATTTAAACTTGGTGGCCTTGCACCCTGCTTGAAATTGAATTTCAAGGAATAGCCGTGAGTCAACTGCCAGCCCACCAGCTGTGAGTGAGCTGCCAGCACATCAGGCTTGAGTGACTGAGCTGCCACCCCAAGAATCTATTTGGCCCACAATGTCCATACTAGTCCTCTGGATACCATTATTGCATGGGGGACCAGCCCTCCCGTGTGAGCATGGGACCCAACATGTCCCACTTAGTCTGGTATTTAATACAATTCAAATTATATTAAATATAATTAAATATATTAAATATATATTAAATATGGATGATATTTTTCCCATCTGTTAAATACTAGAAATAGTGGAAAAAAGATTAAATTTGCAAAATGCCTTTAACATGACAAAAGCAACCCAGGAAATATATATATTTTAAAAAATGTTGCTGAGCAAAGCAAAGAGATTATAGGGCTGGTAACCAAATTATGAGAGGCCTAGGTATGGTAGACAAACAAAACCTTTTTCCTCGGTGAAAATGTCAAAGACTTGGTGAGAGTGGTAAAGTTTAAAGACAAGTAGGACAAGTTTTTTTTAACACAGATTGTTGGGTGCACAAAACATATTGCCAGAAATAATGCTGGAGGCAAATATTATAGTAACATTTAAGATGCTTTCACATAAGCAAAATGGAGTGATATGGATCACATGCAGTCAAAGGAGATTCGTTTAACTTCGCATCATGTTCGGCATGGTCATTGTGGGACTAAGAGCCCATTCCTGTGTTGTATTTTTTCAATGTTCTATGCTAAATGCATACCTTTAATTTATTTGACCTTGAGCCAAGTAGGCTAAGGAACAATCGCATCCACCCTTCCAACATTATAAAATACTGCATTTGTAGTAGAACTGACTTCATACAGAAGGGACAGTTAAGAGGATGTACAGTGGTGCAACTGGCCACTACCTCACAGTGCCAGAGATCTGGGTTCGGGTTATCTGCAGGTGTTGACTGTGTGGTGTTTGCGCGTTTTCCTTGTGACTGCATGGGTTGCATCTAGGTGCTTTATTTCCCCCCATATCCTAAAGATGTGCAGATGCTGGTGATCGGTGGGGGCGAGGATCGTGCGGCCTTTCCCGCAAATGCGTCCGGGGCTTCAGCGGCGGGCGCAGCATGGACTCTTGGCGTGGAGCGGGCGAGCCCTCCCTGGCGCTTGCAGAGGGGAGCGCTCTGTTTCGCTGGCCCGTGGCAGCTGGCAGCCCCAAGCCGCGGTCTGCAGAGCTCCAGCTAGCGCGGCTTCTGCAGCCCGGGATCCCTCGCTGGGGACCCGGGAGAAGAAGAAGCCACCACTGCCGGCCCCTGGACTACTTCTACAGCTGGCCTGGCATGGACTTACCATCACCCCTGGAGGGGAGCTTCGACCGCCGGCCCTGAGGTCTGCGGTGCTTCTGGCTGTGGCGGGGACTTTAAATCTTCGACGGCTGGCCTGCGACCTACACCAACTTAAAGCCTTGGTCTCCGGTGGGGAAGAGCCGACTGGACTTACCTGGACTTTATCCTGTCTGCATATCTGGACGCCCGCAGCAATGGCTGCGGAGGGTTGAGGTCCTGACCACGGGGGAAAAATGGAGGATGACTGGCCAAATTTTGTGCCTTCCACCACAGTGCTGTGGTGGATGTTTGTGTTAAATGTTTATTGTGTATTGTGTGTTCTTTATAATTGTACCGCTGCTGGCAAATTCATTTCACTTACATTTAATGTGCAACGTGACGAATAAAATTGTATTGTTTGTAGGTTAAAGTACCTCATATAATTGCCCTTAGTGTGCAGGGAGTCGGATAACACATAACTAGTGTTGAAGTGTCATTGAAGTTCGGTGTGGTCCCAATAGGCCAAAGGGCCTGTTTCCTTACTGTTTCTCTGAACTAAACTAAGACTTCAGTGATAAATAAATTTGGTTGAAACCACAACAGAGTTTGATTGTCAAGGATTAGGTTATAGACTTTGTTTCTGTTGCTGATACATTATAACTTCCACATAAAACTTCTTCACCATTTGTTGGATCTCTATACCATGTCCTTTTTACTGTGTTGGCATCACGCAATCCATTTTCCAATCCAATAAGTTATATTTAAGAGGGCGTTAGATGTGGCACTTGTGGCTAAAGGGATCAGGGGGTATGGAGAGAAGGCAGGTACGGGATACTGAGTTGGATGATCAGCCATGATCACATTGAATGGCGGTGCAGGCTCGAAGGGCCGAATGGCCTACTCCTGCACCTATTTTCTATGTTTCTATGTTTCTATTTGATTGTCAATGAAATGCAGTCACTTTATGCAATACAACTGATTGGTGTTTAATTACCACTCTCATCAACAGCCCCCCCCACACACACAGAAATGGTCACACAGAGATATATTGGGGAAATTAATTAACTTTTTAAATGTCAATAAGCAGTTTTGGTTGACTTTTCATGGTGCCATGAATACTAAAATGATCCACAAAGGAATATTTAAATAGCTAAGAAGTACACGTTCCTTTTTGTTCTTCCTTATCTAGTTTACTTCTCAGAATATTAACTTGTGGTTTATATTATTTATTTCTTTGCTGTTTGGTTTCTTGTAAGAGTTATTCCAGAGATTAGATTTGTGGATAATGAAGGGCTACATCTGTTTAACTTGCAACATTGGCTTTAACCACATAGTGTGCTTTAATAATCTGTCTTTTATAATGCAGGCATGACACTAATTCAGTTTGTTCCATGTCCCAGCAATTTCTTTCAATTATTGCATATTGCAATTCTGAATATCCCTGACTAAACCTCAGAAAAGTACATTTCCTATGTTTTTATATGAAACGTTTCATTCTAGTTATGAAAATAAATTCAGATTTGCTTGTATTGACTGAATGGACTTTCCCAGATACATTTAGGATCTTTATTAATGCACGTATAGTATTGAAGAATAGCTACATTGTTGAATGTATAGAGGAGAAGTTGGTTGCTTGCTCAGTAAGGCATAATAGAAGGAAAGTTGCTAAACTCAATAAGGATCGCACACTGGTGCAACTGGCATAGCTGCTGTCTTACATGGCAAGATACTAAGGTTTGATCCTGACCTCAGATGTTGTCTATGTGAGATTGCACAAACTCTCTGTGACCACACGAGTTTCCTCCGGATGCTTGGGTTTCGTCCCACATCCGCATTTATCTGTGGGTTTGTAGGTTAATTTGATTGTAACAAATTCCCCCTTAAATGTAGGGGATGGTTGAAAAAGTGGAATAACATAGAACCAGTGTGAGGGGCAGTGATCCATGGTTGCCATGAACCCAGTAGGCTGAATGGCCTGTTTTCATGTTGTTCCTAAAAATTAAACTAAAACTAATTAGTGGCTAATATTTATCCCTTAACCAACACCATTTCAAAATGATTTCAGATAATTTATCACATTGTTATTTATGAGTGCATGTGAAAATTAGCAGTCATGCTTTCTACAACAGTGATTACACCCCATAAAATACTTAATTATCAGAAAAAAGCTTTGGATTGTGTTAAGCTTATGAAAAGCACCATAACAAATGGAAGATATTTTCTTTAATATTAAGGAACAATGAAGTGAAAGCAATTACATGTTTTACAACCCTTCAAATTTACTCCCCCATTCAATAAACTATGGACTAGTGTGCTTCAATTCTATCTTTCCTTGATTCTGACTTTGTACAAAAAATACACGGATCTCGAATGCACTCAGTGAGTTCTCGCTGCAGAGAACTCCAACGACATAAAACCTTGTTACTTCAGAAAGTTCTCTTCGTCTTGGTTTGTGGTCAACTTCAATCCTGCATCCATGGACCCAGCCCCAGGCTCTCTGGCCTGAAAAAATGACTTCTCAACACCTCTTCAATCTCTCTCAGAATCAGAAATATTTCTCTGAAATCACCACTGAGGCATCTCTAGTGAGTATAGAGAGATCATCCAAATAAAACATTTACCCAACTTTTCCCTCCAGGATCTGAAACATAATTTTCTGGTTTTTTTTGTTCTTTGTGGAACATTGTTGTATACAAATTGGCTGCAGGAATTGACTACTTTCCAGCACACCGTATAGATAATGATAATGTACTGACTTTGAAACATCTTGCGACATTTTAGTAGTTCTCAGACTACTATACACATTCTACTTTCTTTCCATTAAATAATTGAGTTGTGTTTTATGTGGAATGAGAGATATAACATACAATATATTCTATGTTCACACCAAAGACATATAACATTGGCTAAAAATGTGTGGTTCCAAGAAATTGAAAATTGTGTTCCACCAACAGCATCTTTAGAATATAATATAGAAACATAGAAACATAGAAATTAGGTGCAGGAGTAGGCCATTCGGCCCTTCGAGCCTGCACCGCCATTCAATATGATCATGGCTGATCATCCAACTAAACGCAAATATAAACGCAAATGGAAAAATGGATGACTCTTAACAAGAGCGATAATCCTATTTTTGAATGTGTGAAGCCAAAAGATGCAATCAAAGAGAAAGGTTATTTTAAATCGTATTTAAAAGAAAATTGAATGAGCCTAAGAAAATAATTGAGATATCTGCTGGATATTGATTTAAGGAGAGCTTTCAATTGTGATATTATGATAATTGGAAATACTTAGTAATACTTGAATTAGGATTGATATGTGTTGATTGGAACCATTTCAAATTAGGATGGTGAGACAATCAACGCCAACACTTCAAAGCCTCACTTTGAACAATACAGCATTTTTCAACAGCACACATAATTTCCAAACTTAGTGTTCAAGCTGCTGAGGTTATAGAATGCTTCAGACATGCATTTTAAATTTACCTCTGAACTTCCTGCAGCCAGTTATAAAGAAAAAATATATATACTAAATATATATATTTTTCCCCCATTTGAAGATGGGCATTAGATAATTCTCTTGATTACTCAGAGGTGAAGTTGCAGATAACCCACCTGCTATGGAACAAATTTAGTTTTATTTTATTATTAGAGCGAATGGATAATCAATCAGGCAAGCTAGATCCCAATCCAACATGTCATCTATCCATGTCCTCCAGGGATGCTGCCCAATGAGCAACTCCAACACTTAGTGCTCCACACAAGATTCCAACATTTGTAAATCCATGTGTCTCCATTTTACTACTCCACTGTGTAATCTCCTCAAACTATACTTACTTTGAATACATTTTCATCATCTCTTCCACAGAATTCCTATGAAATCTTCTCACATTGCCCCTCTTCAGTGATTCCTGCTGCTCTCCTACTCATAAGGCTTTGTCCTGCTTTCACCTCTATTCCAGATTTTCCCCCAGCTACTACAATCAATCTGAAGTAGCGTCCTAAACGGAAAGTCTTTAAGTGGCCTATCCATGTCCTGCAGCAATTCTAATTTACTCCAGCACTTTGTGTTATATACAAGATTTCAGCATCTGCATTTCCTTGTGTCTCTATTCTAGATGTTTTATTAGTTGTACATAGTTGATTATTTCCTGAAAGGAAACATATACAAAATATTGACATGAATGTTCTTGTAAACAATATAATCCTGAAACATCACTTCTGAAATTGTTGTCTGTCTAATTGTTGAAACTACTGGGGGTAATCTTACTTAAACTTACATTTGAAAGACATTTACTGATGTTAAGAAGTTGTTTCTCTGACTCCCCAGACCAGCTCTCACTGCTGGAGCTGCACACTTCAGTTGTGCCTATAAGCAGGAGGAAGGAGTACAATCAAAATGAGGGTGAGGGATAGAGTGACTTATTCAAACCAGCCTTATTTAAGTCCCTCGCTATGATGGAAAAGGCATTAAAATATGGTGTTTGATGACCGTTGCACGTGAACATCCAGTGCTAGCCAAACATCTCCCTGGAGGTGTGTGGGGCTCGGACACAAAGATGGAGGCGAATTCCCTAGATAAGAAAGAATGCAGGTATGGCATTCCTCTGCTAGATTTTTCAGGTGCAGAGAGCAGGTGTTGGATAGGACCAATAAAACTGAGCACCAAGAAGCGTTTACTGTTTACTTCAATAAGAAGCTGCCACTTGTTGGCACAGTGGCATAGATAGTAACCTCACAACGACAGAGACCCGGGTTGAATCCTGATCTTGCATACTGTCTGTGTGGAGTATGCACCTTCTCCCTGTGACCACAGAGGTTTCCTTCGGGTGTTCCGGATTCCTCCCATATCCCACAGATGTAGGTTAATTTTTCGTCTGTAATTTGCCTCTAGGTAATGGGGAGTGGATAGACAATAGGCAATAGACAATAGGTGCAGGAGTAGGTAATTCGAACCTTCGAGCCAGCACTGCCATTTAATGTAATCATGGCTGATCATCCCCAATCAGTACCCCATGCCTGCCTTCTCCGCATATCCCCTGACTTTGGTATTTTTAAGAGCCTTATCTAGCTCTCTCTTGAAAGCATCCAGAGAACCTGCCTCCACCGCCCTCTGAGGCAGAAAATTCCACACTAACAACTCTCTGTGAGAAAAAGTGTTTGCTCGTCTCCATTCTAAATGGCTTATTCCTTATTCTTAAACTGTGGCCTCTCGTTCTGGACTCCCCCAACATCGGGAACATGTTTCCTGCCTCTAGTGTGTCCAAACCCTTAACAATCTTATACATTTCAATGAGATCCCCTCTCATCCTTCTAAACTCCAGAGTGTACAAGCCCAGCCGCTCCATTCTCCAGCATATGACAGTCCTGCCATCCTGGGAATCAACCTTGCACATCCTACACTGCACACCATCAATAGCAAGAATGTCCTTCCTCAAATTAGGGGACCAAAACTGCACACAATACTCCAGGTGTGGTCTCACTAGGGTTCTGTACAACTGCAGAAGGACCTCTTTGCTCCTATATTCAACAACTCTTCTTATAAAGGCCAATATGCCATTCGCTTTCTTCACTTTCTGCTGTACCTGCATGCTTACTTTCAGAGACTGATGAACTAGGACCCCCAGATCCCGTTGTACTTCCCCTTTTCCAAACTTGATGCCATTTAGATAGTAATCTGCCTTCCTGTTTTTGCTACCAAAGTGGATAACGACACATTTATCCACATTAAACTTCATTTGCCATGCATCTGCCCACTCCCCCAACCTCTCCAAGTCACCCTGCATTCTCGTAGCATCCTCCTCAAAGTTCACACTGCCACCTAGCTTTGTGTCATCTGCAAATTTGCTAATGTTACTTTGAACCGCTTCATCCAAATAATTGATGTATATTGTAAATAGCTGCGGCTCCAGCACCGAGCACTGTGGTACCCCACTAGTCACTGCCTGCCATTCTGAAAGGGACCCCTTAATCCCTACACTTTGTTTCCTGTCTGCCAACCAATTTTCTATTCATGTCAACACTCTACCCCCAATACCTCGTGCCCTAATTTTGCCCACTAATCTCTTATGTGGGAACTTATCAAATGCTTTCTGAAAGTCCAGGTATGCTATATCCACTGTCTCTAGCTTGTCCATTTTCCTAGTTACATCTTCAAAAAATTCCAAAAGATTAGTCAAGCATGATTTCCCCTTCGTAAATCCATGTTGACTCGGACTGATACTGTTACTGCTATCCAAATGTCCGGCTATTTCATCTTTTATAATTGACTCCAGCATCTTCCCCACCATCGATATCAGGCTCTGGTCTATAAATTCCCTGTTTTCTCTCTTCCGCCTTTCTTAAAAAGTGGGATAACATTAGCTACCCTCCAATCCACAGGAACTGATCCTGAGTCTATAGAACATTGGAAAATAGTCACCAATGCATCCGCGATTTCTAGAGCCACTTCTTTAAGTATCCTGGGATGCAGACCATCAGGCCCTGGGGATTTGTCGGCCTTCAGTCCCATCAGTCTACCCAACACCATTTCCTGCCTATGTGATGTGAAAGTGGGATAAAATAGTAAGATTAAATGAGAACTTACTAGTTTGAAGTTTGATCTTTATTTTATGAGGAGTTACGATGAGGGATTACGTGAAGAAGCCCTGCCAGGCACATGCACATCATACTTTCAAAGCAGCGGCGTGAAAACACAGAAAATATAGTCAAAGTGATATAGTAAGACTCGGAAGACTAGAACTACCTGATAATCTTTGTGATTATGAGGGCCGGGAGCGGAGGGCATGTAATCCCTCATCGTAACTCTTAAAATAAAGATCAAACTTCAAACTGGTAAGTTATCATTTAATCTTACTATTTTACTTCGGAGTCACATGAGCGACTACGTGAAGATTTCACAGCTCTGTGATTTCATACTGTAGATCCATGCCATATGACACACTACTTCAGTTGACACAGTAATGAATAAATGTATTGAACATTGTTTTGAATTATGCAATAATTCTTTTAATAATAATAACAAACAAAACAGTAATAACCCCTCTGTCCCAGGGGGAAATTACAAATGAAATTTATAAAGACAAAGAAATCAAGCCGAACCCTAAACAGCATGCCCAACCCCTGGCACTGTCGGGACAGGTTTAACATAAAATTTTGAAAAGGTTGACTCCTCAGACCATTCTGCGGCCCTGAGGATTTGGTCTAGTGGCACGTCCTGCGCCTTCGCTGCGGATGTTGATGCCGCCCTGGTGGAGTGAGATTTAAACACAAGAGTGTCTACTCCAGCACAATCCAAAACCTGTTTCAACCATCTGGAAATAGTTTGTACTGACACCTTTTTATGAGTTTTTTTGTGACTGATGAGCATTGCTGTTTCAGAGTCTCTGAGACTCTTAGTTACCTCGATATATTGATTCAGGTGCTTAACTACACATAACGTTTGGTCAACTGGGTATGCTTTAAAGCTTACTTTGGTTCCGGCCATTCCTGGCCTGCTTTGTTTGATTATATCTACACATAAAACGTAATATTATCTACAGAAGAATACATGCTATCTAGTTGTAACTTTTACAATGTTTGCACTCGTTGCGCTGATACTAGCGCCATGAGCATACCCACATTAAGTGTTAACTTCTGAAAAGTCAGTGACGTAACTGGAGCCCATTGCCGAAGCAGTGTGAGAACTATACTGACATCCCAGATTTCTGCATATCTAGGCTTAGGAGGGTTCTTGTTAACGATTCCTCTCATGAATTGGGACACTAATGGATGAGACCGCTAGATTGTTCTGAAAACTGCCCAAAATAGGAGGACAACGCACTCAGAGCACTATTAATGGCACTATAGCTCAAGTGTTTATCAAAATAGTAAGATTAAACGAGAACTTACCAGTTCGAAGGTTGATCTTTATTTAATGAGGAGTCGCGATGAAGGATTTCGTGAAGAACCCGCCAGCACGCATGCGCGACATACTTCAAAGTAGCGGTGTGGAATCACAGAACCAACAACAGAGAAATGACTTGTTATAGTAAGATTGAAGAGACTCTAATTACCAGTTGATTTATGATCGAGGGTTGGGAGCGGAGGGCATGAAATCCCTCATCGCAACTCCTCATAAAATAAAGATCAACCTTCGAACTGGTAAGTTCTCGTTTAATCTTACTATTTCATTTCGGAGTCACGTGAGTGACTTTGTGAAGACTTCAAAGCTCTGTGATTCCATGCCCTAGACCACGTCCATGCTGTCACACACCACTTATAAGGATGGATAGGAGTAATCAACTTTCCAGACTGCTTGTACTGAAAAATAACAATAATATTTATTAACAACAAACAAAGGAAAAAAACCCTCACTGGGGGACATCTGCATGCTCTTGACCTGCATTCAGCACGGCCTCCGCGAACAATACAGGAGCGGCAACAGGGTTATTGTAAAACCGCTGGAAGGTGGCTTTGTTCGCCCATCCTGCTGTGGCAAGAATATGGTCCATGGGCACCTCCATGACCCTTGCCGCCGACGTCGATGCAGCCCTGGTGGAATGGGATTTAAAGACATTAGTGTCAATACCTGCCTCACCCAAGACGATCCTGAGCCACCTGGAGATCGTCTGTACCATCACTCTATGGTGAGGTTTCTTGTGGCTGATGAGTAAGTATTTCTCCATTCCCCTCAATTTTCTTGTCATTTTGACATAGTGGCGGATATGGGCGGCTAAACATAGCCTTGCATCAGCGGGGTATGCCGGAAACTTCAGCTGCAGCCCTGTGAAC
Source organism: Raja brachyura (assembly GCA_963514005.1). The sequence continues at coordinate 61,497,245 of OY740782.1, read as the reverse complement.
CCAGGTCTATGCTGCTTGAGTAATTCATCTATGAAGAAGATTACTTCGCCAGGGGTAGTGATCATCCTGTCGATCTTGACCTTGTGGAGTGTCTGTACCCTCTGCGCTGAAGTCAGTGCCAGTAACATCACCAGCTTCAGGGTGAGTTTGTCCAATTCAAGCCCCTCCATGGGCGACCACGTCCTGAGCAGGGTTAATACCTTCCCAATATCCCAAGTGATGTTATAACGAGGTCTGGGCGGATTGGAATTAAATATTCCCCGCATGAGTTTGGACACCAGCCTGTTGGATCCTACCTCAATATTGAGGTAGACTGACAGCGCACTCCTGGCGCTGTTGATGGCACTGTAGCTGAGGTGTTCGTCATGATGCAACCCCGCCAGGAATTCCAGTATGTCGGTGATGGTAACGGAGTCGTATGCAATGCGGGAGCGGCCGCAGTAGGTTTCCCATTTCCGGATATGTGTGAGATATTGCCGCCTGGTGGACTCCCGGCATGACGCTCCAATGGTATCCATAGTTCTAGATGATAGGCCATACCACAGTAATGGCCTGTTCAGAACCTGCAAGCCAATAAGTTTAGTTGACTGTGGCAGGGATGTGGTTCCCCTGAGACAGGGTTCGTCACCAATTGTGGGCAACCCTCTAAGAGGACCCATGGTTGACTGATCATATCAAGGACCACCGGATACCATGGCTGCGTAGGCCAGTCGGGTATGATAAGAATGCCCTTAGCAGCATCTGACTGGATTTTCTGCAATACCCGACTGATGAGGCAAAATGGAGGAAATGCATAGATAAACCATTTCCCCCAATCTAGCGAGAACGCGTCCATCGCCATTGCCCCAGGATCTGGTTCCCACAAAATGTATGTTGGTACCCGATGGTTCAACCGTGACGCAAAAAGGTCGATATCCGGTTTACCAAATTTGGCTGTAACTTTAGCGAATATTTGGGAATTTAACATCCACTCGATGTTGTCATTGAATTTGCGTGACCTGGTGTCCGCCACCGTATTGAGCTTACCTGGTAAATAGGTAGCTGAAATCCAAATATTCCGTCGAATGCACCAGAGCCAAATTGTATTTGCCAAATTAATCACATGAAACTGACCTGGTACCGCCCATATGATTTAGATATGCCACCGCAGTGGTATTATCTATTTGGAGACGGGTATGAGCGTCAGTAAGGTTAGAACAATAAGCTCGAAGTCCGTGAAATGCCCCTAGCATCTCCAAATAGTTTATCCCTTGTGACAACAACAGGGTAGATTCAAGGGTGTCCCATCTGCCTCCACAACTAGAGTAGTTATCCGTGGCTCCCCAGCCATGGGAGCTTGCGTCTGTTTGTAAGTATACCATTGGATTGGGCAAAAAGATGGGTTTAAATGAGTCACAATGGTGGATTGACAATATTTGTGACTCAATTTTTGCCTTTAGAGGCAGCTGCATTGGTCTATCGAAATGTCCAGCGTTCAGTTTTAACGCTGAGATCTTGGCTCTCTGCAAATTTTGATAATGCAAAGGTCCGTATTGGGCAGCTGGAAAAATTGCTACGATCTTGCTAATCACATAAGCAGTTTGTCTAATTGATGGTATACTGGCGCAGACTAGATTCTTGCATACTTGGATGACATCCCCAACTTTGTTAGTTGGTATGGTGGCCCTCATGTGATTGGAATCCACCGTGAACCCCAGATAATCCATGACCTGTGAAGGGCAGAACTTTGATTTATCTGGATGGATAATGAACCCCATTTTCTGAAAAATTTCCACGGTGGCTGAAACTGCCAGTTCCGCTGATTCCAGGGTGTTCCCAATAATTAGGATATCATCTAGATAGGCCATCACTATATGATTTTGTCTCCTTAGTGTAGCCAGTATTGGTTTGAGCAATTTAGTAAATAATCTAGGGGCTGTGTTAAGCCCATTTGGCAAAGCTCTGTATTGCCAGAGCTGATCCATCCAGGTAAATTTCAAGAACTTCCTGTGGTGTTTCTGAATGGATACTGAATAGTATGCATCTTTTAAATCAATGCATGCCATGAAGCAGCCCTCAGAAATCAATAACTTCGCTGTCTTGAACGTGTCCATTTTGAAATGGGTATATTTTACAAAAGTATTCAAATGGGCCAGATCAATAATAACCTGACATCCTCCACCCTTCTTGGTTTTTGTAAATACATTGGATACAAATTCAATTGGTTCGTGTATAGTTCTTTCTATCACGCCTTTTTCTTGTAGCCTTAAGATTTCAGCATAGCCAACTGCCGTTTCTTTGCTGGACAGTGTAAATTTCCGATCTGGCATATGCTGGGATGGAGGGATTTTACCATTGATGAATTCAATCTCATGGCCTTGAATACTTTGTAAGATAAACTCATCAGAAGTGATGGTTCCCCATGCCTCCGTAAAGAACCGTAGTCTCCCACCAACATGTGAAGTTAAGCATGCAGGTGCATGAAATCCAGACCGCCTTACCTCCATGGTTATCGGCGGTCCCTGATATGTTTGGCGGGACGTGGAGGTGCTGGGTTGAGCTGATAATGTGGCGTCCGCATTTTCCATGCTGACCGCTGGGGGCCTAGCCCTAAAAAAGGCCTAGGCTGTTGAGGTTGCTGATATTGAGGTGGTGCTGGAGCGTACGTCCTTGCTTTGCATAGTCCCGCAAATTTCGGGTTCAGTGTGGGTTTAATAATGCTCTTCCTAAATGCGTTTATTTCATACTGTGTGTTGCACAGTAGAGCCAGAGCATCCTCCTGCTCGGTGTTCTGTTCCACCCCGTCCACTGACCTTGCAAACGCGGTAATCCCAGCAGTGAGCAACTTCAGGATCCGTTGGAGCTTCACCTCCTGAGTTCTGATCCCTGGGCTGATGTTGCCCCAAATCGGCGTATTGACGATGGGCACGTTGAGGGAGTTGCAATTTGCTGGGGCCTTGTGCCTATTCATGGCCTCCGAAAGGACCTCCTCCTGAAGCTGATGGTTCATCAGGAAGTCAACGGTGGCAGCCAGTTTGGAGTTGAGGGGTTGTCCTGATGAATCCGACAGTGCAAATTTAGCTGCCACATCCAGGAGCTCCTCCTGAGGGGCCTCAGATGTAGATGGTGCATGGACCAAAATGTCCTCATCCTCCGGCTGTCCCAGGCTTCCCGCTGACGATGGGGATAAATCCATGTGCCCTCTGGAAATAGATGTTTCCCGCCTCTGGTTTTGTTGCAGGAGAAGTTCCAACATCCGCTCCATCCTGTCAATACCCCCTTCGCCCTTCGAACCCGGGCGGTCGGAACCCTCATGTCCAACGGAACTGCTGAGGCTCCTGTCATCAGCCCATACCTCGTCGAGGTAATCTCGGTGCCGGACAGAACTGTCGCTACCAGCCGCCTCAGCGAAACTGAGCGATTCCCGCGCGGATCTGCTCAAACGCCTCCTTTTGGCGGAGCTCGATCCCGCTGCCTCGGAGGGCAAACGCGGTGAGAGGTCAGCACCCGACGCCTCGGCGTGGTGACCCGACATCCGCGGGGGATTGCCGACTGCCCTAATCCTGGGCCTAGATGGCGTACGGTCCCGTCCTCCCATCCACGGGGGACACGGTGACCGTGGCGGGACTCCACCTGAATGACTCTTCCTGGTCCTGTAGGTTGGTGAGTCCACACTGGCCCTCTCAGGTCTACCAGTGCACTTGTCCCGCCAATTCACCAGTCCGCAATCTAGCGGCAGGTGATACCTTCGCCCGCGAAGGGCTAGGTTGACGGGCTCCATCCCTGCCTCTCCTACGAGGGCTCAGGGAGAAGGGCCGTGCGGCAGCACGTGACCCCTGTTTGCCCGGGTCGACCAACGAGCCCGTTGGCGACAGAGATATGGAGTCAGGGTCAGCCTGCTCCGGAGGCACACCGAAGTCCTGCTCTGCGGGATCCTCGCTAGAGCTGCGGTGTATCGGTGGGTCGGGTCCTGTGACGACAGGGCTCCCCGACTTCCTCGCCTTTTTCCCGGCCTGACTTGCAGGTGCAGCCATTGATGAGGGCTCCGGGATGGGTGGCCGGCGACTCTGTGCGGATGTCCTGCGGCCCTTATTCTTCCTATCCATATTTCTGTTGGGAGAAAAACACTCGCACAACAAGAAACAACCAACTCAAGGTTAGTTACACTTACCTGAGCGGCCCTTATGAAGGGCTGGTGGTGAGCCGCGCTCCACCTCCAGCCGTCGACTGCAATGCGTTGCGATGATATGTCGCGCATGCGTGCTGGCGGGTTCTTCACGAAGCCACTCACGTGACTCCGAAATGAAATGCAATGTAGCAAGGAACTCCAATACATCCGGCATGCTTGCAGTATGATAAGTTATATTTGACTGCAAGCAAAACATCTCCCATTTCTTATTATGAGACACATATTGTTTCTCAGTGCTCTCCAAGCTGCAGTTATCACTTCCATGGTCCTACTCGACAGTCCAAGGCCTTGGAACGGTCTGGTCAGAACCTGAAGATTAACAAATTAATACGATCATGTAACGGATGACTTTCTCCTGTTACAGGATGCACTAACAAATTACTGCAGTTGGGGACAGTCATGAATGGCTAAGTCATCATTCTGAGCACCAATGGGAACCATGGCTGTGTAGGCCAGTCCGGAAGCACCAAAATGCCTGAGGCTGAGTCCTGCTCTATTTTGGTGAGGCATTGCATAATGAGGCAGAATGGGGGAAAAGCATAAAATAATGTACGTCTCCAATGTAGCGATAATGCATCCACCGCTACTGCTCCTGGATCTGGTTCCCACAAAACGTATTTAGGCAACTGGTGATTTACCCTGGATGCAAACAGATCAATATCTGGTAAACCATAGCGGCTCACAACCATTTTAAAAACATCATGATTTAACATTCATTCTATTTTATCATTAAATTTCCGTGACCTATTGTCTGCCACCACATTATCTCTACCTGGTAGGTAGATAACTGATACCCAGATGTTTCTGGAAATACACCAGTGCCACATGAGGTTAGCCAGATTATCACCTGATATTGACCTTATCCCTCCCATGTGATTGACAATACCACGGCTGTTGCATTTATCAATCTGGAGCTACTTCCCGGATGAAGGAGTGTTGTTTTTCAGTGAGACTAGTACAGACCTCCCTCATTTCCACAGCCTTGGCTGTAGGCAAAGTCACTGACATATCAACTGAATCAATGACAAACCCCAAATAGTTATTTTTTTGGGATGGCACAAGCTTGGATTTTGTTGGATGGACCAGAAACCCTAACATTTCAAACAGGTGTTTAGTTGCTGAAACGGACTCCTCAGCTGTCTCCTGAGTGTTGCTTATGATTAAAATATCATCTAGATAAGCCATTAAAATGTGATTCTGGGCACGAAGTAGTGTCAGCACTAGTTTCAACAATTTTGTGAACAACCTAGGAGCTGAGGTTAACCCATTGGGTAATGCTTTAAATTGCCACAGCTGTCCCATCCAACTAAATTTCAAGTATCTCCGGAACTGATGATGAATTGGTACTGAATTAGATGCATCCTTCAGATATATGGTTGCCATATAACAGCCTTGTGATAACAGCTGTTTAGCAGTATCGAAGGTGTCCATTTTAAAATGCCTGTACTGGACATAGGAATTTAACTGGGTTAGATCCAGAATGGCTCTACATCCCCCATCTTTTTTCTGTCTGGGGAATATATTGGAGACAAATTGTTGAGGATGGTGTGTCGTCCTCTCAATTACCCCTTTTTGGGACAAAACTGTAATTTCTTCTTTTACCTGCTGAGTGTCTGGTCCAGAAAAAAAAAAACCCAACTAGGCATATTTTGTACAGGTGGATCAATTCCTGACATAAACTCTATTCGAGATCCTGACACAGTGTCCAGTATAAACCAATCAAATGTTATGCAGCACCATTCATCATAAAATAACTGCAACCTACCCCCAACCGGAGGTTGTTCCCCAGAAATTTAACCTTGGCAGAATGAATCACCCGTACCTCTACAGTCGACCTCGGAGTTTATGTTCTTTTTGCCATACTGGGGTTGTAGTTGGGATATACAGGTGGGTAATACCGTTGTCCCACTGGCCCCACTCTGCTTGGCCCTGCCCCTGGATCTGACCTCCTTTGCGCTGAAAACGACCTGTGAGATGGCATCCTGGCGGAAGGGACATATGTCTTCATGAGACCGATTGTCTTGGCCTCTTCCTCTAGGTCTTTGACTTGTTTGAGGCGGTCCACCCCAAATAAATAATCTGGGGCTTGGATATTGGTGGACCTATATAAAGCTGCAAATCTAGGGTTCAGCGTAGGTTTTATGGCTATTTTCCTTATACAGTTTACCTCAAAATATGCGTTACGCACCAGGGCCAGCATATCCTGCTGTGTGCCGGACATTGGTGCCCTCGGACCATTTTGCCAAAGGCAGTGATGCCTGCTCCCACCAATTTGAGGACCCACTGGAAACGGATTTCTTGTCGACGCATCGTTGCACTCATTTGTGCCCATATAGCCGAGTTCACAGTGGGCACTTTGAGCGACGCACAATTGACAGGTGTTTTGTATCTGGTGGTTGTTTCTTCAATGATTGTATCCTGTAGCTGGTGAGAGGCCATGTAACTGATATTGGCCACCAGGTTTTCTTCCATGGCCTCACCAGTACGTCCGGGACACCTGGAGCATGGCTCATGTGCTCTGGTGTGTGCTCAAAAGCAGTGACACCAGCTTCAGGGTCAGACTCCTCCTGCCTTGGCTCTCCCGAGTCTTGCTCCAGGGAGGTCTATTCCAGCCCTAAACGAGGTGCTGGAGTGGTTGATTCCTACTGATATTGAAAGGCAGTGTAATCTTCACTGTATGGGCCTGTATGTGAGGCTGCCGGGGAATCCTAGGGGCATTCGACCCCAATTGAAAAATCTCATAGCTCATTAGAGTTTGGAGCATCCTCTCCATTTGGTCAAGCCATCCCCATACCTTTTTATTATCAGGAGGGGAGTCTTCCTCATCATCAGACCCGTCAGATAAAATGGGCCAGAGAGACTTTCTCTTGGCCTTCCTTCCTGGTGGAGTGGCCTCAGTGCCCTGAAGCACTGGAGCTGATGGAGGCAGTTGAGCTGCCGGTAGAACAGCAGGCGGTATTGGAACTGGCGTTACTGCAGCCGTTATCTCTCGAACCGATCTGCGAGCTAGAACCGCGGGCCCGCGCGTTCCGCTCCTACTCCAGACAGTTTTCTTAACGACACCTTCCATTAGCACTAACTCCCGCTGGCTCCCGAGCCAAACTTACAGAGTTTAAATACTCGCAGGCAAAGTTTTAAATCACTTACCTGCGGGTTTGCTACTTACCGGTGGTGGAGCTGCACTTTCCAGCCCATCGGTGCGCCATGCGTCTGACGTAATGACGTGCATGCGCCTGGCAGGCCTTCGTCACGTAGTCACTCACGTGACTCTGAAGTAAAATAGAACTAGTTTGAACGAGTGATCGATGGTCGGTGTGGTCCTGGTGGTCCAAAGTGTTTGTTACTATGCTGTTCCATTCCCAGACCATTTAAACTAAACTAAACAAAACTCTACCATGAGATGAGGGGGGAGGATTTACCCCCAGCAGTTCATTCTTTCTTGCAGGATACCCCAATAACCATGTTTCTGAGCACAATGGAAGCCTCCAAGGTGCTTCCATATACTGTACCCACTGTTCATGTCGGCCGCAGCATCAGGACCTCCCTTGCCATCAGGACTTAAGTTGCTGTCGGGAAAACCGATGCCATCGGGAGATTGCAATTTATCGATTCCACTTTAAATGGTCCATCTGTTACAGCACTGCTTTAAACTTTAGAAGTTAAAAATGACTGCATTCAATCTTTACCTATTCTGCTGCTGGCAAAATGTTGTCACACTCCGGCGCAATCTTTCTTTACAAGCTGCATCTTCAGATATTCCTTGATGCTTCAGTGTTGATGAATAAAGTATGGGAGTGAGTTATTTCTCACACCACATGTAATAGACACTCTCATCAAAACCATGCAAACAGATCAAACTCTTTGTTGCTCTTGACAGCAACTCATGATGAACTGTTTTTGCATATTTTATTTTAACAACATTTTACTTAATCGATTAGTGTTTAATCACTAGCAGAAATTTCTATGTGGCACCATCCTTCATGTTAGTCTTTTCTTATAAAGCATTTGAAGGGGAGGAATTGAGGTCTGGACATGGCACGGATCAGAATGAGATGTGATATAAGTGCTCCAGTCATGCTTCTGCATACATTTGCTCTGTTAGTTATAAAGCTATTGTGATTGTGGCGCCTTTACTTTTGTTGGATTTTGCAAATCTACCTCATGTCAGATGACAATAAAAGCATAATAAGAAATGAGGAAAAATAAATGATCTGAATATCAAAATGAAAATTATCTCCTTTCTGCCAAATGAGACGGCAAATAAAAATGGTCCATTTGATTGTGTACTGATTGGAAAATAGTTACTTTCGCATCATGTATTATCATCTGCTTTATTTTAAATGTATGAGAATCATATACTGTACACTTTGGGATGACCTCCGGCAAAATTCTGAATGACTTTCTATGTATTGCAATTTTCTTAGCAGGCAGTCATCTTTAGAAGGTACTTGAGCAAATATCCAATCATATGAAATTTCCAACCAGAACGGGTATTACTAATGTAAAGGTGAGAGTGTGGAAATACTGAAGTGGCATCAAAGATAAGCAACAGTGTAATTTGGTGGAAAAAATATTGAAGATCTTATCATCCAGCAGTATCAAAGCATGAGTTTTGCATGAATTCAGAAGCTACACAAAAACAGTACTGACTATCAGAAATGTCAACAGCATTAAATTATGAACTTGGAATGAGGTTTCTGATGTATGGAAACCAATATATTGCAAGTGATAGATAGAGGTTTTATCCCAGAACATTATAACATTTACATAATTAGAAAATGAGGGCTCAGTGAATCACAATGTAGCACAATGGCACAGCTTTGCTGCTACCTTACAAATCCAACAATCTGGCAATCCTGATCTCCAGTGCTGTCTGTGTGGGGTTTGCACTTTCTCCCTGTGAATGCATGGGTTTCCTGCAAGTGCTTTGGTTTTCTCCCACATGCCAAAAATGTTTGGACATAAGGTACTTGTGAAACTCAGCAGCATCTCTGGATAACATGAATAGGTGACCTTTCGGATCGAATCCATCTTCAGCCTGTAAAAAACCTCTGGCCTGAAATGTCACCTATCCATGTTCTCCAGAGGTGCTGTCTGACCTGCTGAATTACTCCAGCACTGTGTGTCCTTTTGTGTAAACTAGCATTTGCAGTTCCTTGTTTCTCCAAAAATGTGTGTATTGGTTGGTCAATTGGTATTGTAACTCACAAAGTGTGGAGGTGAGCCAAATAAATTGTGAAGGAAAATGGAGGGAGGATTGGGAAGATATGGAAATAATTAAATGTGGTTTGGTTAGGATTAGTGTAAAAGTCTGAGTTTTTTGAAGATGTGACCAAAAAGGTTGAGGAGGGCTGTACGACATTGCATATGTGGACTTCAGCAAAGCATTCACCAAGATTCCACTTGGTAGGTTGCTCTGGAAGGTTAGATCGCATGGAATCCAAGGAGAGATTGCTGAATGGATAGAAAATTGACTTCAAGGAAGGAAGCAGTGGGTGATGGTGGAAGGTTATTTTTTGGACTGAAGGCCTGTGACAAATGTTGTGCATTTGGTGAGGCCTGGGCTATAGGGAAAGGTTGAACAGGCTGGGCCTTGATACCTTGGAGCGCAGAAGGATGAGGGTTGATCTTATAGAGGTGTACAAAATCCTGAGAGGAATAGATCGAGTAAATGCACAGTCTTTTGCCCAGAGTAGGGGAATTGACATAGTTTTGAAGTGAGGGAGGGGTGTGACGATTTAATAGGAGCCTGAGGGATAACATTTTAACACAGTAGATGGTGAATGTATGGAACGGGCTGTGCGAGGAGTTAGTTGAGGTAGGTTCTATCACAACGATTAAGAAAGATTTGGACATGGTATATGGATAGGAAAGGCTTAGAGGGATATGGGCCACAGTGGGATACAGGCAGGCGGGACTAGTCTTGATGTGACATGTTGGCAGCGTGGGCAAATTGGTCCAAAAGGCCTGTTTTCACGCTGTCTGACTCTATTACTCTTAATCCATTGATATCATGAGTTACTGTGTTTTCATTCAGCACATGATGTTATAGTTTTAATCAGTTTTAACAAAGTTGGTAGTGAAGACATTTTTTATGTTATCAATTACCATGATAAGGTTCTTGGTGATGTCACATGGCCATTCACATAGCCTCTGCCAAAATGTAAAACATTCATACAAACATAGAAACATAGAAAATAGGTGCAGGAGGAGGCCATTCAGCCCTTTGAGCCAGCACCACCATTCATTGTGATCATGGCTGATCATTCGCTATCAATAACCTGCGTCTGCCTTCCCCCATATCCCTTGACTCCATTAGCCCCTAGAGCTCTATCCAACTCTTTCTTAAATCCATCCAGTGATTTGGCCTCCACTGCCCTCTGACAGGGAATTCCATAAATTCACAACTCTCTGGGTAAAAAAGTTTTTTCTCTGCTCAGTCTTAAATGACTTCCCCTTTATTCTAAGACTCTGGGCCCTGGTTCTGGACTTACCCAACATTGGGAACATTTTTCCTGCATCTAGCTTGTCCAGTCCTTTTATAATTTTATATTTCTATAAGATATCCCCTCATCCTTCTAAACTCCAGTGAATACAAGCCTAGTCTTTTCAATCTTTCCTCATATGACAGTCCCGCCATCCCAGGGATCAATCTCGTCAACCTACGCTGCACTGCCTCAATCACAAGGATGTCCTTCCTCAAATTAGGAGACCAAAACTGTACACAATACTCCAGATGTGGTCTCACTAGAGCCCTATACAACTGGAGAAGAACCTCTTTACTCCCATACTGAAATCCTCTTGTTATAAGGGCCAACATTCCATTAGCTTTCTTCACTGCCTGCTGTACCTGCATGCCAACTTTCAGTGACTGGTGTACAAGGACACCCAGGTCTCGCTATACCTCCCCCTTACCTAACCTAACCCCATTGAGATAATAATCTGCCCCTTGTTTTTGCCGCCTAAGTGGATAACCTCACATTTATCTATATTGTACTGCATCGGCCACGCATCTGCCCACTCACTCAACCTGTCCAGGTCCCCCTGCAACCTTTTAACATCCTCTTCACAGTTCACACTGCCACCCAGCTTTGTATCATCTGCAAACTTGCTAGTGTTGCTCCTAATTCCCTGAAACCAGGAGTGAATGTAATCAAAGAAAAACTCTTCACCATATTTTAAATTAATTCCCTCTTGCTGCCTTGATTTATATTCACAGGACAACAAGATTCAATTATTAAAATAACAACAATCATAATTTATTCTCTGGAAATTCAAGATAAAATTATCAAAGAAAACGTAATAATAATTTGATTTCTGTCCGTATTAATTGACCAGATAACCTGAGGTTTAGGTTTATTATTGTCACATGTACCATGGTGCAGTGAAAAGTTTTGCTTTTCAAGCAGACCAGATATACCATACATATAAACATTTGGTTCAAACTCAAGTACAATAGGGAGAGCAAAGGAAAAGATACAGAATGCAGAATATATTTCTCAACATTGCTGCACATCAGTTCCTTAGACAAAATCCAATGTCCCACAATAACCTCATTTACATGGTCACCCTTGGTTTTACCTTCCAGAGACAGTCCCTCCCTCAACCTCCCTGCAACTTTAATGAGCCTCTTTTGTCTCCTTCCCACTTCTGATGAAGGGCCTTTGACCTGAATTTTTAGCTTTGATTTCCGCCATCTAAGGATGCAGCCTGATCTCTTGTGTATTTCGAGCATTCTGTTGTTTTAGTCTAGATTTCCAGCACCTGCTGTTTTTATTTTATCTTCAATATTAAGTAAAATCGAAGAGCAAGTTACCTAAAGAGGCATTGTGATAAATGATAGAAAGCTGTTTAAAATATACATTTAAAAAAAGACCTCAAAGAAAGAGATGAACGCAGCAATTTTTGTGGAGAGAATTTCAGATCATAGAGCGCAATCAAATGACCACCTACTGTACATATAATTGGTTAAAAATATCACATTTAAAATTAAACAAAATATCACATTTAAAATTAAACAAAATTAAACAAATCTTTGCTTTCAGGAATCACTGGTAGTGCTAGAATTTATTGACCATGTCAATGTGGCCCAGTGCCCTTTCTTGAGCCGCCTCCTCCAGTGTAGAGGCTCCCATCATAGGGGTGGGGGTACAGGATTGACAATAATCTCTGCAATATGTGTGGAATTTGTAATACTGAGTGTGTACCTCTCTAAGGAATGTTTACCTAGGCAGTTCATCAAAAATAAGAATGACTCGCTTCTTAGTTTAGTATTGTTTATTATTGTCATGTGTACCGAGCTACAGTGAAAAACTTTTTTTATTGCGTCCTATCCAGTCAACAAAAAGACTATGCATAATTACAATCAAGCTGCCCATAGTGTACATTTACAGGATAAAGGGTATATTATTTAGTGTAAGATAAAGTCCGATTAAAGATATTCCAAGGGCCCCCAATGAAGTAGATGGAAGGTCGGGACCACACTCTAGCTGGTGAGAGGACAGTTCAATTCCTAATAACAGTTGGGAAGAAACTGTCCCTGAATGTGGAGGTGTGTTTTTCACACTTCCATCCCACTTGCCTGATGGGAGAGGGGAGTAGAGGGAGTGGCTGTGGAGAGACTGGTCCTTAATGATGCTGTTGACCTTGCTCAGCCAGTGTGAAGTGTAAATGGAGTCTATGGAAGGGAGGTTGGTTTGAGTGATAGTCTGGGCTACGTCCACAACTCTCTGCAAGCTCTTGTGGTCTTAGAAGGAGGTGTTCCAAAACAATGTTGTGATGCATCCCAATAAAATGCTTTCTAAGGAACATGTTAGTGAGGGTTGTTAGGGACATGCCAAACTTCCTAAGCCTTCTAGGAAGTAGAGGCATTGGTGTGCTTTCTTGGCCTTTGCTTTGATGTGGCTGGTCCACGACAAGTTGTTAGTGATATTCAGGAGCTAATGCTGGAACTTGAAGCTTTCAATCATTACTTCAGAGCTCTTCTCCTGTACAGTGGGTTCTGCGGGGACTTACTAGGCCAAAGTCTCTTCCAGCGTTAAGGCAGGAGAAGGCTGTTCGGACAGACAGGTGGGTGTAGTTTATGAGGTAGTGTTCTCTTTTTGCCATTTAGAGAAGGCTTTTGTGTGCTCTTGTTGGCGGAGCTCAAGGTTCACTTTACCATCCTAAATACACCTTCTTTACTTAGAACAGGTGAGTGATTCTCAATAATCATTTGGGGTATTGCATTTTTGTAAGGAGGACTTGAACAAATCCTTCAGTATTTTTCTTTATTTTGCCTGGTCATCTCTTGCAGATGTGGCAGAGTTTGGAACTGGATATCTGTTTCAGGACTTTGATCTCAGGCCTATGAACAGTTTGCCTTCCCAGTAAAGCCAAGAGGCTCAACACTGGCAATAGATGCAAAGTGTTAGACTAACTCTTTGGGACTCTTCTTAGGACCCCTTCAGTCATGGCTCACCATGGGTGTCTCCAGGGCGCTATTCCCTATATGGAGAATGCCTGTGCCTGACTTTGTTTAATTTGGGGAGACTGGTACACAAACAGATACCCCACGGTCCTTGACAGATCTGGGTCGGGATCCAGCGTCATGTAGTCCAAGACGACTGGAGACCCTTTTCTGCTGCAGCCTTCATCCGCCTTCCCGGCCGTTGTGAAGCGCCACTGAGGTCAGTCATACTCCACCGCCTGTTCCACCGTTGAGGTCTTGGTTGGATTGTTCTTTGTCAGAGACCTCCTCCTCGACTTTACCGCCATGGCTGGCCCAACCAGGAGCACAGCTCCAGATGCCATTGCTCTCAGGATCTCAGGACCACACAAGCTTGTTCACCACGACAAGTTGACAATTTACAGAGACTTTGGGACTGACATATGATGAAAGAATGGGTCGACTGGGTTTGTATTCACTGGAATTTTGAAGAATGAGTGGGGATCTTATAGAAACATATAAAATTCTTAAGGGAATGGACAGGCTAGATGCAGGAAAGATGTTTACAATGTTGGGGGAGTCCAGAACCTGGGATCACAGTTTAAGAATCAGGGGTAGGCCATTTAGAACTGAGATGAGGTAAAACTTTTTCACCCAGAGAGTGGAATTCTCTGCCACAGAAGGCAATGGAGGCCAATTCACTGAATGTATTCAAGAGGGAGTTAGATTTAGCTCTTCATGCTAAAGGGAATCAAGGGATATGGGGAAAAAACAGGAATGGACAACTGATTTTGGATGATCAGCCATGATCATATTGAATGGTGGTACTGGCTCGACGGGATGAATGGCCTACTCCTGCTATTTCCTATGTTTCTATGTAACTCTGTCAGGCAGCATCTCTGGAGAAAAAGGATGGGTGACGTTTGGGTCGGGACCCTTCTTCAGACTGTACCCTTCTTCAATGCTGGTAATCTGCACAGGCGAGAAGACACCAGCATCAGCTTGTTTATTCTTCATGTAGATCTGAAGAATTTTGTTGGCACCTTTCCAGTGTCTTGAGATGCCTACTGAATGTAGTCTAGATCAAGAAGAATATGGAAGGGTAAGGGTCACAGCTGCATCATAGTGTATGTTTCCTGCAGGGTCTGAGATGTTTTATGTGATGAAATGTTTGCTGTAGAAGTCTCCAGAAGCTTCCTCTGTAGAGTAAGCATGGTGGAAATTCTGCATTAGTTTCCTATAGACACATTTAAAATAAAGTCTGTTGTTAGCTCAATTTATTGACTATTCAAGAGTAACTTGTAGAAGAATTGAGAATTAACGTGAATTTGTTTCAGTTGCCTTATTTCCACTCTTATGTAGTCCTCTGCTTTCTTCCGAGGTATTTGCATGATACTGACTGACTACACCTGATGCATCCCTCCTTTATTTCCCTAATTTTCTATTAACCAATGTTCCCTAAAATTGCAGCCTTGCTGTTATACGATAATTTTGCCCGAACAGTCTGTGACCCATAGCACTGTGGCGATAGTGCTATATTTAAAGCCCATGGCGCTGCGGCCGGTAGCGCTATATTTAGAACTCATAGTGCTGCAGCCAACAGCTCTTTGTTTAAATTCTCATGCACTTAGCCAACAGCGTTGTTTAAACCTTTGTGCGGCAAACCGGCAGTGCTGTATGTATTACCTTTACGTGCGAAGTCTGTAGTGCCGTGTGTACTGATTTGCGACCATGTCTGTAGCACTGTGTATTGCTTTACGCATCAGTCTGTGACTGATAGAGCTTTGTCCACAAAGGCGGGGGTTGGGGTCTGGCTGGGATGTAGTCCCCTGCTGTTGATTGTATTTTGAATTTGGGAGCAACGCTATTGGCCAGGACTTACTGATGGTTATTTCAACAGCTGATTTCTTACCTGTATAAAGGCAGGCATCAGTAAGCCATAAGTTAGTTTGTGTACGAGAAGGGTTCACTGACGGGCTTAGTCGCGATCAGCGCCGTGGACAGAGACCGAGAGAGAGAGAGAGTGTGCTGCTGTAAAACGGACCCTGCTCATACCAAGACAAGTATTGTTCTCTCTTGCTAATAAAACTGATTAGTGAGGCTTTTTCAGTTCTACAAGTTAGATCCTTGAATCTGTTCCCTTGTAACACTTGCCCTTCACTCTAACAGGAATGTGCTTTTTCTGAACTCTTGCCACTGCATTTTGAAAAGTCTCCCCCTTGCCAGATGTCTCTTTACCTGCAAACAGCCTTGACCAATCAACCTCTGCAAGTTTGTGTCTAATGGCACCAAAATTGGCCTTGCCCCAATTTCAGACTATAATTTGTGGATCGATCCAATGTTTCTGCATAATTCTGCAATGTTTCCAATGTTTCTGCATAACTACTTTACACTTAATAGTATTATTGTCACTGGTACCAAGAGTGCTCCCCCACGGACATTGAAATCATTTGTCCTGTCTCATTCCTTGAGAGGAGGTCCAGTGCTGTGTCTTCTCTGGTAGAGCCTTCTATATATTAGCGAAACATACATTTTGGATGCATTCAACAAATTCTACCCCAATCAGGCCATTTGTTGTATGGGTGACCAGCTGAGCCTCAGGGCCAGTCACAGTGCTATATTCCCAATTGCCCTTTTACCCCTTGCCTCCTTCTATGCATAGCCACCTTTAAAATACTCAAAGACTGCTTCCACAAACTTTTGAGGAAGATAATTCCAAAGACTGAGAGTGAAAAAATATCACTTCATATCTGTCTCAAGTGGCCCACAGGGACCTTTGTTTTAATTTCTAATTTGTAAATAAATTGATTTAAGCTGAACTGCTTCCAATGCAGTAACACCTTTCTTTAAATGAGAAGACCAATGCTGTGCATAATTCTCCAAAGGTGATGTCAACAATGGCCTACAAAATTGATGCACAACATCCCTATCTTACCATTCCATTCTCCTCATGTTATTCTTCTTAGCTTTCTTAATTAATTCTGTCACCTAGCTTTCTTAATTTTACACACTTGGATACCCAAAGCTCTCTGCATTGAGCTCTTCAATCTCCCATCATTCAGGTAAGATCCTTCTTTTTTTTATTTGTCTTGGCAAACAAGGTAATTTCACATTTTCCTACATTATTCTGAAATTGCTAGATCTTTGCCTACTCATGAAACCTTCCTGAACACGTCTTTGTAGCCCATTTACTTACTGTCTTACCTGTCTTTGTGGCATCAGCAAATTTACCAACCTGGCTTTCTGACTGTCAGTGTGCTTCATAGTAAGTTCAATTTTTCATTTTTTCCAGCTTCTGAAATTCAAACCTATTCTTATCCAGCAGTGTTTTCAAAATGTCAAAATCATTGGTGGGCGAGCTGACATGCTTCAAATTCTTGCAGTGTAATTGCACCATTCTAAGAAAGGGAAAGGAAAGGTAGACTCAAGATGTACTTCCCCTCAGAGTAAAAGAAAATATAGTAGAACTCCACTGAATTAAATAATTAGAAACTATTATGATTGTCTCATGTGATCTGCTGTGTATCTACCTACTGTAGTCCTGAGCTGTGTTGTAGCTGCTGCGTTCTCAGAAGATCATTGAAAACAGCTTTCAAAGTATTGCTAGGAGGCTTTGTTCAAATAATTATTCCGTTTGTTGTGTGATGCATCAAACACAAAAGGTTGGTTTATTTATACAGAGGAGATTAATGGATTAATGTAGTTTCACATTTCGAAAGAAAATTGCTTATTTTCTCTGCAGATCAGATATGCTGTATGTTTTAGCTGATTTGAGGTAATTGTTCACCTATTATCAACCTCTATTGTAGGTTTCAGAAAATAGTCTCATCAGTTGTCACTGCTACTCTAGTATTTCCTTTACAAAATTCTGATTTTCACTTGCTGGAATACAAATGTAATGACTGAACTTTGACAACTTGAAAGTTAACCAAGAGTAAATGAGGGAAATGTGAGACTGCAGTCTCACTACAGCCAGGTGTACATCTGGCCACAGCGAGGGCCATGGAGAGAAGAGGTTCACCATGTTTCACAGAAAATGGACCAGGCCAGTAGTACAAAATTAATGTGGGGACATCAATTTATATGTTCAGTTCCTCTGTGCATTTTCAGCATCAGGGAGCAGAGTTGAACTGGAACCAATACTGAAGCAGCTGATACCAAATACCAATTTGAGCTGATACCAAAAGATTGAATTATTCCCTAACCTATTTATTTGTTGAAAACCTACACCTCGCCAATCCAGTTTAGTTTAGGTTAGAGATACAGCGTGGAAACAGGCCCTTCGACCCACCGAGTCGATGCCGAACAGTGATCCTGCACACTAACACTATCCTACACACACCCTGGGGTCAAATTACAATTTTTACTGATGCCAATTACCCTACAAACATCTTTGGAGTGTAGGAAGAAACTGGATAAAACCCGCCCAAGTCACGAGGAGAACATAAAACTCCGTACAGACAGCACCCATGGTCAGGATCGAACCAGTGTCCCCAACACTGTGAAGCAGCAACTCTCTGTGCCACCCTCTACTATTGCATTAAAATTGTATCATAAAATGATGTCTGAAGCTTTCCCTGCCAAGATTCACAATTGACTACAGCTCATTCATCAGGAGAAATATGATGAAGATACAAAGAATTTCAAATACTGGAATCTTGTGAAAATCGCAACGTGTTGGAGGAACTGAACAGGTAAGGTACCATCTGTGGAAGAAATATACAGACAATGTTTTGGATCGGGATTCTTCTTCCCACTTTACCAGCCACCCTGCGCTTTTCCCCTCATTCATACATTCATCTCCAATCATGGAGTCTCCTATTTCCCTTTTATCACCCCTCTTTGCCTTCCCCCTGTCTTCTTCTGCCCCTACCCTTTACTCTGCTTTTACTTTATGGAGGGTGCCGTCCTGTATGGGTATGGTTGCCCAGCCTGCAGCTGTCTTTTTTTTCACTTCTATTTTTATTTTTAGTGAGTTGAGTGTTTTGTTTCTGTAGCTCTTTCCTTTTTTTATGTGGGGAGGGGAAACTGTTTTTCAGGGTCCCTACCTGGTTCGAGAGGCGGCTTTTCATCGGGCAGCATCTTCGACCCGTCCTCGCAGCCTACCAGCGGGCCTGGAGCGGCGTTTCCTGAGAGGACCGGCCAGAACCTCGACTTCGGCGGCGGCACAGCGCTGGAGTGCTATCGTGGAGCGGGCAATGCCTTGCCCGGGTCGCCGCGCTGGAACCGCGGTATGCTGAGACCGCGGATGAAACATCGCGGAGCTGCGGGTTTGTGGACCGGCCAGCTGAGGGTGGCGGCGCTGACTTTAACATCGGGAGCCTGGGATCTCTTGCCGAGATCGCCAGTGGTGGAGCTCAATCCAGCACGGTCTTTCGGCTTCGGAAGCCGCAGTCTCCGATAAGTAAGTGGCCATTCCAGGTTTCCCATGCCACTGAGAGGATTCTCCCGACACCGGAGCACCATCATCCGGCGAGAACAGCCTGGAACATCGGGCCTCCATGAAGGTGACTGCAGAGGCCTCAATAGGCCCGACTATGGGTAGACATGGGGATGGGGACTGGACTTCGTGCCTTCCCTCAAAATATGAACCATTGTGGGATGATGTTTTTTATGTTTAATTTCTATATCACTGTTATGTTGTATTCTTTTTTTAATGTGCTGAAATGGCAATATGCATTTCACTACGCCAATTGGTTTATGTGACTAATAAAGAACCTTTGAACCTTTGAACTTTTTATTCATCTTCACTCCTTATTTGATATCTCTTTTTCTCCCTTTCACCTCTAGCCTTTGTCACTTACTCCATCAGTCTGCCAACCAACTACCCCCACACCATTATCCTGCATCCACCTATTATTTGCCAAGCTTTGTCCTATGCCCACCTCTCTTTTCCAGCTCCATCAGTTTCAAGAAATGTCCCGACCCGAAACGTTGCCTGACCATTCCCTCCACAGATGCTGCCTGCCCTGCTGAATGCCATCAGCACTTTATGTTTTGCTCAAAACATTTGCTGATCTGTCTGTTGAAAGCTATCTGTTTTGAGGAGAAACAAACCTTGACTCCCAAATACCAATTGCGCTGAGAAGTACCAGTGAAAACACATTTTGTTAATGTGAAGAGGTGAGTACAGCTGGCAGTTGTTGAATACACATATACATTATTTACTGCCTGTAACCAAGGACTAACTGCTTCCCCAAAGTGTTTATTTGTAAAAATCTTGGTTGAGGGATATTTACGAGCCAGCATAACTTGAATGCCTTCACATTTCTTTGTGATCTTTAACATTCTCCCATATTGGGCAGTAAGATCCTTGGTTTAAAGTCTCACCCAAACGACAGCTCTCATTGCGCTGTATTGCCGAAAGCTGCTGTAAACCATTCCCTGGCTGGTTTGCAGATTTTTTAAAACAGTATTAACACCTACAGGTGGCATAGTTAAACAATGGTACTAATGAATATGAGAGACTTTATTTTGTTGGTTGTCTTGAATAATTATTCCAGTGCTAATTATTTGACAGCATTTAAATTATTTGGCTTTATTGCTACAAACAGCTAATAAAATCTGCTCAACCCCTATGGCCATTATTCATATGCATGAGCTCATCTCAGAGTACTGCAGGGATTGTCCTGTCAAATAAAACTAATGAAGGCCCATTAGCTATGACATCACCTCTTTTACTTGCAAAGATACATTTCACAAATTGTAATCTTAATGACAATCATTTATATTTCAAAGGATTAAAAATTAATCAGAAACGATATTAAAAATTAAGTGTCTTTTCAAAATAGACAGCAGTGCCTCTGATGAATATCACAAAGCGTGGATCAAAGATGTAGAAACAAATGAGCAAAGGAATTATGAATGACAATACAATGGAAAGATTATTCATTACCGATCATCAGTCCATGAATGCATGTTGATTGTGACTGATAGAATACAATAAATGATCAATTTAACTAGTCATAACTGACAAAATGCAGTACAGTATATCAGGGCCATTATTTAATTCAGGGCATTGTCCTGACACTTTGTACATCTTGTAAATGTTGTTCAAGACCATGTTAACTATTACATGATCACCTTTAATATGGATATATAACATTTCAAATGGAAATGGCTAAAGACCATAGGAAGGAAAAAATAATAATAGAGGTTGGATAAGGTAAACAGATGTTATAATGGCGCAAAGGTAGACAAAAATGATGGAGAAACTCAGTGGGTGAGGTCATATCTATGGAGTGAAGGAATAGGTGACGTTTCGGGTTGAGACCCTTCTTCAGATGTGGATGGTGGGGGGGGGGGGGGGGGGGCGGGAAGAAGAAGAAAGGAAGAGGCAGAGCCAGTAGGCTGTGGGAGAGCTGGGAAGGGGAGGGGAAGGAGGGAGAAAGCAAGGACTACCTGAAATTGGAGAAGTAAATGTTCATACCACTGGGGTGTAAACTGCCCAAGTGAAATATGAGGAGCTGCTCCTCCAATGTGCGGTGGGAATCACTCTGGCCATGGGAGGGGGAATTGAAGTGCTGGACCACTGGGAGATCAGGTTGGTCAGTAGATGACAGAGTCCCCCTATTCCTCACCTTCCACCCCACCAGCCGTCACATCCAACAGATAATCCTCCAACATTTTCACCACCTCCAACAGGATGGAAACTGGGTGCACCACGTGAAGGTTGCAATCTCCCAACCCGCACCAACCAGTGATCCATGCATACTAACACTATCCTACACACTAGGTATAATTTACAATTTTAGCAAACCGATTAACCTACAAACCCATACGTCTTTGGAGTGTTGGTGGAAACCGGACTTTCCGGAGAAAATCCACGCAGGTCTCGGGGAAAATATATGAACTCCGCACAGACAGCACCCATAGTCAGGGTCAAACCCGGGTGTCTGGCGCTGTAAGGCGGCAGCTATACTGCTGTGCCACTGTGCCACTGTGCATGCTCAATCAGATTGCTGATTCAAATTAAAATCTGCTCTTTTGGTGTTTTGTAAAGTCTAGGCCAAGTGGAATGCATAGATCAAAGCAGGGGACAACAGGTCCATTGAAGTTAACAATGAAAACACACAAACTTTAATAGGCAAGAACTGGCTGAAACAATTTAAGCTACAAAGGGAGAGCATTTAAGGCACTGATGTCTCAAAGCTGCACCTTCACATGGTAGCCATACGATGTAAGATAATATTAATAAGATCAGATAGAGCTGCACTGGCAGAATAGAGTACAATGCAAATATTTGCTGAATGATTCTCTGAATATTGTACATTGCAAGCCCAGTATAGCATAAGGCCAGGCCAGTCCTTCATTACCTATAGATTGAAAGTGGAATGAAATTGGGTAGATTAGAACAAAATGCCCTGTTTTTTGAAAATCATCCAGTGAGTGGTTCACCTCAAGAGTACTTTTATCTAAGACAGACAGAACACAATGGCTGTAAAGGGGCTGTCCCACGGCAGCGACCTAATCCATGAGTTCAGAAGTGTGTCTTCGACCTTCAAGTTTGAGGGCACTTGCCTGAAAAACCTTGAGCTGGGTCCATGGATCCATGTATAGAATTGTAGTCAATGCCTTCTATGTTCTGTTGTGCTATGCAAAGAAAGATTTTCATTGTCCTGTCAGGGACACATGACAATAAACTCTTTTGACTTTGACTTTGACTTTTGACTTTGGATAACAAGGGAAATCAGGGATAGTATAAAAACAAAAGATGAAGCATACAAATTAGCCAGAAAAAGCAGCCTACCAGAGGACTGGGAGAAATTCAGAGTTCAGCAGAGGAGGACAAAGGGCTTAATTAGGAAAGGGAAAATAGATTATGAAAGAAAACTGGCAGGGAACATAAAAACTGACTGAAAAAGTTTTTATAGATATGTGAAGAGAAAGAGACTAGTTAAAACAAATGTAGGTCCCTTGCAGTCAGAAACAGGTGAATTGATCATGGGGAACACGGACATGGCAGACCAATTGAATAACTACTTTGGTTCTGTCTTCACTAAGGAAGACATAAATAGTCTGCCGGAAATAGCAGGGGACCGGCGGTCAAATAAGGTGGAAGAACTGAGTGAAATCCAGGTTAGCCGAGAAGTGGTGTTGGGTAAATTGAATGGATTAAAGGCTAATAAATCCCCAGGGCCAGATAGTCTGCATCCCAGAGTACTCAAGGAAGTAGCCACAGAAATAGTGGATTTCATAGTGATAATTTTTCAAAACTCCTTAGATTCTGGAGTAGTTCCTGAGGATTGGAGGGTAGTTAATGTAACCCCACTTTTAAATAATGGAGGGAGAGAGAAAACGGGGAATTACAGACCAGTTAGTCTAACATCGGTAGTGCGGAAACTGCTAGAGTCAGTTATTAAAGATGGGATAACAGTACATTTGGAAAGTGGTGAAATCATTAGACAAAGTCAGCATGGATTTATGAAAGGTAAATCATGTCTGATGAATCTTATAGAATTTTTCGAGGCTGTAACTAGCAGAGTTGATAAGGGAGAACCAGTGGATGTGTTATATCTAGACTTTCAGAAGGCTTTCGACAAGGTCCCACACAAGAGATTAGTATACAAACTTAAAGCACACGGTATTGGGGGTTCAGTATTGATGTTGATAGAGAACTGGCTGGCAGACAGGAAGCAAATGGTAGGAGTAAAGGAGTCCTTTTAAGAATGGCAGGCAATGACTAGTGGGGTACCACAAAGCTCAGCGCTGGGACCCCAGCTATTTACAATATATATTAATGATTTGGACGAGGGAATTGAATGCAACATCTCCAAGTTTGTGGATGACACTAAGCTGGGGGGTAGTGTTAGGTGTGAGGAGGATGTTAGGAGGCTGCAAGGTGACTTGGATAGGCTGGGTGAGTGGGAAAATGCATGACAAATGCAGTATAATGTGGATAAATGTGAGGTTATCCACTTTGGTGGCAAAAACAGGAGGGTAGACTATTATCTTAATGGTGGCAAATTAGGAAAAGGGGAGATGCAACGAGACCTGGGTGTCATGGTACACCAATCATTGAAAGTAGGCATGCAGGTGCAGCAGGCAGTGAAGAAAGCAAATGGTATGTTAGCATTCATAGAGAAAGGATTTGAGTATAGGAGCAGGGAGGTTTTACTGCAGTTGTACAGGGTTTTGGTGAGACCACACCTGGAGTATTGTGTACAGTTTTGGTCTCCTAATCTGAGAAAATACATTCTTGCCATAGAGGGGATGCAGAGAAGGTTCACCAGACTGAATCCTGGGAGTTCAGGACTTTCATATGAGGAAAGACTGGATAGACGTGGCTTGTACTCGCTAGAATTTAGAAGACTGAGGGGGGATCTTATAGAAACGTACAAAATTCTTAAGGTTTGGATAGGGTAGATGCAGGAAGATTGTTCCCGATGTTGGGGAGGTCCAGAACAAGGGGTCACTGTCTAAGGATAAGGGGGAATTCCTTTAGGACCGAGATGAGGAAAACATTTTTCACACAGAGAGTGGTGAGTCTCAGGAGTTATCTGCCACAGAAGGTAGTTGAGGCCAGTTCATTGGCTATATTTAAGAGGGAGTTAGATGTGGCCCTTGTGGCTAAAGGGATCAAGGGGTATGTAGAGAAGGCAGGTACAGGATACTGAATTGGATAATCAGCCATGATCATATTGAATGGCGATGCAGGCTCGAAGGGCCGAATGGCCTAATCCTGCAACTATTTTCTCTGTTTCTATGTTTCTATGACCGTCTGCGATGAAACCGCGAGCTGGATTGACCGACCGCACACACACCACAAACACACACACACACACACACACACACAAACCACATCACAAAGGAGGGGGGCCAGGGAAAGCGGGGGAGCGCTGTATGAAATTCACACCCACGATGAAGAGGAAGGTAAAAGATGGCTGCACAGTGTATGGTACGTTCTTTAGAGGGCGCGGGGGGGGGGGGGGGGGGGGGTGGGATAGAGTGAAGGGGCAAAAGGGGGAGAGAGAAGAGGGGGAGAAGGAGTGGAGACATTTTTAAGAATCCAGACAACTTGTAATAAAGTTTAGCGGGCATTTTCGGTTTTCATTGGTCCTGAAAACTCCAATGAGCCAATTAAAATGCCCGGAGGTCAGCGAAGGAGATTGCCTACGGCTGCCCTCGACTGCCTGTAACTACATAGCGACCCCACTCCACTGCACTCCACGAGTTAAAAAGAGCCATGCCGCCCAGTTTTTACTCGCGGAAAAATTTTCAACATGCTGTAAGATTTTCCGCTACCTAGCTGAGGCTGCGAGTATCTTGGAATTTCCCTCGAGCACGTTGGAGAGTTCCAGTGACCTCATAGGTCCTCCTAGGACCACGTGTCGACCATGCTGCGAGTTTGAATCGAGGATAAACTCTTCTAAACTCGCAGATTAGGTTGCCACAGTGGGACAGCCCCTTGAAACTACAAAGTAAGATTGGACTCTATTGCCTTCCATCACAGTGAGGAATGTGGGTAATCCGCTGACGTAGATGTTTATGTTAACTATTATGTAGTTGTGTGTCTTGTTGCTTTTTGTTTTTAGTATGACTGTGTGTTCATTTGAGTTTTACTGTACCTTAATTGGTACACGTGAGAATATACAGACCTTTGAACCTCTGAACCTTTAAGTCAAGTTTTCAACAGTAAGCAATGACCATTATTAACCTGATAGCAAGATTTGTATGCACAGTTAACTGGATCAAAGTATATATGACTTTGGACCTTCTCCAGGCCCATTGCGCATCATGTGATCGGGAACATGCAAAACTAGAGCTGCCACCCAAAGTTACAAAAAATGACTTGCATAGTTGGCAGTCTGAATCTGAAAAAATGTTCATTCAAATCCTTGACTTTATTTAGCATTCTGCACCATAAGTTACTCCACCAGAAACCTACCTAAAAATAACCAGTGTTGTTTAAGAAGGAACTGCAGATGCTGGAAAATCGAAGGTAGACAAAAGTGCTGGAGAAATTCAGCGGTGAGGCAGCATCTACGGAGTGAAGGAAATAGGCAACGTCTCGGGCCGAAACCCTTATTCAGACTGATGTGAGGGTGGGGGCGGGAAGAAGAAAGGATGAGGTGGAGCCTCCTTCATGGCCAGAGTGAGGACCACCATAAATTGGAGGAGCAGCACCTCATATTTTGCTTGGGCAGTTTGCACCCCAGCGGCATGACTTCTCTAATTTTAGGTAGTCCTTACTTTCTCCTCTCCTTCTCAGCTCTCCCTCAGCCCACTTGCTCCACCTCTTCCTTTCTTTTCCCACTCCCCCCCCCCCCCCCCCCCCCCCCCCCCCCACATCAGTCTGAAGAAGGGTTTTGGCCCGAAACGTTGCCTATTTCCTTCGTTCCATAGATGCTGCCTCACCCGCTGAGTTTCTCCAGCATTTTTGTCTACCTAAAAATAACCAGTAGTCATTACCTTTCTACACTCACAATGTTTGTATTTCCAAAACCGTAACCTTTCTTGTTCTACTATAATTTGGAACTGCCGAAACAGTCAAATCCTGAATGATATGTTGCAAATTCCATTTCTCATGGCATAGTGCAGTGTTTGGGGATTGACTGAAGCTTTGTAGAAAAGGTTGAAAGAAGCCAACACCATTGAGGCACAAAGCTTCTCAGCACAGTACTGATAATGGGCCAATTGCATCTTGCTTTAATGATTTGAGAAAAACGCAGCACAGGCTATTGTATGTTCTTGAGTCTGTGAGACAATTGGGGAGTTGGCTCTCAATAGAAGAGGCTGCTGAAAGTAGGCAGATGGTGACAGCTGCTCAGACCTGACACTGGGATTTCTCTACACCACCAGCTTGGCCCATTATTTACATTTTTTAATTAGCTGAAAAGCAAACTGTTTTCATCTGTGAATGTAAGCAAACAATACAGAACAGTGAGCTGGGGAGCACTAGGTTGAATAATACTGGCTTGCACTGCAAATAGCGGAATGCTTGTAAATGTACGGTTATTCTCTCTTGCGGTAGGTTCTTAGAAGTTGGAATACTATCAAGTGAAAGTTAAAAGTCAAAGATCTTGTTACATGCTGTAATGACAGATGTAAGAGGAAAATAAGAATAAAAATATTGCTGCACAAATTCATATCGACTTTCCAGACCTCAGTGATCCATAGCACAATTAGCTTTTGGTATTTAATATGATAAAAGAATCACTGGCTCCATTCCCAGCACATAGCACCAAACAGTCAGGGTGATTTAAAAGTATGACCTGCATTCAGAAAACCACCTTTAATATGGTGATTTATTTTTCCAGGTCATTTCACAAGAACAACAGACTTCCCAGGACTCAAACAGATCAATGGGATGATGTAGTGTTGGAGCAGGTTATAACAAGAGAAAGTGGAATACATTTTGAGTGACTTGAAAATAAGAGCAAACATTTTAAAGGCATTGTATTGGTGAACTAGCAGCCAGTGGCTTTTGGGTCAGTATGAATCTGTGAGCACAAGAGTGATTACGCCCAGTTAATTTCAAGAATGACCATGACATTTTATATCAAGCACTAAAATGTGCACAAAGGATTGAGCATGAGATCTCCAACGAAACACTAAACTTTATTATTGTTTCTTCCATAAAATCCTCAAGGTGATTCAAATGACATTCTCCCTTGAGAGATCAAGTCTGGCTGTGAATGTTAATATATTTCTTAATCCTGTTGAGGTTGTAAACCATGGAATGAGATGCTTGACTGTTTCATATATATTGAAAGCAGAGTGTCTGATTTCTTAATTTACATGCAGCTCTGGGATGCCTGTAATACTTTCAGTTTTCAGCAAGGTCAGTTCCATGAACAGATGAAGATTTTACATGGAAAAAGTACAGACATTTTTTTTAATTGAACCCAGTAGTTTACAAATATAAACATTCTAATCCTACTGAATGTTATTGGTGCTATAATTATAGCAATTACTTCACATGGATAGATACATTGAGTAGATTCCTTGTTTGAAGGCTTTGTTTACAGTATGTGGGTGACTGCACAATAAATGGTGTAATTAAATGGTGTTGTAGATAAGATTTGCTAAGATTTTCTCGCTGAATAGTACAAACTTGAGACAGCAATAATATTGCATTATCAGCAACAGGGTTTATGAAACCATTTTATTTAATCTTAAAAATAAATTAAAAAAGAACAAAAGCCAAATCTCAAACTGCACCTTTGAGAAAATAACATAGCAGATCTGGCTTTGAAACTGAACATGGTGATATCTGAATATCACACTGGTGGGGTGATGTCATGGTAGGAATGAAAAGGGAAGTTGGATTCAGTCTAAGAGGCTGTTCTGAATGCCACAACACTTTGCTAAACACACTAGCAAACTAATATAATTCTACCAAACGGAATAAGACAACCAGCCAACACCTAAATACTAACTCTTAGGCAACATGGATTATTTCACTTTCATACCTTTGTATGCACTTGGTATTGTTGATTAGGATTCTGTATTCTGTGCTGGAACCACCAAATTAGTGCTGCCACTCATAGATTTTAGATTGATTCATACATGCTTTAGTTTATTTATTTCTACATTCAGTTATGTTTAATCTGAAAATGGGTCTCGACCTGAAACGTCACCCATTCCTTCTATCCAGAGATGCTGCATGTCCCGTTGCGATACTCCAGCATTTTGTGTCTACCTCCGGTTTAAACCAGCATCTTCTTCCTTCCTACAATATTTTATAGGTGACGTACTTCAATTGATTTGCTAATTTTATGACATTTTTACGAGTTATGTTGTTTTCTTTTTCCCTAAAGGTGGATGCGCATCAATTTTTGGGAGTGGTATTACAATGGTCATGCTACAGAACTAGTAATCCAAAACGCTAATAACCAAGACTCGACTTCAGAACAATTGCTGCCTGGTTTTCTACATTTATTGGGTATTGACATTATTTTAATCCTTAAACAGGCCAAATGTTTCACTTCCAACAGCTTGATTTCTAGATCATAACATTTAATGTCACACAGACTGGGAAATATTGAAGGACCAAGATTGTTTTATTTTGAAAAGTAAAAATGTCCAGCACAAACCATAATTTTTGATTGCAACAAGGTGCCATCAGCAACATTTTCATTACTTTTCCTCGTGTTATAAAAGTAAACAGTTTAAATTAAGTGAAGCAGTGGAATTTTATATGGGATTACTTGCTTTACCAAGCAATTCTTATGGAACAAACAATGGCATACTCCATCATACTAATTGAAAGCAGGTGCTCCCCTTGTAACAAAGTGGCATGCCATAAATATGGAAAACACATTTCGAATTGACTCATGCGCACTTACCTCAGAGGCATTTGTAAATATTTGACCTACTGTTGCTCTACCACACACATAATTCCTTAATTCTATTGCTGTATGAGGTTATTATAAGGCTATCCTTCTGACTTTAAATCAATACATCAGTATTTCTGTCTCAAAGGCATTCCCATTATATATTACCTGAGTTCCCTAATAATTTATGTATAATGAAAGGGATTCTCAAAATGCTGTAGTGAGTGGGAAAGTGCTTCCATTAGTGCATGGTTCAAACACCTTAACAGATTAATAACATTGACTTAAAGATACAAGGGGGATCTGATGAAAAAGATTTTTGTTTTCACAAAGAGAGCAGGGATTCCTGTGGAAGCTAAATCAATGAGTACCTTAACGTGAATAGTTTGCAGGACTGTGGGGGGAAAAGGGACTGAAGGGATGGGTCTAGGAGAAACAAATATGGATTAGATAAGGTGAATTGACTTCTTCTCAGGTATACCCATTCTCTGGTCTTATGATCTAACAGTCTCCTCTTTTAAAACATTTTATTGCTATTTCTTTCTCGTCGAATGATTTATCGATCTTGAACCTCATCTGTTAAGAAGCGTTTAGCTGATGACCTTCTGAGATAATGTGAGAGAGTATATTAACCTTACGCAGCAAATGCTGAACTTCCTTATTGTTTCAAGATACCTTTCTCCTCCTGGTGAGAAAATATTGCTTTAAAATAAATTGATTATTCACCTTTTCCAAATTATAATCTTCTCTGAACTGATACAGCCAAACCCCAAACGTTTTGCTTCATTGAAACATTGGCTGAGTAAATATCCCAGGGATTGTTATCTAAATGCTATGATTCCTGGATAGCCTCACTGACTTTTCTCGAGTAGATATGTTTTGTTCTCTTGTGGAGATTTTCAATCTGTCGAGGATTATTAGTTACAACATTGTAGCATGATGTCAGGCTCATCCAAATGTTTCAACAACAAAGTTTATTGTACATAATTGATCTAACGTATAAAACTGTTCCATGAAGAACTTTCTAAAGTATTGAGCAGATCATGCTGGAAATTGGCACTTTAAGGCACATCCCGTTGCTTACAATGTTTTCAAATATAATTCAGGTTGAAGTGTTTTTGAACACTTTAACTATTCTGCACCTTAGGGACATTTTACAATTTTTTACAAAGCCAATTAACCTATAAACCTGTACATCTTTGGAGTATGTGCGGAAACTGGAGTATGGGAAGAATGCACAAATTCCATACAGAATGCATCCATAGCCATCCGTTGTAACACCCCTTCAATTACCAGGTTCTCAATCACAACTCTTCTCAATCTTCAACTCCTCTCAATCTTCAGGGCCTAATATTTTGAACCAACCGTAACAGCGAGGGTTTGCTCACCAGCGACCCAATGTGTGTCCCACTTCAGCACATTCTTTTTACTTTTCCTTTGTTCGCCATTCAATGGTGCTGAGACGTTGGGCACCAACACCATTGAGTTTTTAAGTAAGAGACTTGTGACTTAAATGATTGAGGAAATATTGCAAGATGGCAGAGTAACGTTCCTCACTGGGCCACTTCTGTGACTCTAATTGGCAATTATAATTCACATGGTCAATTAGCTCCACCAAACAAAAATGTTATTGACATATATAGAATTAGAGAGGTTATGCCCCAAATTTACAAAACCTTAGTCAGACTTCAGTTGGAGCATTGAATGCAGCCCCGGTCACCTTCTATGGGAAAGATGTGAAAGCAATGGTGATGGTGCTGAGGATATTCATCAGGGTACCTGGACGGGACGCTGAAGTATGAGAAGCTGAACGGACATCATGTCGAAAAGCCGAGATGCCGAACAGACATCATGTCGAAAAGCTGAGATGCCGAACGGACACAACGCCAAAAGGACACAAAACTGAACAGACATGACACCGATAGGAAATTACGTTGAACGGACATGAAGTCAAAAATTTATGACGCTGAACGGACATGAAGCCGAAATGATGAATAGGTATGAAACATTTTTAAAAATCTATATTTGCTGCAAGAATTGTTGTACCTTGTTACATTTTAAAATAGTTAAATTGTTGTACCTTGTACATCTCCGGGGACAGGATTGGTCCGACACCTTGTCAGTCATCGACAAAGATCAGCGATCTATCACATCACTACTTCTGTGGCAATCACAGCAGCTTGGAGCCACTGCCACCATTTTACAAACACAAGCTCAAGCTCCCCCTCCCGTCTCCCCCCGGCCAGTAATGTGATGGACGCGGGGTTCTGGACCAATCGCTGACCTTTGTCAATGACTGACAAGGTGTCGGACCAATCCCGTCCCCAGAGATGTACAAGGTCCAAGAGATGTACAAGAGATGATATTTCTGTGCCATGATCATTTGGTATCTTGGCTAATCGTTGTGATATACGTTTGGCATCTTCGCTTCGGCTTCTTGGCTTCGGCTTCTCCTCCTCCGATGTCCTATCTGCACACGATTCACCAGACATTGCCTTGGGATAGAGCAGTCCAGTTATGATGAGAGATTGGGGAGGTTAGTTTGTTCACCCTGAAGCAGAGGAAGTTGAGAGGGAATGTGGTTGAAGCATAAAATTAAGAGGAGTACCGATACGATGAACTGCAGGAACTTTTTACCCATATCAGAGGAAGTTAAAATTAGATTATTTATAGGTAAGGGAACATGATTTACGGTGGATTTGAGGGGAATCTTCTTCACCCAGAGTGATAAGTACCTGAAATGCACAGCCTGAGAGAATAATTGAAGCTGGTCTGGTGGCAACATTTAAAAAATATCTAGGTTGACCAGTTGAATCGCATTGGCGAAGAAGGCTATTGACCAAATGCTAAAAAATGGGATTAATATGAAAGGGTGCCCACTGGTCAGTGTGGACAAGTCAAGATAAATGGCCTGTTTCCGTGCCTTAAACATTTATGATTATTCTGATTCTAATTGGAAACCGTTATTCACACATTATCATCTGCCAAATCATCCCCAAATATCTTTTTAAATGATTATCCATAATGTACCACACCTTAGATTGAAATTGATTGCTTTAAATGACTGCTTTATTGAGCCAGAGAGCCTGATGCAATTGAGTAAACAGCTATCAAGGTAACATGGTGTGTTTCAACCCTCACTTTCTATGGTAAGTTAAATGGTTAATGTGAAAATCATTCAAACTAACAAGGGGATGGAGAGCAAAGTGCCATCAGTATAAAGCTACTGGAAGATCAACATTAATGACTAGCAAGATTTGGACATTTTACAACACACAGGTACATTTTGCAATTCCCTGAGCAAGCTGGCTAATTCCTATATTCACAACAGTGGCATCAGTAACACGATGGTACTACCCAAGCAAGATCTCACCTATTTAATTGACTAGTGTTTAGAGTTAAATGTGCTGATGTTATGTTCTTGTCTTTTTAGTACATAGACCTGCAACATAACAGTTAGTCCAAATCCAATAGTTAAAGGCTTGTGGCATTAAATAAGGAAATAAAATAATGCAAAATGCCAAGTATTCACAGGGTACTCGTGCTAACAAAGCAGTGCACAGTATTAATGCCCTTCATAAAGTTGTCCCCATTATATCACAAGGTGAATCATCAATTCCAGTAAGCGATCTTTCTCTTAGTCTTGCACTTATAGGGATAACAGAAGCAGAACCAAACATAAAACCCATCTGTGTTTTACAGAATAGCAATCTCAGATGTCACACATTAGAAAGAGCATACAGTACTTCATGTCTGCAACAAATGCTTCAAGAAAGCCTCAACAAGACAAGTATCACAGAGATCTCTGCAAGAATGATTGTTGGAAGGATAATAGTAGATAAAAAGTGAGTGGCGTGTTAATTAGATGGGCATTAATGAAAGTCAATTTTGGTTATAACTACTAGAGTTAACATTCAGGAACTGATCAGCCATGAACCAATTTTACTTCGGAGTCACGTGAGTGACTACGTGAAGAAGACCCCGCCTGGCGCTGGATCGGCATTACGTCGACGCTATCGGCAAAGGAAGAGCTGCAGAGCGCAGCTCCAGCACAGCGGTAAGGAAACGGCCCGCAGGTAAGTAAAATTATTTTACTTCCAGGGCGTTTTCTTAAAACTCCGTAGGCTGGTAGGAAACCAGCAGGAGTTTAAATAAAAATAAAAATAAAAATGTTTTAAAAAAAAAATCGCGGGTAAAACGTGCGTCCCGGGGTGGAAAAAGTCGGGACAGCAGACTATTGCGGAGCCGGTTCCGATACCGGTGGCCGATTGAAATACCCGTTAGGGAGCCTTTAGTTGCTCCACAAACAAAACTTGAAAACCCAGTGCCTAAAAAGTAAAAAGAGGCTTGAAAGGCCTGAGGTTTCTAAAAGATCCTGTAAGGTAAGCCTAAAATTGGCTAAGTATGGATCTAATGGAGGAAATACTCCAAATAATATCAACCAAGGGTCTAAGTACCCAGAATATTCCCAGGCAGCCCCTGAGGGGGTTCCATATCGTGAATATGGTGCCAATTCGAATTGGGAATTTGAAACCCCAGTGCCTGGGTATGGACTGGAGGAAGTCTCCTTGAACGAGTTTCAGGAGTACCAGGGCTGTATGAGACAGACCCTGAAAGTGGTGTTTGTGGTCAGAAGTACCCACCACAATGCAAATCCAGGTGTGTCTGAGGGGCACAAAGTACTATACCTGGTGGAGGCGGTGAGGCCATGGAAGGAACCTGGCGGCCAATGTTAATTATATGGTCTCTCACCTGCCTCAAGAAGCTGTTATGGTTGAAACAGCAGATTTGCATTTAAACATGTGCTCGCTTCGGCAGCACATATACTAAAATTGGAATAATACAGAATATAAGAAACATTAGGATGCGCAAGGATGACGCAAATGCATGAAGCATTCCAAAACACCTTTAAGAAGGTACCTGGTAAATCCGGGTTTTGGGCGCCAATGTCAGCAATTTTGCGGGCGCAGGAATTACGATTAAAAGAATCCTCAAACTAATTGGCATCACTGTCTTTTAAGACAAGCTGGAAGGTTGTGGAATGACTAAAGTTCAGAATAAAACAAAATATGTTAGGTTTATTCTGCAAACTCATTTGAGTTAAATTATATAAATGTAAGATTGCCATTTGGCCTCTTTTACATCCAAAGATTTACAGGACAAGCAATGTTCAAACTCCTGGTTATTGATTCGGAGGAAATCTGTTTAAGCAAATTAAGTATGGATGAAGGGGAAAAAACTGTTGGTCTTATGAAACCCTTCAGTTGGCCAGTAGGCTGGTCATATGGAAAAGGGATTTGATTTGAGCCGAGGCAGGAGTATGATAAGGAAGAATTTCCAGCCAGCAAATCGCTTCTCGGCTTTTTGGCTAAGATTAAGTATGGTATCTGTTCTTATCAGTTTAAATCTGATACGTCCCTTATCTAGGGACCATATATTAAATAAAATAACGAATGTACACCCATATTTTGGGTAAGGAGGTAATTTCGTCAAACAGTTGGAGAGGTACAAAACTTAATCCTATTAAAGAAGGATGTTTGGATGAACCTCAGATTGGTGGTAGACTCCAAATGTTGATGATGAAGAGGTATGGATCCATTGGGACACAATAACCTTATCATTCTTCATGTTTATAGTCTTGTAATAATTCAAATTGACAAAGACGTAAGAATTTGTGTGAGGAAGGAGGTATTGAGAAACAGGAAAGGATCCACAACATTTGTATCAAATATTTCCCCAGACCGTAGAAGATGGGGTTGTAGAATCATGTTAGATCTCACACAATTAAATATATTGTCCAGTAAAAAATTTTAAAATGGACACATTCAACACTGCAATACAGCAGGTATCAACAGGTGGTTATATGGCTACAATAAATTGAAGAGATGCATATTTCGGTCCCAATTCACCATAATTTCGTAGGTAATTAAAGTTTATGGATGAGACAGTTTGTGGTACTACAAGCTTTGCCTTAAAGGATTAAGCCAGCATTTGCACTGCTTTAGACACAAAAGTACATCGTTATGGCTTATCTAGATGACATTTAATTGTCAATGCTAATCAGGAGCCAGGTGGAAAATTAGTCTCAGCAACTACAAGTTGTTTGAGAAGTTGCGTTCCTGATCCATCCAACAAATCTAAGTTACAGCAATCCCAAACCATTGAATATCTGGGGTTTGAGATTAACTCAGTTACCATGTTGGTAACTTTACCAATGGATAAGTGTTGGATTTGACAAATGTGTGTCAAGACCAGAATTACAAAAACCTTATCCCTCCATCCGAGAGGTTGCCAAGGTTATTGGTAAATTGGCAGCAGCATTTCCAGACAGTAGAGTTTGGTCGTCAACATTACCAAAATCTTCAAAGGGCAAAAACTCAAGCGCTTATTCAGCGAGCAAGCCATTTGATAGGCCAATGCAATTGCCTAAGAGAACTTTATCAGAATTACATTGGTGGATTGAGAATGTTCCATAGGCTGCTAAGAACTTTGTAGTTCATCAGCCAGTAGTGTTTTTGCAAAATGACGAAGTTCTCTCGGATGGGGGGGGGGGGGGGGCTACGGATAATGAGACCAGCTGTAGAGGCAGATGGGCTGTCCAAGAGGATTTATTGTTCCAAACATATGGTATTAATTATTTGGAGCTCTTGGTAACATTTTATGTATTAAAAGCTTATTGCCCTTCATTAAAGGATTTGCATGTCCAAGTATAAATAGATTATACCACAGCTGTGGCATATATCAATCACATGGGTGGTGTCAGATCAATATCATGTGATCATCTGGTAAACCAGATGTGGCAATGGTGTATGGCAAAAAATATTTGGCTTTCAGCTATTTATCTCTCGGGGAGAGACAATGTTGTGGCAGACAAAAGATCACGAATATTTAAAGACACTACAGAATGGATGTTAATCCACAAAATTTCAAAATATTGTCAGCCGGTATGGAATACCGGACATTGATCTGTTTGCATCTAGATTGAATCACCAATTGCCCAAATACGTGTCTTGGGGAACACGATCCAGGGGCAGTAGCGGTGGATGTTTTCTCGCTACACTGGGGAATTTGTTCTTTTATGATTTTCCCCATTCTGTCTCATTGGGCAATGTCTCAATAAAAAGCGCAAGACGCTGTCGAAGGCAATTTTGGTGGTGTCAGATTGGCCCACGCAGTCATGGTTCCCATTGATGCTAATATGATTATTGAACCATGTATGACAATTCCCAGTTGAGACAATCTGTTGACACAACCAGTAACAAAAGGAATTCATCCATTGCATGATCATATGTATTTGTTAATCTGCAGGTTCTGACCAGACCATTGCAAGAGTTGTACTGTGGGACAGGACCATGGATGTTATAGTTGCAGCTTGGAGGAATAGCACTAAAACAATACAAGTCGCATATAAGGAAATGGGAAGTTGTACACAGTCAAAGATATCTTATCATACTGCAAACATTTCAAATGTATTAGAGTTCCTTGCTGGGTTACAGTTTGATGAGCATTTGAGTTATAGTGCCATTAATTGTGCTCGTAGTGTATTGTCATCCTATTTAGGACAAATTTCAGGTCGGAATTCAGTTGGGTCTCACCCATTAGTATCCCGATTCATGAAAGGAATTTCAATAAAAATCATCCTAAACCCATATATACAGGGATTTGGGATGTTAGCATTGTTCTCACTTTGTTTAAACAATGGACTCCAATTAATTCAATGTCTTTGCAGAAATTTAACATTCAAGGTGGTAAAGTTAATGGCATTGGTATCAGCTCAAAAAGAGTACAAGCTTTGCAGTTGTAACGGTTGGATTGCATGCATGTGACTACAGATAACATTATGTTTTATGTTTATGACTTGATCAAACAAAGCAGACCAGGAAGAACTGGAATGAAGGTAATGTTTAAAGCATATCCTATTGATGAAACATTGTGTGTGGTTAAGCATTTAACTCAATACATTGAGGTAACCAAAATCTCAGAGGTTCTGAGAAAGTGTTATTAATAACACACAAAAAGCCACATACAAAAGGTTTAGTTCAAACTATTTCTGGATGGTTTGTGTCTAGCAAGAATAGATACTGATGTGTTTAAATTTCACTCCACTAGGGCGGCAGCTACGTCCGTGGCAAAGGTACAGGATGTGCTACTCGATAAAATTTTAGAGGCCGCAGGGTGGTCTAGAGAAGAGATTTTCAAAGTTCTAGAATAAACCTGTTGCACGGTGCCAGGTTTGGACACACAGTAATGGGTTCTCTTTAATGCTTGCTTTGTTTTATATTATCGGTTTATATTATCGATTTATGTTACCATTGACAACATTTATCAATTTATTTTGTAATTTTCCCCTAAGATAGAGGGGTTATTATTAAAAAAAAATTCTTTTTTATGCTTAAAGGACTTATTACATAAATTGTAACAATGTCCTAAAAATACTATTTACTCACTACTGTTTTGACTAAACAGAGTCGTATGAAATGAATTTACGACATGAAAGACACAGAGCTTCAAAATCTTCACGTAGTCACTCACGTGACTCCGAAGTAAAATAGTGAGATTAAACGAGAACTTACCAGTTCGAAGTTTGATCTTTATTTTATGAGGAGTTACGATGAGGGATTACGTGCCCTCCACTCCCAACCCTCATAATGTAAATGATCATCTGGTAGTTCTAGTCTATTTTGAGCCTTACTATTTTACTTCGGCTATTGGTTTCTGTGTTTTTCATGCCGCTGCTTTGAAGTATGCCGATCCAGCGCCAGGCGGGGTCTTCTTCACGTAATCCCTCATCGTAACTCCTCATAAAATAAAGATCAAACTTCGAACTGGTAAGTTCTCGTTTAATCTCACTATTAATGAGGATTCCAAGCACACCTCCATCAAACAAAATAGTATGTCCCTTCAATATAATGCAATAGCCCTAGACTCTTCAGAACATCTGGCACCAAGCCATACAAGGAGGTGCAAGAAGTAACAACCAAAACCTTTCTCATGGAGGGATGTAACATGGAAATATTAAAGAAAGAAGGAGGAGTGGGGAAACAGGAAGGTTTTGGGAGAGAATTCCTGAGATTTAGGCTCAGCCAACTGTTGGTTTAGAGTCCTTGTAATAATAAAGACCTCACACCATGTGAGGTTATACACTGTTTATTTAGAATAAACAACTACAAGCTCTCACTTGAGAGTTCACTTCAGACTGTGGAGTGCAGTAGATCGCGACGCTAATAAGCAAGTGGGCGTAACTACAAAAGCATGACTCATGACATGAGCCACTAATCTACATTCCCCCGCTTAAAGGATCAATAACACTGTATGCCCATAACTAAGCAAAGCAAAAATCACAACTGATGACAGACGTATGTAAAGTCAAACATAGTCCGGATACTTCACGACCGGCCTGCAAACGCGACCGGCACGTGTATGATAGAGGCCATCTCCATTCCCCTTCCCCAGGGACAGAGTTGGTGATTTCAGCACTGTGGGGGAATGGACCAACGCCTCTGGGATCGGAGCAGGAGACTGTGGCGCAGGCAAAGATGGGACAGACAGATGAACTGTCACAGGCATGGATTGTTGTGCTGGCAAGAGCATGCGAGGGTCACAAGATGCAGATTGAAATGAATTTGTACAATCTGGATAATAAAGAGGAGTGATTGGCTCCTTCACAGGCAGAAAATGTTGTCTGTTTCGTCCGTAGGTGCCGCCATCGGCTCTAACAATGTACGAGCGTGGCTCCGAAGCTAGACCAGAAATCACCCCAACACAGTCATGGCCTTTGACAGTCTGTGAGCGGACCACCTGAGCTTTCGTCAATGGCGGCAGAGGCCTGCTCGTGTCGAACCACTTTTTTTGAATATCACGCTTCTGTCGTAACCTGGTTTGAATATCCTCAGGTGGAAGGACATGTGGGACTAACGTTTGTTCTGCGACGGGCAACGGGGTACTGGTCTACCTTGACAATAATTGTTGAGCAGGTGAACCCAAGGGAGGGTTACGGGAAATGATGCGTAAGTTGAGCAAATCCAGGAATAGGTCAGATTTGGCCCTGTGAGAGCGCTCCATGAGTTGTTTTGCACTTCGGTGACCTGCCCAGCTCGTCGTGAAACAAGTCCTTGTATTGTGTTAAAATGTGATGTGTGATAACACTGTATAACCATAACTAAGCAAAGCAAAAATTACAACCGATGACAGATGTACGTAAAGTCAAACATGGTCTGGATACTTCGTGACAGGCCTGCTAACACGACCAGCACGTGTACGATAGAGGCCATCACCATTCCAATTGGAGGCGTGGGTTTGTATCCCACTTCTGACACCATGTTGGAGTCCTTGTAATAATCAAGACCTCACACCATGTCAGGTTATACACTGTTTATTTAGAATAAACAACTACAAGCTCTCACTTGAGAGTTCACTTCTGACTGCTGTAGAGTGCGACGCTAATAAGGTAGTGAGCATAACTACGAAAGCATGACTCATAATTTGAGCCACTAATCTACACCAACTGAAGCTTTAGTTGAGTTGTTTTCTTTGGAGATACATTATGGAAACACCAACTCCATGCTGACCATTGGTGACCCACTTATAGTAGTTCTATGTTATCCTTTCTTCTCATCCACTCCCTACACATTAGGAGCAATTTTACAGAGGCCAATTAACCTAAAAACTTGCATGTCTTTGGGATGTGGGATGAAACCAGAGCACCTGGAGAAAACCCATGTGGTCACATGGAGAATGTGCAAACTCCTTAGAGACAGTTCTCAAGATCAGGATTGAACTCTGGTTTCTGGCATTCCTGATGCAGCAGCTCTACCTGCATGTTTTTTTTTCTCCCCTTCATAGCCCATCCTTGAGTCTCCCATTTCCCTTTTTTCCCTCCAACTCAAATCAGAAGAAGGGTCCTGAACTGAATGTGTCCTGCCTATTCATGGACTTGCAAAGGGAAACCCATGCTGATCACTCTGTTGTATAAATAAAGAATAAAATATTTGAGATCAACTCCAGCAATCCATACTAAACAAAAATGATACCTGGATG
This sequence comes from Raja brachyura, assembly GCA_963514005.1. Next base: position 61,457,335 of record OY740782.1, on the reverse strand, counting down.
TTTTGGTTTGATATCAAATTAAACACAGTTGTCCCCTAAAGGGCTGTCCCACTGCGACGACCTTATCCACGAGTTCAGAAGAGTTTGCCCTCGACTCATACTCACAGCATGGTCGGCACGAGGTCCTAGGAGGTCTTTGTAACTCTCCTTCATGCTAGAGAGGGGTCCCCGCGTACTCGACGCCTCAGCTACGTTGCGGCGTTTTTCTCAACATGCTGAAAAATGCCCGCGAGTTAAAAAAAGTTGCCATGGAAAAAATCAATAATTTTTACTCATAGGTTTAGTCGAGGTAGGTCGTAGTAGGTCTCATGTTATTCGTAGGTAATCGAGGATAGTCAAAGGTAATCAGAGGTAGTCGTAGATAGTCTTCAACATAGTCGAAGGAAGGTCGAAGGAGATCGAAGGTCATCTTCACTCTCCACTATTCCGTGTCCAATTTTCCCAAAGCTAGTCAAAACTAGTCTTCAAAATAGTTGAAGGAGGTCGAAAGAGGTCTTCCACATAGTCAAAGGAAGTCTTCAACATGACACTTTTTTAAACTCTTCTAAACTCACCAAATAGGTCGCCGCCATGGGACAGCCCCTCTATGCTGTACCAATATTTAGCATCTTCCAATCTCAGCCCATCAACAAATGTTCAGAATAGAATCACACATTTTAATAGATCTGATACAAATTTACAACTCAATTTTTCTCAGATAAATCCCACTGCATTACACCTCAACAACAGTCATTAGTTTCATATTTCATCTCCGATCCTCTGGTCGTCAGGTACCATTGACTTGGTTTACATGACGCTCTCCCTTGACAGCGCATGCATCAGAATCAGAATCACACTTTGTTCGCCAAGTAGGTTTTACAACATACGAGGAATTTCATTGGCCAGGTCAGTCATACAATTAAAAGCAACAGATCAGTCAAAAACACATTTTAACATGAACATCCAACACAGTGACTCCTACACATTCCTCACTGTGATGGAAGGCGAAGTTCAAGTTCTTCCCTTAGTTCTTCTTTGGTCGTGGGCCCCGAGCCCCCTTTGACAGGACCTTGACTCCCGTAGTCGGCGGCGTTTGGGCCCTCCGCGTCGAGCCATCAGCTCCCGCATCAGGGGGATGTCAGTTCCCCCGCATCGGGCAATCAAACCTCGTGTCGGGGCTGGTCAACCCTTCCGCAACGTTGGAGCTTCCCGACTAGCCTCTCCAGAAGACTGCGAGCTTGATGGTAAAGTCCGTGGTGGTCGTGGTGGGAGTGATCCCAGGCAAGGGATCAGCTCCGATTTTAAGTCCTCACCAATAGGGCCAACAATAGGGCTCAAAGTCAGTCCGAGGAGGCTTCCAGCTCCATCGATGGAAGGCTACAGAGCGCCCGGAGAATGTGATCTGAAAATTAATCACATCTCTGGCAAGGTAAGAACCTGAAAAAAAGTTTCCCCTGATTCCCTTCCCCCTCGTGAAACAAACCGAAGAACATGTTATATAACATGAAATCATCAATAATTCGTGCAGTCCAGACATACTTATAAAGGGCTAATTTACAAAAGAGTGAACAATTGACTTTATTACTCACTTAATGAGTCTAACTGTTGTGGCTAAGATCTAGTAAAATTAGTAATATTGAGTTGGGTTAAATGAATATCCTAAACATTGGCCATCATGCCCTCCAGTGATGTCTGACCGGCTGAGTTACTCCAGCACTTTGTATCCTATTAGATAAACAAAATGCAGGACATTGATGAGAACAACAGCCAGATAGTGGGATCGTGCATGATCTGTGTCATACTCCACATAAGCCTCTCACCCATCATAGTATTAAAATTAACAATTGATCTTGCATTAATTGCTACTTAAGGGGTTGATTCCACATTTCCGTAGGTCTTTGAAAAAAATACATTTTTTCTTCTTAACTTCACTGGAGAAAGACCTGACTTGAATTTATAATTTATGCATCTACAGAGAGATTTTATAACCACTGGAAATTGTTTCCAATAGTGTCCATTTACCCATCCCTTCCTTTAGAGGTACAGCACGGAAATAGGCCCTTTGGTCCACCAAAACCTCACAGAGCACCCATACACTAGTTCTATACTACACACTCGGGACAATTTACAAAAGGTTGCACAATTAACCTACAAAACTGCACATCGTCGAAATGTGGGCGGAAACCGGATCACCCAGAGAAAACACATGTGTCACAGGGAGAATGTGCAATCTCTGTACAGATAGCATCCGCTGTCGGGATTGAACCGCTGTAAGGCAGCAACTCTACTACAGTGCCACTCTGTTCTCTTTCATTTACTGAAGTCATTGATCAAAACAGCCCTTAAATTTAAATTTGAAGAACAAATCCTCTATGTTTTTGTTTCATCATTTACTTTTTGGACACCAAGCATCTCTGAGAATACTATGCCACACACCTTCATTGGCCAAATGACCTTCCTTAGACAAGGTAGTCAGGTCATGGCAATTATGGTGTAATTTGAACAAGGTTAATGTAGGTAACTGGAACTTGGGATTATCCACACCAGATCAAAACTTTCTCAGAGTTCACTCTAGATTTGAATTAACTGATTCAAAACACAATAACCGTCTGTCATTTCAACCAGACAATTTATCAATGCACAGATGCACTTGTAGATTCTTTCTGAAACTGAGCACTATTTCTCTGACATAAATGTTCAGAAAGGGAAATTTCCAAGAGAGAATAGTGACAATGATGAGAAATGCTTTATTGATTTGCTGCAACTCCTGCATAATGGTGTTAGGATGGATCTAATTTATAACTGTTGTACAATGGGGATGAATTAGAAACATATAATCTATAAACTCCAGCCTACATTGTTCTCATTGAAAGCTTCCAGTATACATCATAGTTTTAAATACATATGCTGTATTAAGCCATGAATGCAACTTAACAATGGAGTACGAAGGATACTTAACCAAAAGTAGGAAAGTTATGAGTGTAGTCTGAAATGTCTGTACCTTGGTCCTGTCAAGACTCAAAATGCCAGTCAATGTGGAAAATTGTAATAGCATTAGAGCCTTGAGGACCGGGGAAGAATAGTAATAGGTGATTGGGCTGCGAAGAAATACGTTTGTGAACAGTAGACAAATCAATCAATCCAATCGATCAGATTTATTCATCACATACACAATAAAGTGCAGTGAAATGAAATGAGCCAGCAGCGGTACAAAAGAACACACAAAACAGAATAAAAATGTAACACAAACATTCACCACAGCATTCAAGGCACAAAGTACAGTCAGTCCTCCTCCATTGTTCCCCCATGGTCACGGCCATAAACCTCCATAGTCGCCGTTGTGGGCGGCCAGATGTACCGGCCCTCTCGTCGGGATGGTAAGTCCTACTGGAGACCGCGGCTTTAACGTCAAACAATCTTTATTGTCATTTAGAAATACATCGATATATGCAATTTCAAACAAAATTCCGTTGCATTTGGCTCCCCATGCAACACGATAATAAACAGAAGGATAAAATGGATAAAATGGATAAAAGGATAAAATAGACAATGGTTGCAGCCCATTACATGGCATTCAGGAGTCTGATGGCTCATGGGAAGAAGCTGTTGCGGAACCATGATGTTCTGCTCCTTATGCTACAATATCTTTTGCCTGAGGGCAGCAGAGTGAACAGTCCGTGATGGAGATGTGTGGGGTCTTTTATAATACTGCTGGCTTTAGACATGCAACGTTTGGTAGTAATATCCCCGATTGAGGGGAGAGAAGTCCCGATAATTTTTTCAGCTGTCCTCACCACTCCATATGGACTTCCACCACATGGACTTCCATTCGGAGGCTTTACAGTCCCCAAACCAGACAGAGATACAGCTGGTCAAAATACTCTCTCTGGTGCCCCTGTAGAAAGTGGTGAGGACGGGATGGGGGAGGTGAGCTCTTCTCATCCGGCGCAGAAAGTGCAACCGCTGCTGCGCTCTCTTAACTGTTGATGAGATGTTATTTGACCAGGTCAGACTGTTAGTGATCTGCACCCCCAGGAACTTAGTGCTACTGACCACCTCCACATCACTGTCATTGATGTGAAGTGGTGTGGAGCAGTGCCGGTTTTTCCTGAAGTCAACGATGACGTCCTTTGTTTTTTCGACATTCAGGATCAGGTTGTTTGTATTGCAACAGTCCACCAATTGTTTCACCTCCTCCCTGTAAGCCAGCTCATTGTCGTCCCGGATGAGGCCCACCACTGTTGTGTCATCTGCGTACTTCATGATGTGGTTTGTACTAAACCTACTTGAGGCCACAAGTACGCAGAGACCACTCACGAGCACGAGGAAGAGTTACGAAGACCTCGTACGACCTCCTATGACCTCGTGATGACCATGCTGTGAGTATGATTCAAGGGCAAACTCGGCAGAGGTCGTGAATTAGGTCGTGAATGTGGGACAGGCCCTTGTTCATCTTGATGATTAAAAATATATATTTTTTAAACAAAATAGACACTTAAAATAGACAACAAAAAATCTGCACTGAAATCAATTGATGAAAAACTATTTGCATCAGATGTAACCTAATGCAAGATCTTTAAGTGAATCCCCCACCATAAGTGCTGGCCTATTTATCCAACACCACTCTTCAACATAGCTGAAGTGCAGTCAGAAAATCACCAAACTGAGATCTTAAACATTTGCACGTGCATGCTTGGAAATCTTAAGTTTGTGCAAGGGGTTGTGCTTTATTATATTCTGGATCTCTGTGCTGTTCATGTGAATCCATGACATTTCTTCTCACAAAAAAAGTTCAGAATACACATAAGGACTTTACCTGGCATGTTTTGTGAAACAAGTCTCAAAAATTATTAAACAGATGTCCGCAGTGAAAATGTAAGTGACTGTAAACATTCTGCAGGTCAGGCAGTAACAGTGGAAAATGAGCGCATTAAAGGCCTGTCCCACTTAGGCAACGTTTTAGGCGAGTGCAGGAGATTCTGCGCTCACCATATGATCGCCACATGTTCGCTGGTGGTCTCTGGTGAGTCTCCTTCATGGTCGTGAGGAGTTCCCGCATTCTAGGAATTAGTCATGGCCTCAGTATGGTCACCGCAAATTTTCCAACGTTGAAAAATTTTCTGCGACCAAAAATTGGTCGCCATGGAGAAAATCGATAATCCTGTAGTCATAGGTGCAGTTGTAGTGGGATCGCCATGTAGTTATAGGTAGTCGAGGTAGTCATAGGTAGATTTAGTTAATCACCTTTGCTGACTGGTCATTTTCATTGACTCATTGGAGAAAAAACATAAGCACGAGTTTTCAGAACCAAGGATAACTGACCGGTAATGTTAAGTGCCCGCCAAACTTCACAGCTGCGTATCTCTGGCTTCTTAAAAGTGTATCGACTTGTCCTCCGCCCTTCTCTCCCCCCCCCCCCCCCTTTTAAAGGACTTACTGTACACTGTGCTAGCTGCCTTAACCTTCCTGCTCATCATGGTGTGTCTCTGTATTACCTTGGCTTTGCACCGTGTGAATTTCAGACGGCGCTCACCGCACTTTGTGTCACTCTGACAGTCGCCGTTCCAGTTCCCGTTTTTTCAGGCGAGTGCTGCGAACTTGACAGTCGCCGGCAGTCCGCTGAAAAATTGCCTAAGTGGGACAGGCCCTTTAATATTTCAGATTGTAGGATGTTCCAGAGATTACCAGGAGCTACCTGATCAGCCCGCCATTTCTGATATTTCCTGTGGTTTTTTTTTTCCACTTTACTTTTTATTGCTTTTATGTATACACAAATATAACAACAAAACATACAACAATACAGTGAAACGTACAACAGTGCAGCGGGGGGGGGGGTTCAGTTTACAATCAATGATGCGATATACAAAACTATTTTGTTATTAAAACATTTTCCAATAACTTACATTATTGCCAATAAAATTATACAGTGTTGATGTCTTTATTTCTATACCTAATCCATTTTCCCATTTTCTGTTAAACTCGTCTTCTTTCACTCTTAGAGAATATGTCATTTTTTCCAAGACAAATATTTCCTGTACTGTGTCTAACCATTGTCTAAGTCTGGGTGTGTCCGCTGCAAGCCAGTTTCTTGTAATGGCCTTTCTGCCAGCTGTGAGTGGGATTTTAACCAAGTAATGATCTTCCTTCAGCACCACTGTATTTATATTACCCAGGTATAAAATTGAACACTTCTTGGAGACTATATATCCTAATACCTCCGTTAATTCTGAATTCACTCTGTCCCAAAATGGTTCTATTTTTGGGCAACTCCAGAAGTTATGTACATGATTTGCGTCTGTTTGACCACATTGCCTCCAGCATGTTTGCTGCCTTCGAATTTGCTTGCTTTTTATGTTAGGCATAATAAAGAAACAAATCAAATTCTTCCAATTAAATTCTCTCCAATTTTGTGAATTAGTGGATGTCTGCAGTGCCACACACATATGATGCCATTCTTCTTCTGAGATTGTGATGTTCAATTACTTTTCCCACTTAACTTATACATAAAATGTAGTTTTAGCTTGACATTCCATTAAACTATGATAAAGTTTAGAAATAATCCTTAATGTTTTTTGATGATACGCATTAACTACCACTTCTATCACTGGATTATTTTCTTCCAGTGCCTCCCTTTTTATTGTAATAATCTCTCAGTTGGAGGTATCTAAACAAGTCTTGATTCCGAAGTGCAAATCTATCCTTCAAATCTTGAAAACGTCTTAAGTCTCCATTTTCAATAACAGTACAAAATGCAGTCATTCCTTTCTTCATCCACTCTTTAAATGTTGAGTCATACATCCCTGGTTTAAATTCATTATCCAAAGCTACCCATCTTAAAATCTTTTGTCGTTTATTCAGTTTAAATTGTCTGGTAAGAATGAACCAGGTTTCTAAAGTAAATATCGTTATTGGATCGATTATACTCCTGATATGTCCAGGAGCTTTTTCTCCCAAAGTGTTTGGATGTGGAAGTCAGGGATATAGGTCTCAATTTTTTTCCACCTAGCTATATAGCTAACCTCACACCAATTAATTAGTGGTCGAAGTTGGGCTGCATAGAAATATATACTAAAATTTGGAAATGCCATTCCACCTTTGTCAACTGGAGTGTAGTGTATCGAATTCTGGCCTTCTTTCCTCCCCAAATAAATCTAGATATTAATTTATCCCATTCCGTGAATTGTTTTAATGGTGCCTCTATTGGCAGAGATTGAAACAAGTACAATAGCCTTGACAAAATATTCATTTTCACCACATTTATCTTACTACTAAAATCCATTGGGTAGGTGGACCATCTTTCTATATCCTTTCTTATGTATTGGTTGATTTGATTATAATTGGCCCCATACAACATTGATATATGTTTTGTTATATGTACCCCTAGGTATTTGATAGATTTTGAATCCCATTTAATATTATAATTTGGTTTGATTTCTTCTGGAGGACGACAATTAAATAGGAGGATTTGAGTTTTTGAAATATTCACTTTATATCCTGCATAAAAATTAAATTTATCTATGATCCCCATCATCTGCAAAAAGGCCAATGTTATGTTCTCTGTCTCTTATAGTTACTCCCCTCCGTTCCCTATCTTGATGAATCGCTTGAGCCAATGGTTCAATATATATAGCAAACGGGGTAGGGCTGACAACATCCCTGTCTCGTTCCTCTTCCTAACACAAATCTCTCAGTCAAGGACCCATTCACCTTTACTCTTGCAGTAGGTTGCTGGTAAATTGCTTTAATAACTTGAATTGAATCTTCGGTAAAGCCAAATCTCTCTAGTGTTTGATAAAATAATTCCCAATTAACCCTATCAAAAACCTTTTACGCGACTAGGCTTATCAGGACAGCATGCGTACTTTCCTTTTGAATCTTGTGTATTATATGTAGGGTTCTTCTAATACTGCCCTGTGTTTGTCTGCCTATTATAAAACCAGTCTGGTCTTCATCAATTAAATCTGGCATGAACTTTTCAAATCGTTTGGAGATAATTGAAGAATATCAATTCTAAATGTGGACTATAAATTATATCAGTCTGTAGTTGGTACAATTTTCCTTGTCTTTGTTCTCTTTGGGGATTAATGTTATAATTGCCTCTTTCCATGACAGGGTTGTCTTGCCTTCTTTGATAATCCAGTTAAAGGTTCTCAGAAGAAGTGGGTTCAGCTCATTCCGAAATATTTTATACCATTCTATAGGGAAACCATCGCTGCCTGGGGCCTTGTTTGATTTCATCCTACCAATTGTCTTCTCTATCTCCACCAGTGATATTTCTGCTGTAATTATTTTATTTTGTGTCTCTCCACTACAGGGCAGATCTATTGTACTTAAAAACATCCTAATTGATTCCCCATCTACTGTAGAGGTTTGTATATACAATTCTTTATAATATTTCCGGAAGATATATTCTATTTCTTTTGGATCACTCTTCAAATTCTGTGTACAGGGGTCCTTAATTTTGCGTGTGGTGTCGTCAGCGTAGCCTTCGGGCAAGTATTTTAGTGGATTTAGGGCCAAGCTCATAATGTGCCTGTTTTACAAATCTTGCTTTTTTCTCCACCTCTTGACCCAGTATTCCATCCATTTGTCCCCTCAAATTTTCTATTTGTTTATAAGTTCTCTGGCACTTATTATTTTTAAACTTATGTTCTAAATCCTTCAGGTCTGTTATCAACTTATTATATGTTTTCAATCTGGCCTTTTTAATATGTGATGCCCTAGCTATTAACCTACCTCGTATTACAGCCTTCAATGAGTCCCATAGTATGGATGGGTCCACCTCCCCATTGTCATTCTCCACTAGATAAGTTTTGATTCCCAATTTAATATCATTAACAGTTGTTTTATCATTCAGTATTCCAACATTTAATCGCCACAGTTTTTCCTTCTACTCTCCATTTGAATTGTTAATGGCATTATGGTCTGAAACATCTGCCACACCAATTTTGCAATCTGTTACCCTATAACAGTCTTCTTTCTGCATTAAGAAATGGCCTATTCTGGAGTAAACTGAGTGCAGTATTAAGTATTGTGTACAGTCTCTTTCTAGAGGGTGAAAATTCCTCCAGACATCAAGAAAACCAAATTCTTCACAGGTAGTGTTTAGTAATTTTGTTAACTGGTTCTTATTCTTCTTTTCACTTGTTGTATCAAGCCTATGATTCAGTACAACATTCAGATCACCCCCACATATACAAATTCCTTCTGCTTCCATTAAAATAATTACAATAATATCAAATTTGAAAAAATGTTTATCACTATCTGGGAGAGCATAGATATTCACCAGTGTCAGGATATTATTGCCAACTTTGCCCTTTACCATGATATACCTCTCTTCTTTATCTTTTATTTCTTAAAAAAATTCAAATTTATCTGAGTTTGATATCAAGATTGCCACTCCTCTTTTATAACTACATGTGAGCTATAATATGTGTTTTTATATCCAAATATTTTCAGCTTCTCATGCTCTTGTCACGATAAATGGGTTTCTTGTTAGAAAATAATATGTATCTTCACTTTTTTCAATTTAGTCATGACTTTAGCCCTCTTAGTTGGATTACCCAAACCATTAACATTTAGAGACATCAGCTTAAGTCCTTGCCATTGCATCATTACACTTCGTGTGATTGATTTCACTGTATCCCCTCAACTCAACACCAGAACCATTCTGAACAACAAACCAAAACATATGAACAAACAAAGGTGTTTTACCTGGCAAAACAAAACATCAAAACATATATGGACTCCCAAAAAAGGGTATTCTCTCTCCTCCATAGATCCAGAATCCCTTTGTAAATTGAGGGGGGGGGGGGGGGGGGGGAGCCTAACACTAAGAAAGGGCCCCCTCCTAGATAAGGGGTGTAACCCGCTATGGGTCTCTCCATTCATTCTAGCTCTAATATCTCCCTAGCAGTCGGATTTATCTGTTACAGAAAGTTGTATTAAATCAACATTAATTACGCTCGCATGAGGTCTGTGATGTTTGGTGCTGTTTTTTTTAAGCTTAAAAAAAGGCTCAATTTTTGCTCAGAGGTTTGATTGGCCCTATACCTTTTTGTTTGCTCTTTAACAAAGTCAACATTTAATATACATATTGTGAATAGTTGATCTGGATAGGTCTATATTGGTCAGTCTGATAAAAGTTACAGATTTATTTCCATAAGGAATGTAAAAAGTTAGACAACATATTTTATGATAATCCAGATAAACCAGCAAACCCCCTGCTGGACCCTCTGCAGTTTGCATATAAGGGCAATAGATCTGTGGATGATGCAGTCAACCTGGGCCTGCACCTCATCCTACAGCACCTAGACTGCCAGGGGACCTATGCGAGGATCCCGAGGATCTGCATTCAACAGCATTGTGCCAGAGCTACTACATCCCAAACTTTCCGAGTTGACTGTGCCTGAACCCCTCTGTCGGTGGATCACCAACTTCCTGACAGACAGGAAGCAGCTTGTGAGGCTGGGAAAGCATATCTCGGTCCCGCAAAGGCTCAGCTCCTCCACTCTCTCTACACCAACAACTGCACCTCCGCAGCCACCTCTGTCAAGCTTCTCAAGTTTGCGGATGACACAACCCTGATTGATCCAGGATGGGGAGGAATCGGCCTACAGACAGGAGGTGTCACAGCTGGCGTCCTGGTGCCATCGCAACAACCTAGAGCTCAATGCTCTTAAGACAGTGGAATTGATTGTAGACTTTACGAGAGCTCCCCCTCCCCTCACCATCAACAACACCACAATCTATGGAGTATTTTAAGTTCCTGGGAACCATCATCTCCAAGGACCTTAAGTAGGGGGCTACCATCGACTCCACAGTCAAAAAGGCACAGAGGATGTACTTCTTACGGCAGCTGAAGAAGCCCAATCTGCCACAGGAAATGATGGTCCAATTCTACACAGCCATTGTAGAGTCTGTTATCACCTTCTCCATCATGGTCTGGTTTGGCTCAGCTACCAAGTACGACACCTGGAGGCTGCAGCGAATCGTCCGATCAGCAGAGAAGGTTATTGGTTGCAACCTTCCCTCCATTGATGACCTGTACACCGCAAGGGCCACAAAGCAAGCGGGCAAGATCATCTCTGACCCCTATCACTCTGGTCACAAACTCTTTGAATCACTTCCTTCTGGAAAGCGACTCCGGACTGTCAAAGCAGCCACAACCAGACATAAAAACAGTTTTTATCCACGAGTAGTTGCTCTTCACAACAGCCATAAATCTGTAGCCTCCCTTTGATCTGGTATTTTGTTGGTTCACATACCTGATCAATGGTGTTTTAGCATTAATGTTTTATTATTATTATTGTTTAGTGTTTTCTGAGTCATTCGTAATTGTCATTGTATGCCATGTTGTTACTTGTGGGCGGAGCACCAAGGCAAATTCCTTGTATGTGAATACTTGGCCAATAAACTTACGTACTTATTTCATGGTCATCATTACTGATACTTTTTTTTTTTCATTCCAGATTGATTTAATTACATGAATTTAAATTTCCCATCTGCAGAAATTCCATTAAGGTGTCCAAATTAATAGGTCAAACCTTTGGATAATTTTTCAGTAACTCATTCACTATGCTAGCAGATTGGATGAAATTGTCAAGTTTACTATTTATATGGTTCATCATGCTGGACAAAGTAGTTAAAGAAATAGATTGATTTTATTGTATTATACACAAGGGCATGATATAAATCTTGCTTGCATGATAAAGACAGTTACATAAATAAATACATCAACAATGTGACACAGCAGAATGGTGCAAAGATGATCGTGCAATGTGATGTAGAAGAAAAAGTATTCAATTGCAATAATGGAAAAACTGAACAAGCAAAAGTTTAGAGTAAGACTATGTGGGAGCACTGCCTGAAAAGACATGTGATAGAAATGATTTGATCGGCTCTGATCACAGGGAGAAGAAGCTATTCTTACTCTGGATGTTCAGGTTCTTAATCTCCTGTGTCTTCTCTCCAAAGCTAGAAGGGAGATAAAAGAGAGGCCAGGGTAGCAAGCATCCTTGGTGACATTTTGAGACTTCCTGATGCAATGCTCGGTGAAGATGAATAGGAAGGAAGGAAGTGACGAGCCTGTGATGTACGGATGGATGGTGTTTAACACACTCTCCAGGTTTAGGGGGTCAAGAGCAGACCAGACTGCGGAGCATCCCATCAGAATACAGTGTATCTTGAGAGAATCCTCAAGGACATGCAGAATTTTCCCAGATGCCTAAGAAAATAAATCCACTGATGCACTGTCTTGAACACTGCATCAATGTGAAGGGACCAGGTTAGATTGCTGGTGATGCTTCAAAACTTGAAACTGTCAACCATTTCTACAGCAGCTCCGTGGATCAGAACAGGGTTGTATAGATTACTGCCTAACACCAGGCCAGCCTCTCGCCCCCTACCACCACATGCCCTGCCTGGCTTATTTTGTCTTGCCAATGTTAAGAGCTAGGAGTTATCCTGACACCATAAGACAAGATTCCCAATTTTGTTCATGTGCTTGCCTCATTGTTGTTGATCCGACCAACAACAGTGGTATCAGTGGCAAACATAATGATTGAGTTGATGGTTTACTTGGCCATAGAGTCATGGATGTATAGGGAGTAGGGTCTCTGCACACATCCATAAGGAGCATGCGTTTTGAGGGTCTGAATGAAGGAAATGCCGTTTAGCACTTTATTGTACATTAGCAACATAGGACAGACATTGTGGGCTGAAGGGCTTGTTCCTATGCTCTACATTTATGTGTTGAACATAATGCCAAATTAAATTGTACCCTTCTGTCTGCACACAATCTACAACCCTCCATTCCAAGCACCTACCAATTTCTATATAACAAACCTATCCCACAAGGTCCCTTTGTATGTTACTGCTATTAATGGTACTGCCAATAACTCTATACGATCCCCTTACATTTCACAACACTAGTTTTTAGAAACATAGAAAATAGGTGCAGGAGTAGGCCATTCGGCCCTTCGAGCCTGCACCACCATTCAATATGATCATGGCTGATCATCCAACTCAGTATCCTGTACCTGCCTTCTCTCCATACCCACTGATCCCTCTAGCCACAAGGGCCACATCTAACTCCCTCTTAAATTATAGCCAATGAACTGGCCTCAACTATCTTCTGTGGCAGAGAATTCCACAGATTTACCACTCTGCGTGAAAAATGTTTTTTCTCATCTCGGTCCTAAAAGACTTCCCCGTTATCCTTAAACTGTGACCCCTTGTTCTGGACTTCCGCAACATCGGGAACAATCTTCCTGCATCTAGCCTGTCTGTGATGTATGTGACATAATTAGCATATGTTATGTCTTGTGCGAGGGGACATATGCGCTGGGGGAGACTCAAGGTGGCATCCTGGAATAAAGAAGCTTGTTAGTTTACTCCTGTATCTGAGTGTCCTTTAAGTCAGTTCCAAGCACCCAAATACACTACAATTGGCGACAAGAATGGGATGGAGTTTGTGAACTCACCCGCAGGACTGTTTTGCAACACGCAGGATTGTTTAACAGTTTAAACAGTAGATACGGAGTTGTATCACAGTTGTTTGCGAACTGGACATGAGAGGCCTCCAGATCCCTCAAAGCAAGGGACTATAGTTTAAAACATCAGCTGTACAAGTCGGCGAGTTTGTCAGGCTACCTCTATGTTGTGTCTTCGTGGCAAGATGTCGTCCTTTGGATTGTTACACATTTTAGACTGAGTTTTTTTTTGTCGAATTCCTTAAGCTGAATAATCTTTATACAGCTAAGTTTGAGGTGAATTGTTACACCAAAACACACAAGGATAACGAGGCAACGACAATAAAAGAACAGAAAAGAACAAAGGAGGAGGGTTGTCAAGAGAAAAAAAATTAAAAAGAGGTTGTGTTTAGAAACAAAGTGGAACGGCACTAAGCAAAAAGATTTGGCGCCAAATGGTTTTGAATTGCCGCCAAAGAAAAGAAAGGTCGGAACAGGAAGCAAGGAAAACAAGTGGGGCAGTAAGTAAGTGTCACCGATGAATGAAGCCAAAAGCTGGAAGCCTAACCAGCAGGACAGCGACGGTGTCAACTTCCTTAGAACGCTTTCCAGGGCCATGTAGCCACGGCAAAGGGGCAGAAGAGGCCCAGCAGCCGCCACCGATTTCGGGTGAGTTCCAGGGCTGTGTACCGTGTAGGCCACGGACAGGTCCAGAGACCGCCACCGACTTTGAACGTTTTTCAGGGCTGTGTAGCCCACAGCCAGGCCCAGGAGCTGCCACTGACGTCAAGTGAGGGCCTAGTACACGGACAGGTCCGGAGAAACCACCGACAAAAAACGGAGTCAACCCGGCCGGGAGCAGAGTCAGCCCAGTCATGAGAGATAGCCTGGCCGGGAGAAGAGTCAGCCTGGTCGAGGGAGAAAGACGGCCACATGAGAAGCGGACCAGCAGAGTTTTTAAAAAAATGGCCACGAGAGAAGCGGACCGGTCATGAGAGAAAGCCCGGTCAGAGGAGACGACCGTGAGCAGGGAAAGCCCGGTCGGGAGCAGAGTCAGCCCGACCATGAGCAGAAAAGAGTGTCTGGCCGTGCAAGAGAAGCGGACCGGCTGAGTGGAAAAAACGACCGAGAGAGAAGCGGACCAGGCCCCGCGAGGGAAGTGGGACACAGCCCATGGTCGCTAGAGACGGCCGAGAGCGGGGAAAGCCTGGACGTGAGAGGAAATCTGGCCCCGAGCGAAGAGTGGGTCCGCGCAAGAGAAGCAGGGCACGGCACTCAAGCACTTCAGCCCGGCCTCGAGAGAAAGCTGGCCGAGGTAGAGAGAAGCGGGTCTACGCGAGAGAAGCGGAACACAACGCTTACCCAGCCACCGACAGCGGGGCACAGTCCCAACAAGCCGAGCAGCCAGGCGTGCCGTTATGCCAGTGACAATCCGAGCAGTGGGACAAGCAGCAGTATTCATTAACAGTAAAAGCAGGACTGTTTGGATGTGATGCATTGGTCACTGTTATTAATAGTATATCTGTGTGCATAGAAGGAATATGGTTTAAAATGTTCTAGTTGGCTATTAACATGAAAGGAGGGGGGGAGGGGGGGGGGAGGGGGGGGGAGGGGGGGGAGAGAGAGAGATCCAAGCACTGGTCAAAGTGCCTCAGCATATTAATATATCCTGCACTGATCTCACTATCCCCCATGGCCTTTTCCTTGGTAAATGCCCTCAAAGTACTTGTTTAGTACCTTGCCTACAACCTCTATCTCAAAGCTTAAATTCCCTACTTTATCCTTGAGTGATTTTACTGTCTCCCCAGTCACCCTCTTGATTCTATTGTATGTATAAAACGTCTAGGAATTCTCTTTAATCCTACTTGTCAAGAATATTTCATGGCTACTTTTGGCCCTCGTAAATTCCTTGTTCAAGTTCTTTCCTGCATTTTTATAGTCCTCAAAGGTCCTGTCTGATTTCATGTTCCTAAATCTTACATATGGTTCCTTTCTTATTGACCAAATTTACAACCTCTCTCACTATCCCATGTTCCCTTACTTTTGCCATCCTTTTTCTTCCCCTTTACTGGAACATGGCAATCGTGAACTTTGACCAGTTGCTCTTTAACCAACTCCCTAGCGCCTGCCTAGTAATGTTGCAAGACACAAAGTATTGTACTAACTCAGCGGGACAGGTAGAATCTCTGGATAAAAGGAATGTGTGACGTTTCGGGTCGAGACCTGAAACATCACCCATTCCTTCTATCGAAGTGTCTCAACCGGAAACATCACCCATTCCTTCTATCCAGAGATGCTGCCTGGCTGGCTGAGTTACTCCAGCATTTTGTGTCTATCTTTGGTTTAAACCAGCATCTGCAGTTCCTTCATACAACATAATAATGTTGCAATGTGCCATCACACAATTTAGTACTTTACCCCCCTCAAGTTCCAGACATATTTATTCATAACTATCTTAAAACTTAATGATTTGTGCTCATTGTTCCCCAAGTGCTCTGCTACTGAATTTTGATCAGGCTCGTTTCCCAATGTAAGGCACAATGTCCATGGGCTCTTGAGTTGGACTATGTACATTTTGTTTCAAGAAATCCTTTTGGATTGCCCCATTTGCCACTTGCAGTAAGGTCCCAGTAAATATTGGGGAAGTTAAAGTCATCCACTAAAACCATATTGTTCCTTTTACAGCTTTTCATAATCGGTTTATATTTCTGTTCCTTTAACTTGCTTTGGTTATTGGGTAGCCTGCATATAATTCCATTGGAGTGATTGAATCATTCTTATTTTTTTACCCACATTGTCTCAATGGATGAACGCTTGAGCATGTCCTCTGAGTGCAGCTGTAACATTCTCTCTGATTTGTACAATTCCTCCACCTCTTTCGCTGCTCTAGAGCAAAGTCTAAAATATCGGAACCAGGGAATGTTGAGTTGCCAAACCTGTTCTGCCGCAAATAAATTCTGTAATAACTGCAACATCATAGGTCCATGCACCTTTCCATGCTCCAAGTTCATCTGCTTTACCCATTATACCTTTGGCATTGAAATAAACAAGCTACAGCCCATTAGTCTTATGTTGTACATTAACCTTAGCTGCCTGTACTTCCTTATTTGTCATAAACTTTACCTTCCCATCAATCCCTCCACTTGCTTCAGTTCGCATGCCCTGCCACCCGAGTTTAAACCTTCTTGAGTAGCACTAGCAAATCTCCCTGGGAGAGTATTGGTTCCCACCCAGTTCATGTGCAACCCATCATTCTCATACATATCCTACCTGCCTGCAATAGAACCCAACGATATATGATATATATCCATAGCACTCCCTCTTGCACATTTCCCTTAGCCGCATATTAGACTACATTACCTATTTTAGTTTAGTTTATTGTTTAATTTAATTTGGTTTATTGTTTTGTGCAGTGAAATGCTATTTGGTGTGTGTTATCCAGTCAGTGGAAAGACTATGCATGATTACAATCAAGCCGTCCACAATATATAGCTAAAGGATAAAGAGAATAACGTTTGGTGCAAGATAACCGGCTTCCAACCTGGCTGTTTGTCAGGTTGGAAGCCGGTGACCAGTGGGGTGCCTCAGGGATCTGTGTTGGGTCCATGTTCGTCATGTACATCAATGATCTAGATGATGGGGTGGAAAATTGGATAAGTAAGTATGCAGATGATACTAAGATAGGTGGTGCTGTGGATAGTGAAGTAGATTTTCAAAGTCTACAGAGAGATTTGGGCCATTTGGAAGAGTGGGCTGAAAGATGGCAGATGGAGTTTAATGCTGATAAGTGTGAGGTGCTACATCTGGCAGGACAAATCAAAATGGGACATACATGGTAAATGGTAGGGAATTGAGGAATGCTGTGGAACAGAGGGATCTAGGAATAACTGTGCATAGTTCCCTGAAGGTGGAATCACATGAAGATAGGGTGGTAAAGAAAGCTTTTGGTGTGCTGGCCTTTATAAATCAGAGCATTGAATATAGGAGTAGGGAATGTTAAAATTGTACAAGGCATTGGTGAGACCAATTTTGGAGTATGGTGTACAATTTTGGTCGCCTAATTATAGGAAGGATGTCAACAAAATAGAGAGAGTACAGAGGAGATTTACTAGAATGTTGCCTGGGTTCCAGCAACTAGGTTACAGAGAAAGGTTGAACAAGTTAGGTCTTTATTCTTTGGAGCGCGGAAGGTTAAGGAGGAGAGGGGGGGGGGGGGGGGGACACTTGATTGAGGTCTTTAAAATGATGAAAGGGATAGACAGAGTTGCCGTGGATAAGATTTTCCCATTGAGGGTAGGGAAGATTCAAACAAGAGGGCATGACATGAGAATTAAGGGACAGAAGTTTAGGGGTAACATGAGGGGGAACTTCTTTACTCAGAGAGTGGTGGCTGTGTGGAATGATCTTCCAGCAGAAGTGGTGGAGGCAGGATCGACTTTAACATTTAAAAGTAAAGTGGATAGGTATATGGACGGGAAGGGAATGGAGGGTTATGGTCCTAGTGCAGGTAGATGGGACTAGGGGAAAATAAATGGTCGGCACAGACTGGAAGGGCTGAGAAGGCCTGTTTCCATGCTGCAATTTTTATATGGTTATAAAGTCCAGAAAAGTCTGGTTATAGATAGTCCAAGGGGATACTGTAGATGGTAGCTCAGGACTGCTCTCTAGGATGAGAATAGGATGGTTCAGTTGCCTGATAACAGCTGGGAAGAAACTGTTCCTGAATCTGGAGGCAAGTGCTTTCATATATACTGCTTTACTTCCTGAAGTTGATCACTATCTCCTTTGTCTTGCCGACATTGAGAAGCAAATCGTGTCCAGATACCTGCAGAATCTATCCGTGACCCCGAATGCCTCCTGCGTAAATTCTGTCAATTATGTGAGTTACGGACTAACTTGAGCATTGAACTGCATCTGTTTTTTTCACTGTGCCAGACACAGGGAGAACCTGTCGATTTATATGTTAGTGGACTGAAGCATATCGCAAGTTGAAGCCATTTTTGAGATATATGCGATAATCTTGTTCATGACCATCTGATCCATGGCATACGGAATGATAAATTACTCGATGAGTTACTGCGGGATGTTGACCTGACCCTAGATTCTGCTGAAAACTGCTGTCACATTGCTGAAATGACTGATGCACACATTAAATTTCTGAGGCATTCCACTGCTCGTGAAGTTAATGCTGCCATTATGTCTTATTAAATCTCTTCTCGTTTTTCTCAAGTGCCAGAAACCAAGCTAAGACTAGTTGATTATTGCTTTAACTGTGGGGGTTCACATGCCGCTGTTCATGACCATTGCCCTGCGTATGGGAAACTATGTTGATTCTGCAACAAAAGCATTTCATTAAGGGTTGTCGTTCACGTAGTAACAGATTTCAAATTAGACAATCTGTTAATTCGCTTGGCCATGGAAGTGTTATCTCTGAGTTCTCGCAACCAGTTCATATGGATTTACAAGCTGCTGGCGAAGGTGTTGATGTCAATGTACATGCCTTGTCTGATTTAGTGCACACTGCACAGGATCAGTGCTTTCCTTATTAATGGCAAACCTCTTTATCTGAAGGTCGATTCTGGAGCTTGCTGCAATGTTATCTGCTTGGCTGTTTTCCAGAAGCTAAGAAAAAGATAAACAGTATCTCCAACAGCTGTATCTCGTATCATTTGCTGAAAGTAGAGTGCACCCCATCGTCCAAGTTGAGTTGTGCTGTTGTCTTAACACACGTGTCCACAACCTGGATTTTTATGTAGTACATGAAAATATACCATCACTACTAGGTGCCAATGCATGCCTAAACATGGGTTTGATTACTTTCAGCCCTTCTGTCTGTCCAGTGACTAGAGACTGTGACTTTAACCATCAAATCCTAACACAATGTTAGGATTTGTTTGACAACAAGCTAGGCAGGTTGCCCGTCAGGTACACAATTACCATTGACCCCGAGGCAATTCCAGTTGTCGTCCAGCTCATAAGATTCCTCATGCTGTGCGGGACAGTGTTCAAAGTGGACTTAACAGAATGCTGTCTCTGGGTGTGATTACTCCTGTAACTGACCCCTCAGACTGGGTCTCCACAATGGTCGTCGCTACTAAGAAAAACAGACGAAATACAGATTTGTATCAACCCCAAGGACTTAAACACACCATTAAACAATCCTGCAATCCCATGCACACTGTGGGTGAAATTGCTGTGCAGATGGCAGAGGCAACTGTATTCACAGTGCTAGATGCCAAGAGTTCATTCTGGCAGATTTTGCTGGAACATAACTCCTCCAAGTTGACAACTTTCAGCACTCCACTCGGTCGTTATAAATTTCTTCGCATGCCCTTTGGAATAGATTCTGCTAGTGAAGTATTTCGACAAACTATGGAGCAATTGTTTGCAGGCTACCCATGCTCCATCATAGTAGATTATATCCTCATTGCTGGAAGAATGGTCAAAGAATCCTCAAAAAATACTTAGTACCATATATTTACCAAAGACGGTCTAAAAACTGATCCAGTGAAAACCAGTGCTATCAATGAGCACCCAGCACCCACAGACGTGTTGAGTTTGCAGAGATTCCTTGGCATGGTTAACTAATTGAGCAAATTCATTCCAGGTATCAGCAAAATATCAGCCCCATTGCACCAACGTACACACAAAGATACTGCTTGGACTTGGCATGAGCAACAACAGAAAGCGTTCGACACACATAAGCAGATGTCTAGTCCTCCTACTCTTAACTCCTAACCCTTAACTACCGGTTACATTGACTTGTGATGCCTTACAACACAGGCTAAGCGCAGCACATCTTCAGAGTGATGGCAATAAGCCTGCTACCTATGCTTCGTGCACCATAACTGACACAGAACAATGATATGTTCAAATTGAGAAAGAGCTGTTGGCGTTTGTTTTCACCTGCGAGAAATTAAACAATTTCATCTTTGGTCACATGGTCACAATTGAAACAGACCACCAACCTCTGATCAGCATTTTCAACAAACCAATCCACATCTCTCCTGCACGCCTACAGCGGATGTTGGTGCAACTTCAAAAATATGACATCCTGTGTAGTGTGCAACAGTTTGGCGCCTCACCAACCACTTCTTTTACAACCCGTACCTGCGTACCCGTGGTCTACAGTCACAGCTGACATATATATTTGGCATGGAAAGCAGTACCTGGTACTCATTGATTCATATTCTGGATGGTTTGACATTGGTTTTCTTAGCAGCCCCACTTCCAGTGGAGTGATTTCGAAGTTATCTCACCACTTTTCAGTCCACGGATGTAGATCAGTGTCACTCATGTTATGCGTCATGCTTTGGTAGTTAAGCCCACTTACTTTTACAGTAGTCCTCCCTGCCTGTACCCTTTTAGACCAGGAAACTAGCCAATTAGAAAGACATGCTAACATGAAGGGATATGTGCTATGTCATTAATATTGTCTTTGGACCTTTATCATGGTGTAATGCTTCAGTTATTACAACAGCCGAAACACAACAACCTGGACTTAGCCCTTTCCTGCTGTTTCACAGAGCCAGGCATGGTGCCACTATTCTGGCAGCTGCTGGTGCTATTATTTACTGTCGAGTCATCGCCACCAAAAGTATCCAAAATGGTGTACTTGTTTGAGAGGAAGATCACCATAGAATACTTTTACATTACTTGCTCGCCTCTCCTAGTGGATGCCCATTTATCTGGCTGAATCTCTGGTGTAGCTTCGAACCACAGAGACTTGGCGGCATTGCACTATTGTCTTTGCACTATTATTGTTTTATTTATATATTACAGAGTACTACTGTATGTTTACATATCTGTCATGCTGCTGTCAGTAAGAATTTAATTGTTCTGGTTTGGGAATTATTCTGTTTTGCGAATAACACACTTTAGTATTCATCAAATCCCACAGTTGGACCTTACAGAAACACTGACCTCAAAGTAGACCCTGTCAAACTGGCTGCTCTGCTACAGCCAGACTTTGTTTTGCTTACTGCAAAGTCTGTTTCACCTTACAAGATCCCCGCTCATCCTTCTAAACCCCAGTGAATACAAGCCCAGTCGACCCATTCTTTCATCATATGTCAGTCCTGCCATCCCTGGAATTAACCTACTGAACCTACACTTCATTGCCTCAATAGCAATAATGTCCTTCCTCAAATTAAAAGACCAAAATTGCACACAATCAGTTCTCTATCCATGTCAATACCCTACCCCCAACACCTCTAATTTTGTGCTCTAATTTTGTACACTTATCTCTTGTGTGGGAACCTTGTCAAAGGAGATTTGAAAGTCCAGATTCAACTGGCTCTCCTGTATCCATTCTACTTGTTACATCCTCAAAAAAAAAAAATCCAGATTAGTGCTGCTTAATGCTATCCCCTACTACTGCTGCTGCTGCTGCTTGGTGGTCTGCACATTCAATTCATCCACCTTATTACAAATGCTCCTCGCATTAAGGCACAAAGCTTTCAGGTTTATTTTTCTTATCTCCTTTTACTTCCATCCTCCTTCTCCAGTATGTTCCTCTGTATCCTTGCATTGGTTCCCATTCCCCTGCCCTAGTAGTTTAAACATGACCCATCTTAAACTCTCTTTTCCGTTAACTGTACGCATATGCTTCCAAGTTGTTGACTCCGGTCCCCCACTGGTTAGTTTAAACCCACCCATGTAGCACAAGCAAATCTGCCTGCCAGAGTGTCTGTTCCCCTCCAATTAAGCTGCTACCCATCCATTTTGTACAGGTCACCCCTGCCCCAGAAGAGATCCCAGTGATCTCGAATTCTAAACCCCTACACCAACTTCTCAGCCACACATTCAGATCCCAGTCTCCCTGTTCCTACCCTCACTAGGACGAGGTAAGGAAACAACCCAGAGATAATCACCCCAGATGTCCTGTTTTTCAGCCTCCTACCTAGTTCTCCAGACCTACTCACATTGCAGAACCTCCTTCCTCTTCCTATCAACATCATTTGTGCCTACATGCACAACTACTTCAGGCTGTTTACCTTCCCTCATGAGGATGCTCTCAAGTCAGTCTGAGACATCTTCAACTCTGGCACAACTTCCATGAGTCTCGCCTGTCACCACAGAATTGCCTGTCCGCACCTCTGACAATGGTGTTGCCCACCACTTGGGCTCTGCATGGCGTCAGTCTCACCGGTCGAGTCTCAGCAGCAGGTTTCGAGTCACACACATGTCCACCACTCAAACTGGAAACATCATCTGCCCCAACAGCTCCCAAGAGGGTGTACCTGTTTTTGAGAGGTACATCCATTGAGGTCTCCCGCAGTAGTTTCATCCCCTTCCATCCCCTCTCAAAACCATGGTACCTCTTGTACACTTGGAGTGGCGACCAGACTGTAGATCGTGTCCAGGAAGCTTTTGTCTTCCTGGATGGTCCGCAGGTCATCCAGCTGCTGTTCTCTGACTCGGTTCTTGAGGAGCTGCATCTGGACACAGTTCCCACCAGTGTAGTGGTCAGAGACACCATCAGTGCCCCTGTCTTCCCACATCCTGCAGCAAACACACTGCAGTTATATTCCTGCCATCACCCCAATGGAATTTTAAATAAAATTAAACACACAACCAAACAACTCACCTATGACTCTTGAGCCTAAGACTCACACTTCACCTCCCAAGGCACTTCACCTTAACCAGGCTGCTCCCTTAGACCAAGTCCTACTTCTATTTGCTAATCAATTAACAAATTAACTAACTTACCAATTAACTAATTGAGATTCTGCAGCCAATCCCCACTCCTGCTCCGTCAACTGCCGCTCCTCTGCCGACCTTGAAGTTAATGTGTGCAGGCTGGCCCTGACTGTTTTTAAATGTCTCATGCTGAAAAAAGGGAAAAAGCTCACCAAGGATTTACCTTTCGGTAGCCAATCCCTGCACTCTCTCCTTCAACTGCTGGTCCTCTGCCAACCTTGAATTGAGAGAGTTTACCTTACAAAAAGCTTCTCACACATGTTCCTGTTTCTCCAAGGTCTGCGGAAACGGTACTATTCTTTTGAAATCATTTTCGACCGTTAAATTACATTTTATTTTTTTTATTCCAATATATCCTGGACAACATTGATATTCACAGTTCCCATCCACAGGTGATTTATTTGTGTTTTCTGGTCACTCCTTTGTTCACACTCTGTACCCCACCGCTGCCCCCAAACCCCTACCCCCACCACCCCCACGTCTCACCCAACGCACTCCACCTATTAAATATGGCTTAAAGTTGTTTTCAGGCAATTTATCGTTCTCCATTCCATTTTGTGCCTGCTGGATCCACTAACACATCCCAGCTTCGTCCTCAGCCTCTGTTGCTTTCTCAGGATTTTGGATTCTGTGAAACATAGAAACATAGAAAATAGGTGCAGGAGTAGGCCCTTTGAGGCAGCACCGCCATTCAATATGATCATGGTTGATCATCCAAAATCAGTACCCCGTTACTGCTTTCTCCCAATATCCCTTGATTCCGTTAGCCCTAAGAGCTATAACTAACTCTCTCTTGAATACATCCAGTGAATTGGCCTCCCCTGCCTTCTGTGGCAGAGAGTTCCACAGATTCACAACTCTCTGGGTGAAAATGTTTTTCCTCATCTCAGTCCTAAATTAAACATCTTACCAGTAAAGGGCCTGTCCCACTTAGGTGACTCAGGAGAATCTGCGTTCGCCTCATGATTGCCATATAGTCGCCATATATTCGCTGGTGGTCTCTGGTGAGTCTCCTTCATGGTCATGAGGGCTTCCCGCATTCTGGAAACTAGTCGCGGCCTCAATATGATCGCAGCAATTTTTCAATATGTCAAATTTTCAACAAAAAATGGCCGCCATGGAGAGAATCGATACTGTTGTAGTCGTAAGTGCAGTGGTCGTGGGGCCGCCATGTAGTTGTAGGCAGTCGAGGTGGCCGTAGATAGTTTTAGTTAATCTCCTTTGCTGACTGGGCATTTTCATTGGCTCATTGTGGAAAAAAACCGTAAACACGAGTGCAGAACCAAGGAACACCGACCG